>BTHU01000014.1:5354374-5890263 GCA_036184795.1 Tokudaia tokunoshimensis
ATGTAACTGAGAGGTGAAAGGTGACCAAGGAGTGCTTTGTCAAGAAAGTTAAAGATGCGTGGATATGGGATGTGTGTGTGTGTGTGTGTGTGTGTCTGTGTGTGTGTGTGTGTATACGTGATAACCAAGATGTCAAATTCCCAATGGCTAATTAAAATAGCAAAGGTTTGCCTCTCACCCAGGGAGCATTGCAGGTTTACCTACACATCAGCCAACACATTCACTTCAGAGTGCAGGTTACTCTTTCTTGTTATTAGATGTTTACTTGAACCTGTGAATCTGTGATCGAGGGTGGAGACACTTCGCCTGTTTCTTAGCAAACACCAGCCCCACACAAAGGACCATCCATGGGTAATGGATGGTCTAATAATACCCTAGACTATTATCCAGCCTTAAAAATGAAAGAAGCTTGGATTTACTGCAGCCTACAAGCCTTAAGCTTTACTCTAAGTGAAAGAAACCAGACACAAGAGACAAATCCTGCATGTATTGTGTGATTTATCAGAAATACCTGAAAAAGTCAAGTTCCCAGATGACTTTTTCCCAGAGACAAAGGGAGGGATAGTTTCCAGCACCCGGGGAATCATGGAGTGGGAGTCGCTATTTAATAGATACAAGGATGATGACTGAGTTCTGGAGATAGGTACACAGCACCATAAGCACTCTTACTGTCCCCTGGCCTGTCCCGACATTTATAAATAATTAAAAGGGAAACATTATCTTTTCAATGTGCTCTCCACAAAATTAAAAAACATAAGAAAGAAAACAGAACTAGTCAAAAACTCTTGGACTACATGGTCCCTGTCTACACAATGGCTCCCAGGAGTAATTTCACAATATGGAAGAGAGTTACGCAGTGTTGGTGAAATCCGACCGTCGACTGGGAAAGTTACCAGAAAAGGCAAGACAAAAGTGTTGAGTGGGGATACTCATAAGCCTGTTTGAATAGAATGTCTCCTTGAGTCAATACTTGCTCTCAGCGTTGAAAATCTCTCCTTACTTCTGTGAGTGTGTTATCTATAGAGATAAGATTTACTGCACACATCATTTAACTGTATTTAACATGTGGATTACAAGGGATTAGTGTTTAAATCCAAGTCACCAATAATTCATCCCTGTTGCATTAAGGAAAGAAACCAAAGTGTTTCTCCTTGGAGTTGTTTAACTAAGAACAAGTCCAGATTTGAATTCTCTACTTTGAGCTCTCCGCCACTTCTAACCTCTGTCACCTGACTCTGACTCTGTGCCTGCCTCCCTAAAGGCTATCTCGTGAATATGTTTTTCCTTGTATCTGTCTGTTGTTTGAGCTGTGTGTATCTGTCATGTCTATGTGGTTGTGTGTGTCTGTATTTATTGAACAGCATAGAAAACATCATGGGGAGGGGGGAAGGAATGGGGAACTTTACAGAAATCTAGTTTCACAAGAGAGTAAGTCACTGACTCCAAATGACCCAAACAGCAAACATGACTGTTTATCAACCAATTACCATACGTGGTCGCTTTTAATCTTTGTGTTACATTTTAGGAAATTGCTTTCTGCTTTTCTATTTGCTTTGCTTTCAGCAAATGACACACAGGTAGAGGCGGGGAGGACGGTGCAGTTTAAGTTTGTAGCTATGCACTCTCTTAGGTTCCCGGGGAAATCCAAGGAAAGTAAGGTTGGTTGTTACATGGTTCTCTCAAAGGCAGGTTTAGCTGCGCTGGAGTACACAGTGGGTAACAACCTTAAGTCAAGTTGTGAGTGACCACGAGGGGTGTTATTAACTCCAGCTGTGAGGTCCAGCAAAAGGTACAGTCTCTTAGGATGGGTGAGATATTTTCAGAATATTGCCTGGCTACAGTTTAAAACCTTTCTTTAATAATAAAATGTTATTATTATCATCCCTACTTGACTGTTATTTGGTTTTCATTAATCTGACAAATACCTAAGTGGAACGACGTAAGGGGTGAAACATTTATGTCGGCTCACAATGTCTAAAGTGTCATGGGGAAGGGAATACAATTGTGTAGTATACATCACCAGGAGGCAGAGGGGAGAGAGCGCCTACACATGCTTTTGACTTCACTTTCATGGGGAATCCAGGCCTCTAGAATACGGCAGCTTCATTGTGGGCGATTCTTCCCTTAATTAATCCTCTTCAGAAACACCCACAGGGCACCAACAGGTGTGCTTCATTGATCTCCTAAGCATGAGTCTTTATGTACATAGTATGTGCATGTGTGGTTATGCCTTCTCATGTGTATGTGGACGGAAACCGGGGGACATTGTTGGGTGTCACCCTCTGTCACTCCCCACCTCACTTTTGTGAGACAGTTTTTCACCAGGCCTGGAGCTCCTCTACTCTGCTGGGCTGGCTGGCTAATGAGTTTCAGGGGTCCACCTATCTCTGCTTCCACAGACTCAGGCTGCTTTGTCCAGCTCTGATGTTTGTGCAGCAAGCACTTCACTGATTCACACACACACACACACACACACACACGCTCCCCTAAGTGCTTTTCAATCTGAACAGGTTGGCAATCGATTTTATCCGTCACAAATACCTCTCATCAACTTGATACCCATCTCCTTAACATTCCACCACAGCCTTCCACAGGTCCTCATCAATCCCGCTAGCTAGTGAGTGTATTTAGTCCATCCTCATTATTCTGCATGGTCTTGAAGTTCCATCACTGTTCAAAAAGCCAGATCTGAACTTCACTCTGACACTCCAGGCAAGTCCTATCTGTGACATTCTGTGGGATAAAATAAAAATTAAAACTTTGTGTATTCCTAGCTGAGTATAGCGGTGAACAGCTGTAATTTGGGGAAACAGGGCGGTGGATCTCTGGGAGTTTGGTGTCAATCTATTCTACACAGCAAACCCTCCTCCTCCAGACATACGAGTCACGTGACTCACCCTTTCTCCCACTAGTGCTAACCTTCACCTGGAGGGAACGCTTGAATCACATGCTCGCTCCGGCCTCTCAGAGCTCGTTCCTAGAGCAGGATGTTTGCCTACACTGTAAAGCAAGAGTAGCATTGCACCATAGGCCAGTAGTAGACACTAATAAAGTATATTGTGCCCTCATCTCCACAGCCGTCAGCGCTCCCAAACACCCAGTGTTATTGAAGGTCACGGCTAACGCCAGATTCAAGTGTTTGATGAGTAGAAAACTTAAGCAAAAACAAAGGAGTAGTCACAGCTGCAAATTGAGGAAACAGCAAGCCCCCTGTTTGTTTAAAAGTCTTGGGCCACTTTGCCAAGACATTAATTAATATAATAAAAAGCACAGAGATCTTGCTGAAAACTAATGGAGCGGGCTGCCCATAGCGTGCTGCCCACTCTCTGAGCCAGCGTCTGCTGAGACTGTGACCAATTTTCTCCTTGGGTGGCTACAAGGGAACCAAAGTGCCTTGGCAGAGAGACCAGCAGCTAACTGCGCCCCTTTGGAAACAGGCATTGTGTTCTATTTATAATGCCAGGCGCACACAGCATCAAGCGTATCAGTCTTAATATAAAGCAAGGCAGAACTGCCGCAAATGAGGGAGAGTGTCTCTCCTTATACCAATAAAAGGGACAGAGGAAAGCCAGGACGGTCAGAGTCTAGTGTCAGTCAGCTCTGAAGCACGACCTCCATCCTAACTTCTGCTGCCCTCTGTGACTATCTCAGAGCTTGACTAGCACGTTAAACATTGTGACCTCTGAAGTCAGACTTTGAATGCTCCAGCCTCTTCCTGGGCAGACTCTGAGTTCTCTTTTCTGCAAAACTAGGAATTATAAAAGATAATTTGAAGTCGTTATAACTAAGGGAAATCGTGTTTATAAATGCCCGGCCATGTCAAAACAACCATGCAGCATGCTTGATGCATAGTGTCTTTTGTTATTTTCCTAGAAACATGATAAAAATCTGTCTTCCACATGTTCAATAAAATATTATGCAAGGGTAACATTCCTATAATAAGGAACGTTAAAGCTTAACGTCAAAGATTCTTTTCCATTCTACACATGGATTTAGCTACTGTTACTATTTCCCAGGAACAGTTACACACAGTATTTTGTTTTACTGATTGTTTGTTTTTAATCCTTTAAAGGATACCAGGGAAACATAGAGACTAAAGTAGTATAATACACCTGAAATTTAAAAAATAAAAAGTAATTAAAAGAAAAAGTATCAACTCAGGACTCCCAAGACCAAGTTCTCAGCACTAAGGAGATTTATTTGCCCCAGAGGGACAGAGGGCAGGGGATGAGAGACAGAGACAGGAGATAGAGGAGGAGGGAGAAGGGGAAGGGAACAAGGAGATGGTAGGGATGTTTGTCCTGAAGGAACTAAGGACTGCCTCTGGATAGAGAGGACAGACATGACCCATAGGCAAATGGTGGTATATAAAGGTACAAGGGAAAACCCCATGTTAGAAGGAGGTATTTAATTTTAATTGGGGATATTAATTAGGTTAGCCCAAGGGGGCTTTTGATCACTGGACTTCAATACTTTTGACAACTGGACCTTGGTAGTCAGCCTCAGGAGGAGGAAGTGGCCAAATAAGGGAGTGGACCTTGGTGGCCAGCTTTAGGAATGTAATCTAACAGTTTTTAGCGAGGCAGAGGGAATGGGGAGGAAGGATAAGGTCTGCCAGAGCCACATGCTCAAGTGGAATAATGTCCCTTCAGTAATTTTAATAATAAATATTCAATCCATACACAAGTAGCTCTGCTTGTCTCAAAATGTCTACACTTACTTTCCCCTTTCAGAAGCCAATCAGGGTGCACAGATCACATTTATTGAAGATCTCTTACGTTGCTTTAATCCACTCTTCTCAACGACTGTTATCCTCTCTTTGAGATTACAAATTGAAAAGATTACAGGGGAGGGACACAGGTGTGGTGCCAAGGGCCAGGCACTAGGGGGCGTTGTGGGCCATTGTAGGAGCCCCGACTTTTAAGAGTGCAAGGTAAACCATTATGGTCCTAATATTTCCCCAGCCTCACTCCAGCACATACTGCTCCGGCAGGAGTTTACATAACATTTTCCAGGCTGGAGACAATCCATCAGTACGGTGGGAGCTCACACTTGCTGCCAAGCAGCCCTCTGTGGGATGAACGAGCAGACTTCTCAGGGGTCCAGAGAGTGACACAAGCAAGCTTCCGGCAGACCGATGTCAGTGTGGCGGACGGGCTTGCTCTGAAGGGCCCCCCTGTGGCAGAGACAAAGCAGACCCTGGCCAGGCTGCCTGGAACTGAAGCCAAGCTTGCTGTTGGCCTTGTGAAAGGAGCTAGGCAGAGCCAACTTCCCCATCCAGTGTTTTGCCCACTTCAAAATAAAGTGAAAATTTTTGATTCCATTGAGCACTGAAAATAGGACCCAAAGATTTTCTAAAACACACTTTTCCAGTGAAATCATTTGGAAGCTTCCGGGTTGTATAAATGAAGAGCCAGCAAGGGACTGTCCTTAACAGAGGTAGTTAATAAAAAAAAGAGTTTTGTTCCGATTTAAAAGATGGGTTTCTTAGGTACCAATAACTTAGGTTGTCCTGAATATTTTCCAAAATGTTATTTTCTGTATATCTATCTACTGGCCTTGGTTGCCATCGTGATAACAAGCCAAATACCAGAGTGAGTGAGTGGACTTTCTGGCCAGACCCTTCGACTTCAGTGCCAAGTCTGTCCCTTTCTTATTTTTGCCACATTGAATAAAATGGTATCTCTGAGTTCATTCTCTCAACAGTAAGGATAGGAACACAACTGTATCCCAGGCTTCTCCCAAGGTCTAGATGACTGAAAATCTGACATTGGTTTTTGGCAGCAGGTCTGTGTGGCAGACATTGCTAATTCTTGGCGATCAGGAAGTACAGAGAGAGGGGGTAGGGAACAAGACGCGGCTCTCCAGGGCATGGCCCTGAGACCTACTCTGAGCAACTAAGCCCCACTTTCTACTTTCCCTATCTATAACACCATCTTATTATGAGTCCATCCAGGGATCAATACATTTATTAGGTCAGAGTGCTAGAACCCTATCATTCCCAAAAGCCCACCTTAGGCAACCAAGCCAACGATACATGAGTGTGGTGGGAGAGGGGGTGCTGGGGCCAGCCTGGGTGGTTGTTCTTTCTTATGCTGGGTTCTTATTTATTTATTTATTTTTGGTTTTTCGAGACAGGGTTTCTCTGTGTAGCCCTGGCTGTCCTGGAACTCACTCTGTAGACCAGGCTGGCCTCGAACTCAGAAATCCTCCTGCCTCTGCTTCCCAAGTGCTGGGATTAAAGGCGTGAGCCACCACCGCCCGGCTGTGCTTGGTTCTTATTGAGGCAGTGGAGTGGGAAGAGCATTGTCGAGGGTAAGGCTTGGTCTTTCGAGATATTTAGGGTTGCTGTTAATAATAAAACCTTTTCCTATCTAAGTCTAAGTTACTTTGCTCCAGTAGCTGACCTGCCTTCTGAGCTCCTCTGACTGGAGGAACTGTTTAGCATCTCATCCTAAAACAGCAGGAGTTAAGTGAAAAGACTTATTGCTGGCGCTCCTTATAAACGGGTCAACTCTTTGTGAACTAGAGAAGAAGGAAGGAAAAGAATTAAGATGTTGTATACAGGCAAATATGCACAGATATATTTCATACGTTCATACATTCATACACCCACACTCTGACTGAGCTGAATCTCTGTGAGTTGGAGGCCAGCCTGGTCTACACAGTGAGTTCCAGGATAGCCAAGGCTACATAGAAGCTATGTTTCAAAATAAAATAAATAAATAACAACTGTGGTCAGGTTTTTCTTAATGCCTTGAATGAATAAGTCTCCCTGCCCTTTCCAGGGGCCTCTGAGATTGCGCTGGGGTTGACCAGGGAGCCTTCAGGCCA
The DNA here is from genome assembly GCA_036184795.1 of Tokudaia tokunoshimensis. Classification (NCBI taxonomy): domain Eukaryota; kingdom Metazoa; phylum Chordata; class Mammalia; order Rodentia; family Muridae; genus Tokudaia; species Tokudaia tokunoshimensis. The sequence continues at coordinate 5,361,209 of BTHU01000014.1, forward strand.
TTTATAATGACCATGGCCTTCACTTTCTCCTCAGAGGCAATCAGAAAGGAAAATATATGTTTTGGGTTTTTAGGAGTTTGGGGAAAGGAGGGTGGAAGGAAAAGAGGGAGGGAGGGAGGGAGGGTGAGAGAGAGATTCAGCAATTCAATCTTAAAAGCTAGCTGCTATCAACAGTACCCAAGGGTGCTTTCCTGTAATAAAGACTGCTGGCATTGTTACAAGTTCTCAGTAACTTCCCCAGTCCTAGTAACATTAACTTCAACCATGTCTCCTCAGTCTTCTGCTGTGGTGGTAGAGGAGACCTTCACCCTGCTCGCTATCTAGAAGAAACGAATATGATGCAGGGTTCCTTGGGTTGATATGGGACATCTTTCCAGTACAGGACTTGACCTCACAAAAGAGTTACATGTTTACCTGAAGATTTACTATCAGTACATATGTTGGCTGTTCAGAGGGAAAACAGAAATCAAGTCAAGAAGAATATTTGCATACCAAGAAGAATTTGCAAACCAAGAAGAATTTGCATACAGAGAAGAATTTGCATACCAGTACTGTTTCAAAGAATGAGTCCAGAGGAACTTCTGGGAGCATAATTTTTTTTTTTTTAAGATTAGCAATTGTTAAAAGGAAAGGACTTTTTTGTATTTTAGCAGTTCACTGACATGATTGAATGACAGGAGCCATCTGGGAAAGGCTCCACCAAGCAAGTGAGTTTCCTGGAGATAGCCCATCATTTTGCATGGCTGCAGCAGGTTGCAAATACCCCAGAGACTTCAATTCAGGATTGCTTCTCACTGCTGATGCGCCCACCTTTCCTGCCTCTATTACGTAGCTTAATGATTTCCTGGGTATTTACCCACTCTATTGGGCAGATTTCCTGCAGAATCAATATGAAGATGAACTTTCACGTAGTAACATTTAGATGAATTGATGGCTTCATAATTCCTGATAATGATTTTATAGAACTCCTAAACGGATACAAGTATTCTCAAGCTCCCTATAGAATAAAAGCTGCAAATGGAGCTCTGTAAACCTCCATGTGTCGTGGGCTAATTGCAATAGGAAAAGAAAACAGATTTGGAACGCATTAATGATCAAGAAAAACACTCATTTAGGTCAGGTCCAAGGATGAGGCCACAGGTGTGCACTGTGATAAATCAAGACCATGTGACACTGTTACTTTCAGCTTATAATGAGCGTATAGAATGAAACACTGCTTTGAACTTATGATCTCTATTCTGCTGTAACAGAATTCTGCTTTTGTGTAACATTTTATCTGCGAGGCGGTTTTTTTCTTACATAGAAAACTTTGTATAAAAAGCTGAAAGCAAAGAAAGAAAGAAGGAAAGAAAGAAAAGAAGGAAAGAAAGAAAGAAAAGAAGGAAAGAAAGAAAGAAAAGAAAGAAAGAAAGAAAGAAAGAAAGAAAGAAAGAAAGAAAGAAAGAAAGAAAGAAAGACAGAAAGAAAGGCTTGGTGTAGCCCTTTTCTGCTTCATCCAGTGTGCCTGTGTCTGTGTGTGTGCGCCTTCCTTCCTTTCTTCTTTTCTTTCTTTCCCTTTCTTTCTGGCTCATGAAGAGTTAACAGAACCCCCACCCCCCACCCCAAGCCTCTCACCTGGCCAGTGGTAGCTCCCAGAGTCAAAGAATAAAGAGCCCAAGTAACTAAGTTTCTTTTCTCAATCCCCTGCTGCTGTCAACCAGAAGCTTCTGGTCCCCAGAATAGAAAGAGAGAGCTAAAAAGTCAAAAGCCATCAGCTTCTGGCTTTCGTGGACTCTGCTGATACCACCTCAGTATCTGACTGCCAGGGTGGGACACTAGCAAAGAGGCTTCCTGCTTGCAAATTCCTTCAGACTGTTGGTAGAAACAAGGGGGAAATGATGGTGCCAGCCTTTCCCTCGAGATCCCTTTTAACATTTGTTTACTTATTTAGGAAGTGTGCATGTGGCAGTTGAAAGACGACTTGTGGGGGGTCAGTTCTTTCCTTCTACCACCTGACTCAAGAGTATCTGGCTCAGGTGGTACCCTAGCTTGCTTTTCTGCTTTTATAGTGGGTCCTTTGGGAATGCTCTTGCAAGAGGAGAAAATGCAATGAATGAGTCCATAATTGTGAGGCAGCCCTGTGGAGCTCCTGCCTGGCAGGCACACTGACCTGTGGTACACCCCTGCTTAGCAGATACACTGCCCTGTAGTACCCCTGCTTAGCAGGTACAGGGCCCTGTGGTGCCGTTGACTACTCCAGTCGGGTATGGGGGTCCCTGGGATGAGGGTTCTCGAAGTCTAGGTGCTTAAGGATTCAGCGGTGACAAACAGAAACAAACACAGAGGGCAGTTTGAATCTGAGTGTATTTTGCAGCTCTCAAGCAGGGGTTTATATACATTAAAAAACCCAAATATTACAACTCTTAGAAACTGTGTTCAGTGAAGCAATCACAACTACCATCATTATGATTTGGCATGATAAAGCACAAAAGTCAAGCAAACATTACAACTCTGAAAAGATGTGGTCAGCAGATCACAAACAGAACAGGTAACATCATGATTAATAGAAATCATCCAAGTGTTACAACTCTGAAAGGAAGTACTCAGTGGGGCAGTCGTCCAAGGCTAGTGGCATATTTCCAAGAGCAGGTTAGTAAATCTTTATGGTCAAATATTGTTTAACATCTAATGCCTGGTTTCTTATAAGTCTTCAGTGCATAAATTTAAACTATTTTAATTCTTTCATTTGAGGCTTTCTTTGCCATATACCAAAGCCCACCTCCAATAACACACATGTAGCCATATGAAATTCTATTGTTGGGAAAATTTATATCTATCATAATACTATTATATAATTTTGTAAATGATTTATAGAATAAAGTGTGGTTTCCCGAAAATAAGGTCATGTTAGTGACTCCATCTCAAGGGATGGTTTCTTACCCATTATTCGCACTTAAGATCTTGGCCTAGGCTACAAGGAATGTGTCGTAAATAAGAAAAGGAATAAAAGAAAACAAAACAGATAAATTGCCATGAGAACTATGGCTCAATGTGTTGTTCTGGGCAAGAGTTCCACAACCGGTTCCAGGAGGTCTCCTTCTTTTGAAGTTTTCACCTCAGCCTGTGGAACTTGTCACACAGATTCTACTGGAATTGGTGTGGCGTCTCTCCCTTTTTTATTTCTTAATTGAAACTCGTAAATGTTTCTTTTGACTGTAAAGATGGAGGGAAAGACTAGTCAGAAGATGACTGGAAAAAATAAGGAGGAGGAAGAGGAGGAGGAGAAGAAGAAGAAGAAGAATTCCTGTAGCCATGGCGACAACAATGATCCAATGTAGCCAACTAACAGGGTTTAATGACCGTAAACCAAGGCTAATAGACTGAGCCAAATCTTCTATGCCAGTAGATTCAACATGTGCTTTGCTCCTAGCAGAGATTTGGGCTTGTGATTGAGCCATATCATGAGTAATATCATTGTCTTTCCAAATTCCCAACAAATGATTTTTAGTAAACTTCCAATTTTGACTTTCATTATAAGGTAATGGTGTTACACATATGTGCTGAAAGTTGGCATGCCACTTGTAGAAAGCTGAACTTAAATATTGTCCACTTCTTGTCCTAATGCTAAAACTACATCCTCTAAAGCATCAAGTTTTACTTCTACTTTTTATCTATAATTCGTTGCCTTGCAAGTGTTAAAGAGACATTTTTATTTAAGTCATTAACAAATAGTGCAGTCTCTGTATCTGAGACTAAGGCGACTGTTGAGACTGTAAGAGAGGTAAGGATGGCTATCAGAGCACTAATGCCTAAAACTAAAGCTGCAGCGAAACACTTTGGTCTAATCAGCTCATTGACTCTTTTAGGCCTTTGTTAAGCTACATTGTCAAAACAAACATCATCTTTTAAATCTACAGGAAGCATACCATAAGAAGGTCTTTTTAATAGCAAAATAATTGAATAATTTTTAATTAAAATAGGATCAACATAGTTAAAATACATTTGGAACAGCTGACCTGATAAGATCATTCTACCTTAGTAATTTTTTAAATCTGAGGATACCATATACCGTAAAGATAGGCTAAGCAAGATCTACTTAATTGCCAAAGGTCTGCTCTTAGATTCCTTAGACTTTTTTAGAAGGACCATGTTAGTTGCAGCAAAAAGCCTAAATAATCCTGAAAAGACATTAGAAATGAAGGAGAGAGAACAAGTTTCTTCATTTTCCATATTACTTCTTTCACCTTCTTTTGCTTCTTTCTTTTCTGGGTTCTTGATAGAGGTTTTTTAGTGGAAGGGTCGAAGAAGTCTGTCTGGGATTCAGATTGGGATTTCTGCATTCTGTGGAACAACACATGCATATCCTCTTCCCGAGGTGATTAACACATCTGACCCTTTCCAGGTGCCTGTTAAAAGATCCTTCCACATCACTAAAGGAGTAACAGTCTGCTGTAGGGGACCCAATGTTTTCTCATAGGAGTAAAACCTTTATCATCTGTATTAAGGTGATTAATGGTAAATAAAGCATGGCTTAATAATTGATGAGGCAAATAGAAATAACCACTAGATTTTAACCTTTGAAGTTGTACCATAAGGTTTTGATAAGTCCTTTCTATGATAGCCTGACTTTGGGGGTTATATGGAATTCCTATTGTTTGTTCTATGCCCCACTGAATGCAAAACTTTGCAAAAGCTTGAGAAGTATTAGCTGGAGCATTATAAGTTTTAATTCTTTTTGAGACACCTAAGGAGGAGAAGCATGTAATAAGATGTTGTATGACATCTTTCACAGCCTCCCCAGTTCTCGCAGTGGCCATGACTACATGAGAGTAGGTATCTACAGTAACATGTATATAGGCCAACTTTTCAAATTCTGGGATATGAGTTACATCCATTTGCCACAAAACTTGAGCCTTAAGGCCCCCTGGATTAACTCCCATTTTTAATGGATGATATACATCAGGACAATGTTCACAGTCCTTCACAATTTGCCTACTCTGTTTTTGTGTCAAATTGAACATCCTTCTCAAGGCCAATATGTTCTGATGATGTAAAGCATGACTTTCTAATGCTTGTTCTACCATACTAGCAATCAATTGTTTCTTCGTCAATAAATCTGCCATAGCATTTCCTAAAGCCAATGGACCTGGCCGGCTGGAATGTCCTCTGATATGTCCTATAAAAATTTTTCTTTTTCTTGATTGAATTATATATTGCAACTGAAGCAAGAGCGACATAATTTTGGAATATCCAGATATAAGATCTGTCTCTATATCAGGAAATAAATGAACTACATATTTTGAATCTGTATAAAGGCTAAACTCTTCTGATATATGTTCAAGGGCAGTAATAACTGCAATAATTTCCACCTGCTGCGCAGTAATTTCTTTTGCCTTTTTAATAATTACAGGTCTATCTTTTATATAGACAGCTGAAATTACATTGGATGACCCATCTGTAAATACCAAGAGGGCATCAGAATGGGTTCCAATGATATTTTAGAATGAAAGATTATCTCTGTTTCTTCTACAAACTTTAATATAGGGTGTTGAAGTACATGATATTTGATTTGTCCCATATAATGAGCTAATGCAATTCCCCAATCATCTGCAGTTTAAAGTAAATACTTCAATTATTCCTTATTATAGGGAATAACAATTTCATGCATTTTTTTTTGCCAAACAGTTCCCTGAATCTTAACCTTCCTTTAATAATTAATTGACTATACATGAAAGGATAAGGAGATATCATTTTTACTTGAGTATGAGGGAGATAAATTCATTCCAGTACACCTTCTTGCCCTAAACATGCAGTAGGTGTGTAAGATGCTTCAAGTACAATAAGGGACCATGTTCTTAGACAGTTTACCTGTTTTGCTTTAGCAACTTGCATCTTTTGTTCTATCAATTCTAATTGTTCTAAGGTTTCTTTTGTAAACTGTCTTTTAGATTTGGGATCAGGCTCTCCTTTAAGAATTTCAAATAAATGATGCAACTGTGTTGTGACAATTTTTAAATAAGGTCTAATCCAAGCTATTTTCCAATAGTTTTTAAAAATCATTAAGTGTCTTTAATTTATCCTAAGTTGTAATTTTTGAGATATGATATATTCACTATGAATTGTTTTTCCCAAATATTTTATTGGCTTGTTATGTTGAATTTTATCAGGGGTGAAAATTAGTCCATGCTGGGTCAATATCTCAATCATGTTTTTCAAAATTAATTCAGTTAAGTCCTTTGGTTTTTTTTTCTGCTATAAGAATATCATCCATATAATGTAATATGAAAACCTTTTTATGCTTAGCCCTAATGGATCTTAAGGCTTGATCTACAAATTTCTAACAAAGAGTGGGACTATTTTTCATACCTTGGGGGAGAACCTTCCATTGATACCTTTGAAATGACCTAATAATACTTTTTACTTTTCCCTGGAAGTCTGAATCAATCACTCCAAGGAGTACTTCAAAAAATTTATTTTATAATTTTGAACTTCTCCCTATTATAAGACCAAAGGTGCCAGATGATTGTGGCCCTTTAAATCCTGTTTCTACTAACTGCACTCCCTCATAAAGAGAGAGTATATAATCTTTGTCTACTGCAAGATCTAATCCTGCACTTCCTAGGGTTGCTCTGAGTAAGCTTAAGATATTAAACTCAGGGGCCAGAGGATTCAGTTTACTTTTACCTTTCTCTGTCTCCCTTGTTTTGCCCTTTTTAAAATTTTGAGGCAGAGGACATGCCCCTCACCCCATTTTTTGTCTCCTCATCTTTCAGAGGGGTTCTGTGCTTATGAAATTTTGATTTACATTCATTCTTTCAATGTTTTCCCTTCCTACACCAAGGACATAACCCTGGAGGTTGGTTTTTCTCATTTTTATTCTTTGAAGTCTGCTCTTCTTTTTTACAGTCACGGCTCATATGTCTTTGCTGGCTACAAGAAAAGCATGAAACCTTTTGATTTCTTCCTCCTTTTAAGTTCTGGACAGAGGCACAGAAATGTTGCCCTTGTATTGCTGCAGCATAAGCCATACCCTGGACCACTGCTGGTGAGACATCTATACATGCTTTGATGTAATCTTGCACAGTCCCTGTTTTTCTGATTGGTCTAATTAGTTCCTGGCAGAGAGTATTGGCATTTTCCCATGTGAATTGTTTTAATAGCATGCCTGAGCCCTCAGAGGGAGGAAGCATTCTGCCTGGTGCTTCTTCCAATCTAGCAATAAAGTCTTCTAAAGACAGGCTTCCTTGATCTGGGAACCATGGACTGACACTCAGTACAAAGTCATAAAATGCTGCCAAACTCTTATTTGAGATTTCAACACCTCTACTTTCTAGCATATGAGTCGATACTGCCAGGAACAAACCTCTGTTCTTGGACTGTGAATGCCCCATGATTCTTACCTTCTTGTTGTCTTAACTTGAATTTTCTCTATTGAGGAGTCTGTAACAGTCTTGACAAGGTCTTTTCCTTTACCTGAAAAAGTGTTGGTGGCACATGCCTTTAATCCCCACACTTGGGAGGCAGAGGCAGGTGGATTTCTGAGTTCGAGGCCAGCCTGGTCTACAGAGTGAGTTCCAGGACAGCCAGGGTGACACAGAGAAACCCTGTCTCAGAAAAAAAGAAAATGAAAAAAGAAAATAAAAGAAAATAAAAAGGAGAGAGAAAGCTTACCTGCTTGAGTCCCCTGTTCGGGCACAAGTTGCCACGGACAACCCCAGTCAGGTATGGGGGTCCTTGGGATGAGTGTCCTCGAAGTGTAGGTGGGTAAGGATTTGGTAGTGACAAACCAAAACAAACACAGAGGCAGTTTGAATCTGAGTGTATTTTGCAGTTCTCAAGCAAGGGTTTTTATACATTAAAAAAAATATTACAACTCTTAGAAACTGTGTTCAGTGAAGCAATCACAAATACCATCATTACCATTTGGCACAGTAAAGCACAAAAATCAAGCAAATATTACAACTCTGAAAAGATGTACTCAGTGGATCACAAACAGAACAGGTAACATCATGATTAATAGAAATCATCCAAGTGTTACAACTCTGAAAGGATGTATTCAGTGGGGCAGTCGTCCAAGGCTAGTGGCATAATTCCAAGAGCAGGTTAATAAATCTTTTTTAAAAAATATTTATTTATTTATTTTATGTATATAAGTACACTGTAGCTGTCTTCAGACACACCAGAAGAGGGCATCAGATCTCATTACAAATGGTTGTGAGCTACTATGTGGTTGCTGGTATTTGAACTCAGGACCTCTGAAAGAACAGTCAGTACTCTTATCCACTGAGCCCCTTAATAAATCTTTATGGTCAATTATTGTTTAACATCTAATGCCTGGTTTTTTATAAATCTTCAACGCATAAATTTAAACTATTTTAATTCTTTTATTTGAGGCTTTCTTTACCATATACCAAAGCCCACCTCCAAAAACACACATATAAAATTTTATTGTTGCGAAAGTTTGTATCTATCATATTACTATTATATAATTTTGTAAATGATTTATAAAGTAAAGTGTTGATTTATCCAGAGATAAGGTCATGTTAGTGAATCCATCTCAAGGGATGGTTTCTTACTCATTATTCTCACTTAAGATCTTGGCCTAGCCTACAAGGAACGTCGTAAATAAGAAAGGGAATAAAAGAAAACAAAACAGATAAATTGCCATGAGAACTACGGCTCAATGTGTTGTTCTGGGCAAGAGTTCCACAACCGATTCCAGGAGGCCTCCTTCTTTTGAAGTTTTCTCCTCAGTCTGTGGAACTTGTCACACAGATTCTACTGGGGTTGGTGTAGCACTGTGGTAGATTCCTACTTAGCAGGTACACGGTCCCGCTTCAATCGATATCCTCCCTCTCCAATGAGCCTCCAACCTAAAACTCCCAGCATTTGAGCTGGCCTGCATTTGGTTCATTGTTTTCCAGACCTTTTCACATTTTGACAATTTCATACGCCTATACAATGCATCTTGACCACACCCACCTCCAGTGCCTCTCCCCCACTTCGCCCTCCCACACCTCTGTACACACCCACTGCCAACCATCCTGTCCTCTTCCTATTTAACCCACCGACTCCAGTTAGCACTGCCCGCTGGAACGCTGACCATTCTTGCTGGCTCTAGCTTGTGCGGATGGGTCCTGGGCAGGTGACCACAGCTCCTGTGCCTTTGTGAGTACAAGAGCCGTACTGGGTCTAGAATTCCAGGCAATTTTACATTTGCAATATATTAAAAAAAAAAAAAAGAACCTTTATGGATTGTTTGTTTTGACATTCCTACACCAAGACTCAAGCAAGCTACGAAAGCCCTCTAGCAGTGAACTGCACCTCAGTATTCATTTTTACATTTACAGTTACGTCTTAGGGATGGGTGTACAGAGCAGTTTCCTAGCACTTGAGAAGTCCTCAGTAGCCTCGCTAGTGTAAGCAAAGAAAACCCTGCACCGGAGTGCCTATTCGTGCAAAATCCTGATGGAGAGGGAAAGAGCACAGCTCCACGGTGGGCATGCGCCTGGCAAGTCCGAGTCCGCGTTTGCCTCGATTTATTGCTTTGAGGTCTCTCTATAGGAGAGAGGCGCTGTGGTGGCCGGAAATGAAACAGGATACGGACAAGGCCAGGGCCCTCAGTCCCCGTCACATTACACCACTGTTTAACAGTTCCACCACACCCCAGTACCCCCACAGCAGGCACGGAGTCATTGACACATGCGCCTTTGAGGGACATTTAAGAGCCAAAGTCTCCAAACTACAGCAGAGGACGGAAACATAAAAAAGAAGGAACGGTATTGGATGAGAAAGTTTCATGTTCTTGAAGGCGAATTGTGCAGTTTCTGGGGAACCGCCAAAAGTTCAGAGTGCTGAGCTGAGAGAACTGAAAACTCACCACGATGAGAAGAAACCTAAAGAGAATATAGTGGTGTGTGCTATAGGGCGCGCTGCCGAGGAAGCTGAGGCAGGAGTAGAGCTTGCGCTCACTAAAGGGAAAGTGACAGAAGACCTTTTCAAATGCCTAACGCTGTTCTAAACTTTCCTTCTGAGCCTATGAGCTCATTCCCTTCATACTGCTCCTTTACCAACACTATCCAGCAGAGGGCGCTCCGAGCGTTTATTCTGTGGCACTTGATTCCTTCCTACTTAATTCCAAAGATAAGTTTGACACAGTTCTCGGTCCAGTTAATTAGCTGATCAAATCTACTCCAGAAGGACATTAGGACCCAGTAGACTCTGCAATTTGAGAATAGGCACTTCATAGCAACTCTCCATGTTTAATAATATAGTTAGTATATGTTATATGTAATATATTGTTATAGAAATAATAGCAATTTAATAATTTAAATACACATTTTAAAATATTGTCCCTCTTTCTCCCCTTCTTCTCCCCCCCCTCACTTGCTTATCCCACACTGAGTGATAATCTATTGATAATTACGACTTTCTCAAATATTGTCTATCCAATTCATCTCAAATGGTAGCCCGGGATATTCTTATGCCTTCTCCTGGCAGTTTAAATGCATCACGATGTTTCTACATCTAAAGATAGATAGATCCTTACAGGAGAGAATGGAGCGCTGAGTATGTGGTAAGTAGTTGTCTTGTCTGGGGTTTTGTAGCTAATGAGAAGCCTAAATAATGATGCAGAAGACATCCTGGAGACTCCTTAAAAGAGAAATTTTCATGAGAAACAATGTTTAAAATAATGAGTAAAACAGGAGTCAACAAGATAGCTCAGAAAGTAAAGGCACTTTTCAACAAGCCTGACGACCCGAGTTGTAATCACATAGGTCTGGTGCCCTCTTCTGGTCACTGTGGGTACTGCATGCATGTGATAGACATACGTGCGCACAAGCACACACACAGAAATAAATACATCTTTTAAAATATAACAACTAAAACAAAAAGGGAGAGGATGTAGTTTAGTGGTGGAATTCAGTGTGTGCAAGGCCTTGAGTTCAGATCCCCTGGCACCACAAAAGAAAAGGAAGAAAAGAAATTGAAATACATTGTCTTTCTCCTGTAGGTTATCTAAAATGAAGACACACATGATAACTCAGAAAACTTTTATAATCAAAATATATCGTCTAAAAACCCCATATCCAAATATAAGATGTAAAAGTAAAAAATTTTAAAGAGAATATTTGTATGTCCCACAGACAAGATTCTGTTTTCTCTTCCACCTCCTGCTGTGATACCAGAATCTTAATGTATTGCCCAAGGTGATCTCAATGTACTAAGTTCTAATTATACAACCTAGTGATTTATTACAATCATACACCACCATGATAGGTTAGAGGTTCCTTTCTTCTCTTCTTTTCTTTCTCCTGTTTTGAGACAGGGTCTCCACATGAACATGCACTACGTAGACCAAAGTTGGCTTGAACTCACAGAGATCTGCCTGTTTCTGCTCTCAAGCGTCGGCATTGAAGGCCTGTGTCACTATGCCCACCTAGAACCTCTTAAAGAAGATATTAAAAACTCAGCCTACTAAGTAAAGGTTGATCAGGTTTTTTTTACTATCCATTCAAAATATGCCATTGGAAAGCAAGATTGTTAAAAGATATCTTTTAACAAATTACCATCATGTGTTGACTGCTTGCCAGAACTAGATGCTAAAGTCATATTACTCATGTGATATGACTCATACCCCATGTGCTCTGGCTTCAGAACATGGAGAAATAAGCTATAATTTGGATGAGAATGTTCTCATTACTTTTTACATGGAAAGTGTAAGGGAAATGGATAGAACTGGACATTGTGCTAATCAAACTAAGACAGATAAAGAAAGGTGAATCCAAGCCAGATATAGAGGCATGTGCCTTTAAGACCAGCACTTGGAGGCAGAAGCAAGAAGATCTCTTTGAGTCCAAGGCCAGCCTGGTCTACATAGTGAATTCCAGGACACTCAGGACTACTATTAAGACTCTTACTCAAACAAACAAAGGTTGATTCTATGTTTTCTTTCTTATGCAGATACTGGATTTAAATTTATATGTGTGTATGTGTATATATAGGCCATGAATGTAGAAAGGGGACCACAAGAACAAAGGAAGAGATCTTAGGAGGTCGAATAACAGAATTCATGTTCTTGTGGCATAAGAGCATAAGTGAGGACTGTAGGGAGGGAGGAGAGCAGCAATAAATGAAAGAAGGAAGGAGATTAACACTGAATGGATAGAGGGAAGAGGGCAGAACTTTATGGAGGGAGGGAGGAGAGCAGCACTGTATGCAGAGAGGGAGGAGGGAGAGCAGCACTGTATGGAGGGAGGAGGGAGAGCAGCACTGTAAGGAGGGAGGAGGGAGAGCAGCACTGTATGGAGAGAGGGAGGAGAGCAGCACTGTATGGAGGGAGGGAGGAGAGCAGCACTGTATGGAGGGAGGAGGGAGGAGGGAGAGCAGCACTGTATGGAGAGAGGGAGGAGAGCAGCACTGTATGGAGGGAGGGAGGAGAGCAGCACTGTATGGAGGGAGGAGGGAGAGCAGCACTGTTTGGAGGGAGGGAGGAGAGCAGCAAGAAGTGGGAGGACAGGTAGGAGGAGGTAGAAGAGGGCAGGGCTAGGGAGACAGTAAAGTGCAGGAACACATGTATGAAAATGGTGTAATGAGTCTCATCACTGTATGCTAACTTTAAAACTGAAGTGCTTAAGTGTGGGGTGTGAGGAAATGGTCACCATCAATGGCAGCCATATTAGGCATGCTAGACTTCTAGCTGAATCTAGGTATCACAGATAAACACCATACAAAATCTTAGAACACACACAATGTGATGGGTAATCTTGGTTGTCAGCCACCCCAAATCAACTAAAACCCAAGCAACTGGACACACCTCTGAGAGATTTTGTTAGTTAGATCAGGAAGGTCCACCCTGAATCTAAGTCACACCTTCTGGTGGCAGCCTCCATAAAGAAACGTGGGGGGGGAAGCTCTTCCTTTGCCTACTGGCCCTCACTCTCGCTGGCAAGTCCATCCATTCTGCGGCTCAGGCGCTCCTTCGCTGGTTAGGAGCCACTTCTTCAGAGTTTCAGTGCGGACTGAAAACTGGCAGGTCTCTAGGACCTTCCCGCTTCCCTGGGCCCCTTAGCACCAGATTGGGACGGCTGAGACATCCAGCTTCAAGGCTGAACTACTCAGTACCGGATCCTTAGCCTTTCTGTCAGAAGGCAGCTGTTGTTGGACTAGTCATGCCACAGCCTGTCAGCGACTCTAATAAAGTGCTCTCCCTCTGTCTCTGTTTCTGTCACTGCTTCTGACTCTCTCTTTCTCTATCTCTGTCTATGTCTGTATCTCTGTGTCTCTGCCTGTCTGTCTCTCTCTGTCTATGTCTCTCTGTGTCTCTGTCTCTCTCTGTCTCTCTGTGTCTCTGTCTGTCTCTCTGTTTCCTCTGTGTGTGTCTGTTTCTGTTTCTGACTCTCTGTCTCTTTCTCTATCTGTGTCTGTTTCTCTCTGTCTCTGTCTCTCTCCGTCTGTCTCTCCCTCTCTCTCCGTCTGTCTGTCTCTCTGTCTCTGTCTCTGTCTCTGTCTCTCTCTCTCTCTCTCTCTCTCTCTCGCTCTTTCTCTCTGATCCTATCAGTTCTGTTTCTTTAGAGAATTCTAATACACAGGAACGTGTAACCACACACACACACACACACACATTTCATTTTTCTTTTCTATTTTTCCAGTTTAACTTAAACAAATAACATTCCTGCTGATTTATGGAGAAGTGGTTCGAGGCACATAAGGATGATTCTGTTTTGCATTTTTTTGTTTTCCCTAGAGACACATTTTTCACTCCGTGTCCCAGGTCATGTGAACTTTCGATTCTCCTGGCTCAGTCTCTCAAATGCTGGGATTACAGGCGTTCACCACTGTCCCTGCTATTTTAGGAAGCGGCTTTACTTTTATTGTCAATTTTTGCAATAATAAGCAGTTTACTTCTCTAGTGAGTTAAATCATCACTAACATTAGTTTAAGTTCTTAAAAGTAGAGGCTGGAAAATGACTCGGTCAGCAAAATGGCTGCTCATATAAAAAGGAGGACCTGAGTTTGGATTCCTAACACGCGTGTGGAGAAGCTGGCTGTGATGGTGTGTGTGTAATCCTTGCAGTGGATGGATGGAGTCATGAAGTCCCCAGAGACCTGGGCAACTAGTCTTGCAGAATCAAAGAGTCCCAGGCTCAGGGAGAGACTCTATCTTAAAAAAACAAAACAAAACGTGGAGCACGTTACAGAAAAACACATAATAGAGACCTCTGGTTCAACATGCATCTGAGCACACACGCACCCATGTGTTCCTCCCCCAAACACACACACGCACATACACACACACATACACACACACACATACACACACACACATACACACACATACACACACACACATACACACACACATACACACTCATACATACACATACACACTCATACACACACACACATACACACACACACATACACACACATACACACTCATACATACATATACACATACACACTCATACACACACATACACATACTCACACACACATACACACATGCACGCACACACCACAAAACTTTTTTGTTTGGTTATTTTTTTAAGACAGGGTTTCTCTGTGTAGCCCAGGCTGTCTTGGAACTCTCTCTGTAGACCTGGCTGAACTTGAACTCATAGAAATCCAGGCTGCCTCTGCCTCCTGAGTGCTGGCATTATAGGCTCCTGTGGGGAGGGGCATACCCCACCATGCCAGGCCACAAAATGTACTTTAAATTTTCCCCCAGTTGTATAAAGTACATGAGAGATGGGGCATTGCTGAGTGATAAGGAAGTTATCTGGTGTAAGCTGGTCCTGGGGCTCCATCTCCAGCACTGGGATAAAAACAAATGAAGAAAGGTAAAAAAATAAACCAAGGCTGTGGCTGGCTCAGTGAGTAAAGGCAGTAACTGGGCAAGCCTGAGACCTGAGGTTGACCCTGATCTCACCGCGGAAGAAGAGAACTGACTCCAACTGGTTGTCCTCCGACCTCCTCGTGGTCACCATGGCATAAATATCACACACACACACACACACACACACACACACAATACTACTACTACTGCTGGTGCTACTACTGTTGGTACTCTGTCCGGACTCCACCCCCACAATTACCTAGCAATAGCCTGGTAGGCCTGGTCCACTATAAAAGAGGGTGTTTGGCCCCTCTCCTCTCTCTTATTCTCTTACTCTCACCTCTCTCTCTCGCTCTCTCTCTCTCTCTCTCTCTCTCTCTCTCTCTCTCTCTCTCTTCCCTCTCTCTCTCCTCTCTTGGCTCTCTTGCTCTCTCGTTCTCTCTTGCCCTCTTGGGATCTTCCCTTCCCCCTCCCCTCCCCACCCTCTCTCCATGGGCGGCCTCTGCTTATCTACTCTCTCCTCTCCGCCTTTCTCTGCCTCTACTACCCCCTTAACTCCCCTCCCCATGCCCTAAATAAATTCTGTTCTGTACTATACCGTAGTATGGCTAGTCCCTCGGGGAGGGGGGAGATGCCTCGGCATGGGCCCGCTGAGGTACCCCCTTCCCCCACACGTCCCTCACACCCTCTTTCTCTATGATCACAACTACTACTAGTACAATAGATGTTATAAGAACTTATCATGAAAGCGAAGGAAGAAAATACTGCCACCAGAAGTCACATCAGGCTTCAGTTGCATGATAAAAGCAGCCTAAGGAAGGACGGGCTTGTTTGGGTTTAGAGTTCCGAGGTGGTCCTTCATGCAGAGACGTCTCGGGGACAAGAGCATGAGGCCATGCGTCCACATTCAGGAAGCAGAGATCAGTGGATGCCAGTGTTCCGCCCATTTCTTATTTTATTTCGTCTGGGACCCTCTCCCACCCCCCACCCCCACCTCCATCCCCACCCATGGAATGATGCAGCCATACTGTGGGTCTCCCCCTTCAGTTAACACAATCTAGACGCCTCTCCCCAGAAGCTGAATTTATCTTTTTGGGGATTCTAGATTTTATAGAGATGGCAGTCCAGATCAACATCATCATGTTCGTATACATCTCTGCCACCACCCCGGTTAATACACCAGAGCAGCCACGTTTCCGTAAGGAGCCCTTTGTGGCGGAAGGCTGGCTCTGTGGCGGAGCGGCAGTTCCCTTAGGTTGTCCAGGAAGCAAACCCGTTGTGAGGACTTAAGAGCTTTCCTTTGGGAAGAGATCTTCGAGGAACTGGTGACGGAAAGAAAGATAGACACCGAGGGCTGGGGAGATGGTTCAGCGGTTAAGAGCACTTCCGAAGGTCCTGAGTTCAAATCCCAGCAACCACAAGGTGGCTCACAACTATCTGTAATGAAATCTGACGCCCTCTTCTGGTGCGTCTGAAGACAGCTCCAGTGTACTTAGATATAACAATAAATAAATCTTTAAGCCAGAGCGAGCGGGGCCGACCAGAGCGAACAGAGGTCCTGAATTCAAATTCCCAGCAACCACACGATGGCTCACAATCATCCGCCAGCTACAGCGTATACATATGCATTAAATAAATAAATGTTTATTTTTTATAGAAAGAAAGAAAGAAAGACAGACAGACTCTGGACAGTGGGTTTGGTCCCTTGACAAACTCTAGAAAACAGCCTAGAAAGCACCTGGGAGTCACCTCCTCCAACAGTAACTGATGGGCGGTGACTCTTAGTTACCAGCTCCCTTCGCCCATTGGTTGAAAGTGGTTTTGGCATGGGAGACCAGAGAAACTTCCCAGCATTCTTTGTCTCTGCTAGTTTGGCCGACAGAAAAACCCTTAGGTAAAGTTGCGTTACCTGCTGGACGGGAGTTTAGTTTCTCCTTGAGTGATCCACCCGCGCCCCTGGGTTTAAAGAAATGCTTCTGCGACAGCATATAGATCCTAACAAGCCCGCTTGTTCTTTCTAAGTACTGGTTTAAAATGATTCACCCCATAATTTTGTAGAAGTCTATCCAGAACAGGTAGTGAGCGGGAATTAAGGGGGTTGGGGATGGGAATTAGAACGATTACAAGTGAGTTTAAACAGGCTTGGCACAATCGTTAGTGTGTGGGAATAGAAAATATGCTTAACTCTTAAATTGTGGCCCCTGGATCTTAAACCTAAATGGACTACTTTGTTCAACCGAAATTCTAGAGAACAAGAGATTCCTTAGATAAATGAATTTATAGAGGCATTGAAGATGCTGGCCAGGAAAAGGGGGCGGGGTGGTGGTGGTGGTGGTGGAGGGAGATCCTATAACCAACCAATCCCACCAATCCCAGCAGCAAGGGATGGGTAGCAGTTGGAAAACGACTGTGGATCTCAAAGATCAGGCGTTTTGTAAAGCAAATGTGTGTCAGGAAAGGGTACATTGTTTATCCCTAGAAGTGTTGCTGGTCTGCTGCTCTTTTAGGAGGAGGGTGGACATAAGGAGAAATAGTCCCCACCTTTTAGATTGGGGCTGCAAACGGGATGGTGGCATCTAGAAAAACAAGACAGGGCTTTAATTAAGGGCTTTACTAAAGAACAGCAATTCTTAGTTGTGATTGTCCCCCAGCCTGTACCTTGCCCCTGACCACCTACTGCCCATATTCCTGTGTGATTACAACTAGGACATCTCAGGAAAAAAAATGTCCTCACTAATGTGCAGAGGCAGACACATGTAAGCGGTAGAAAGCGATGTGGTCTATAACTGAGGATGTCTTACCCACCGATCCAACCATGTATCACTTCGGAAGAGTGGGCTGGGGAGATGGCTTAGATGGTAAAGCGCTTGACATTCAAGTGTGGAGCCTGACTTCTAACCCCAGTACCCACATTAAAAAGCTAGGTGAAGCATCATATATCTGTTAACCCAGTACTAGGGAGGCAGAGGCGGGGGGGGGGGGCACTGGCCGACCATTCTAACCAAATCGGCAAGCTCCACACTCATTCTCCAAAATTAAGGCAGAAGCAGTGAAGGAAGACAGCCAATGCCAATTTCTGACCTCCATATACAACCTTCCTCCCTCACCCCTGCAGGAAAAAAAAATTGAAGAAGTTCTGAAGATCAGACCTTAAGTCCACTGTATGCCAGATGGCACACTGAATCCACAAGAAGAGTGAAGTAATGTTCAGATACAATCAGCTGTAGCTTCCTTTATTTCACCAGTCCCCAGGTCCTCTGAACAGGACTCTTTTCTTATCTTTACTCCTGAAGCTGTACAGGGAGGACTACTGTTTACATGCCGTTTGCATTGTGTTAGAGTTTATACCAATTTAGGGACAATTTAAAAGTGTACAGGTGCCTTCCTGGGTTTTATGTAAATTTATAGCATTTTATCCTGACTCTTGGGCATTGGTGGGGTTTGGTACCCAAGGCCGGAACAAATCCTGTGCAGACAGGGAAGTCTGAGAGCGTGTGGTGCAGTATCAGTGGATGTGAGACCTATAAAAGTGCTAGCCGAGGAGAGCCACTGTTCCTTGTTTTAAAGTGGGTCACTGGCTGACCCTTGCACTAGCCTGCAGGATTGTATGACAGTTGGAAAGGAGGGTGTTCTAAGTGATTACCCAACACGAGAAAAGTGTAATGGTGGCTGCTCTGCTCCACTTCTCCAGATCTAGCCAGACCTTTCTCCAGTCTGCTTAATGTCAGAAGAGCTGGAATTTTTGTCGTAAAGTAACAGATTTACTCCTCCTCCGGCAACTGGGAGCGAATGTGTCACCTGAGGATATTGTGGGAAGGGGAGAGGAGAGTGAAGGGTTTCTGTTCTAACCTCCTCCTTGCACAGGGTCACCAAAAGCCAAATCCTTAGTGCACACTCTAATCAGGAGGCTCCCTGCAGACTGTTCACTAGCTATTCTCTTTTAGCTCCTCCTAGAATTCATCCACATCTTTATTAACATTGCAGTTTGTCTTAATCAGGGTTTCTATTCCTGCACAAAACATCATGACCAAGAAGCAAGTTGGGGAGGAAAGGACTTATTCAGCTTACACTTCCACACTGCTGTTCATCACTAAAGGAAGTCAGGACTGGAACTCAAGCAGTTCAGGAAGCAGGAGCTGATGCAGAGGCCATGGAGGGATGTTCCTTACTGACTTGCTTCCCCTGGCTTGCTCAGCTTGCTTTCTTATAGAACCCAAGACCACCAGCCCAGGGATGGCACCACCAACAAGGGGCCCTCCCCTCTTGATCACTCATTGAGAAAATGCCCCACAGCTGGATGTCAAGGAGGCACTTCCTCAACTGAAGCTCCTTTCTCTGTGATAACTCCAGCTTGTGACAAGTTGTCACACAAAACCTGCCAGCACACAGATTCACCTGAGTGTTGAAAGTGCTTCCTAGCAGCGCCCTGGAAAAGTGAGCACAGACTGTAAGAGAATCCCGAGACAGCTGCTGAGCCCAAGGAAAAGGATTGGGTTGCAAAGGAGGGTGTGGTGGTGTCAAACAGACACTTATTTACAAGACAGGTTTTTTTTTTTTCCTAAAGAGAAATAACATTTCAAGTTGGGTGTAGTGCGCACACCTGTAATTCCAGAATTTGGGAAATGGAAGAGGATCAGGATTCAAGATCATCCTCAGCTACATAGTGAGTTTGAGGCCAGCCTGGGCTACACAAGACCCTGTTTTAAGAGAAATTTAAAAGGAACATGAAAGAAGAAAAGCAGTATTTCAGATTAGAGGGAAATGTTCCAGGGAAAGTTTTTTAACATCCTTCCTGGAATGGACTGGGTGTCATAGCTTGGTAGAGAGCTTACCTACCGAGCTCAGGACCCTGGGTTCAGTTTATATAAACACGTGCACATACACACATATGCACATGCAGGTGCACACACATGCATATGTATACACACGCACATTATAAGCACAGGCACACATATATGCATACACACACATACACACATGCATATTCACACATGCACACACATATGAGCATGCACACACATGTACATGCACACATACATGCATATTCTCACAGGCACACACACATGCACATATGAGCATGCACACACATGTACATGCATACACACATACTCAAATATGTACAAGCACACACACATACACTTATGTATACATATACACACATAGACACACACATATGCATACACGCACAGTCCTGAGTGCCTTGGTGTATAAATGGTTGCCTGACCAGGGCTTGCAGCAAGGGTGATCACATATCTTCTGCCCAGACCCTCCCTGGCCTCATCGATGCTCAGCTAGACAGTTGTGTGCAGTGCCTCAACTGTCCAGGCACACATGCAATTACCCTCTGTGCTTGTATAACTCAAGCCTCAGCTAATGGCTAAGGGAACGACCGGAACCTTCCAAATAGGCTGAGTAGCCGGCAGTTTTCTCCTAATAGTCTGCCTTTGCCTCTGAGAAAATGAAATGAAAGGCTCCCTCTGGCTGTGCTCCCTTGAAAGGGAAGTAGGAAATTATAACCTTTTTCAGTTTTCAATACTGGTTTCTAAGTCCCCAGAGGGGATTACTGGGGGGGGGGGGGATGTGAAGTGCTTTCTTTGTCATGTGTGCAAATGTTTCCGGTGTATAACTTTCAGATTGTATCTTCAAATCACCAACTTGATTAAAGGGAAACAACTGCCTTATCTACAAGGATTGCAACATGAGACCGCAAAGTTTCAATGCAAGATGATCAAAGTCGAGTCACATAAATTCACACACCCTGTGTTACCCAGTCCGGCGGCTCCTGCTTTGATCTCCACCTGACTCTTGATTAGGACAACTTCTTCACTAACAGTAAAGGGGAGATCACAGACAGAGTTGTTTATTACAAACCAAAGGGGGAAACAGAAAATGTAGCAGGCCACACGGTGATTTGGAAGCGGACACATTTTGCTTACCCAGATGTTACTTTTAAAAACCGGATTTACAGAGCCTCAAGGCATTTAATGGGACTGTCTTGGCGGAGGTCACTATTCAGATGCAACCTTCAAGTGAAATTGGATACAAACTCCCCAATGTTACCGTAGAATCCATTGATTAAGGGCAGTACAGTCCCCAGGATTGCCATCACTTCAGATGACAGCAGGCGGGGTGAGCCTCAGACCCTGCCCCCTGCCCCGCCCCCTGTACTTCTGACCATTCAGGTGCAGGGAGACTCAGAACTCCGCCTCCACTTCTGACCAATCAGCAACAAGCTCAGAGGCTTTCACGACTTCCTTGTGCTCAGTAATTTCTTAGAATCACATACAAATCAGGATTGCACTATATTTATAATTAGATTTTTTTTTTAAAAAAATTAAAAAACCGCAATTGAATACAAACTAGATGAAGAGACAACATGGGGTGAGGTCTGGGACAAAATGTCGAACTTCTGTATGTTTTCCTCATGGAGTGAGGGCTTGCCAACCTCCTGGAACACCAGGGTGTTCTCAAACCGTGAAATGCAGCTATGATTTCAAGTCCAGATCCATTATTGTGTTTTTCTTTTTTTTTTTTTTTTGGTTTTTTCGAGACAGGGTTTCTCTGTTTCTGACAGCCCCGGCTGTCCTGGAACTCACTCTGTAGACCAGGCTGGCCTCGAACTCAGAAATCCACCTGCCTCTGCCTCCCAAGTGCTGGGATTAAAGGCGTGCGCCACCACTGCCCGGCTATTGTGTTTTTCTTAGGTAGACATTCCCGAGCCATGATTGCTCTCAAACTCTATCCCATTCTACACCACATCAGTCAGGAGGTCGGGATAATACCACACTAGCGAGAAGAAATTTACATCATTTATCCTAACCTAATACCCAACAGATTCTCCATCACAGAAGTATTGCACATATTTCTTTGCATGATCTTTTTTTTTTTGGTAAAGATTTATTTATTTATTTATATGAGTACACTGTTGCTGACTTCAGACACACCAGAAGAGGGTATCAGATCCCATTATAGATGTTTGTGAGGCACTGTGTGGTTGTTGGGAATTGAACTCAGGACCTCTGGAAGAGCAGTCGGTGCTCTTAACCACTGAACCATCTCTCCAGCCCTCTTTGCATGATCTTAAGCCAGGGCTGGGTCTGGTTGTATAAAACAAAATTCAGTAAATCAGTGGCTTTCATTGTCTAAAGAAAAATAACATAGGGCTGAGGTACTGGTTTAAAGATCAATCACCAGAGATTCGCAAGCCTTCTAACATATCCCACCATCCTATACATGACTTCCATCCATCTTCAAATAATGCTCCAAGAGAATGGATATATATGTTAAAATCCTTCCAGGAAGAAAAAGTATAAGACAGATACTTCCTCCCATCAGTTTGCTCAATTCGTTTTTTAAGACATTTTCAACAAAGTTTCATGAAACACCTGGCCTTATGTCTCATAGCCATCTGTATTTTATAGGTAATTGTAAGAAGGAACAAGAAAGAAGTCAACTTTCAGAATCATCTCTAGAAAATGCTGGAGCTCTCTGACTGAGGAAGAGGCAAGGGGACGCAGCTAAGGAGATCTTCTTTTTATTTTTATTGTAAACAAAGTTTTCAGACATAAAGTGTATCATGAAGATGTAAATTTGATGCCTGAGAGCTAATGTCACATGGAACTATAGCTCAATAAGAAGGAGCATGTTCGAAGCCAGCCATGGAAGTGTTTGCTTATATAGTCCCAGCACCCAGGAGATTGAGATGGGAAGGCTGCTGAGAGTTTGAAGCTAGCTTGGGTTACATAGAAAAAACTCGTCTCAGAAACAGCAAAAGAAATACTTTTCATAATTTGGAAAACGCGGATTTAAAATATATTGCTATGAAAACACATTTCCTGTTCCAACCATAGGTGTGAATGAGATGAGTAGTATGAACATGGATACTTTAATCCCAGCACTTGGGAGGCAGAAGCAGGCGGATCTCTGAGTTTTGAGACCAGCCTTGTCTACAAAGTGAGTTCCAGGACAGCCAGAGCTACGCAGAGAAAAACCCTGCCAAAAAAAAAAGGTCCTGAGTTCAATTTCAAGCAACCACAATGTGGCTCGCAACCATCTATAATGAGATCTGGTGCCCTTTTCAGGTGTACAGGTATTCATGCAGGGAGACTGAGGTGTACGCAACAGATAAATAAATCTTTAAAAAACAAAGTTTAAAAATGAAGCTTCGTTTTGAAGCATTTTACCTATGTTTCAAAAATAGTTATTGCAAGTGAGCTCTTCTTTGTGTGTATTCAGGTATATGTGCACGTACTGCCTAACAAACCTCGGGCTTTGCCCACACTAGGGAAATGCTCTACCACTGAATTCCACCCCGTGTCCAAGGCCCAGCTGTTACTTTTGTTGTCGTTGTTTTGAATGGGCCAGTTGCTCTTGCCCTCACATTTCAGATATTATTGCTCAGAAGAGAATTCCAGTTCCCTCCGTGCACAAACTGAGGAGTCAGATGCATCTAGGCAGCGTCAGCAGGGTGTGGACGCTGGTTTGACAACGGCATGACAGAGTAGCAAAACTGGAACTCTAAGGTTGTTAAAAAAAGAAAAGAAGAAGAAGAAGAGGAGGAGGAGGAGGAGGAGGAGGAAGACAAAAACCACCACCAGGACAGATTAGTAACAAGTTAAAAAAAAACCTTGCCAACACTGGGGCTTTCCAAGGAGCACAGCTAAAGTCCCAGTGACCATCTCAGAGATGCCTCCTGTTTTAGCTTCACCCACAGACCCACCCCCAAATGCCTCAGATACTTCTCAGTAGAAATAAGAGCAGGTAGCCTCCTGGGTGAGCATGTCCTCCAACAGTGCCACCCCATCCAGAGGTTCATTCAGACCCTGAACACCTTTTCTCTTACACGAATATTTGGAGTCAGAGTGAGAACTAGCGACTGTCATTTAGGAGGCAGAGCTGGAGTGCTGAGACAGAAACTTAATATAGTTCCTATCTGGCCCTTGACTGGAAATATATGCAAAACCATTCATTATGCAACGCTGATGTGCGTGCAGTCATTATTTATTAAGAACATGGTACATGTCAAGCACTATGCTTCTCTATTCTGAGAAACTTGCAGGTAAGTAAAAATTAATTAAAATGCTTGCGGATTAGTGTTACTGTAAGGATAAAAAGAGGTCTCACTGTGTGGGGGGAGGCTACAAGGGGTGGGTGAGTCTTCCTGATTAAAAAGTCTAAGTGATATTGGATGGTTGTTAGGATCACATAGGCAACATGTTAAAAGAGGCAGAAATGATAAAACCCAGTCAGAAATGAAAATATCCAGAGCGCTCTCTCCCTCTCCCTCTTTCTTTCTTTCTTTTGAGATTTGTGCATATTTTATTTTATCTATACGGAGTGTTTTATCTGCATATACCTCTGTGCACCAAGTGAATACAGAGGTCAGTAGAGGGCGTTGGGTCCTTGGGAACTGGAGTTACAGCTCGTTGTGAACCACCACTGGAAAGATGGGAATTGACCCAGGACACCCCAAGACCAAGTTCTCAGCCAACACGAAGATTTACTTACCCCAGAGGGACAGAGGGCAGGAGATAAGAGACAAAGACAGGAGATAGAGGATGAGGGAGAAGAGTACAAGGGAGAAGGGGAAGAAGGGGATGATTGTCCTAGAGCGAGGACAAAGGACTGCCTCTGGATAGAGTGGAGACAGATGTGGCCCATAGGAAAATGGTGCTTTATAAAGGTAAAAAGGGGAACCTCCGTGTTACGATGAGTTGATTTTGATTGGGCAGGTGAGCCAGAAGGGACGTTTGATTGCTGGATGTTGATACTTCAGTAGTTGCACCTTGGTCATCAACCTTGGGAGGGGAGCGGACCTTGGTGGCTCGCTTTAGGAATGCAATCTATTGGTTTTAGAAAGGTGAAGAAATGGGAGATGGGGCAAGGCCTGCTAGAGCCATGCTCTCCTTGCCAGTGCTGACCAAAGTCACCCACTAGAGTGCTGGGGGACAGAACCTGGGTCCTCTGGAAGAGCATCCAGTGCTTTGAACCACTGAGCCATCTCTCTAGTCTGATCACCAGAGGTTTAAAGATAGCTTGGTCAGATTGATTGCATGGGTACCGGGAGCCAAGGCCAGGAAAGGAAGCCACCAATGTGTCTTGGAGTTAGAACACAGGAGGTAATTGCTTTTTGTTTCCGTTTTTCAGTTTTGGTTTTTTGAGACATGCTGTCACTGCTGTAGGCCAGGTTAGCCCAAGGCTATCATTATGTGGCCCAGGTTGGTCTGGAACTCTTGCTCAGCTTCCTGAGTGCTAGGATGCCATAACTCCTGGTTATGGAAGTAATTGTTCAGAGAAGTTTAAACCAGTAAGACTGGCACTGAGGAAGGGGATGGTCTGAGTCCGTGGGTGGGCAGACAGGAACACAAGCCGGTGAGGTGCTGCAGCAGTGAGGTGGTTTTCTTGATGGTCCATTTTCACGCTGAGACTTTCTGCTGCTCTGTCCGGACTCGCCTGCTGCCTGCAAACTTCATCACTTTTACAGATGAAGATGAAACTGCCTTCTTGATTAAGCTTTCCGAATCCATTTGCAGACAGCATCTGAAATGTTGGTGGGGGTTTAAAGCCTTTTATTCCAGGATTAGAGGGGGAGGCTTAAAATATAAAATGCAAATGCCGATTGGGATTTAACATTACCATTTATTACCACCCAGTGCAATCAGATAATGACCCAGGAGGTATCATTGAATCCTTTCTGGTTTTAGTTCATAGAGCTCAGGGCAGGGGAGTCTAATATCCTCTGTGTTATGAACCAACTCGTGTATCCTCAAATGAAGGTAGGGAGGTGGGGACGCTAAGAAAAATCTCTAGATTTAGAAAACCACATGCTTCGTTTCTTTTTAGTTTATCTTGCTTTATAAAATCTATATATTTAAAATAATTAGGTGAAATTGTTGTTATGGATGTATCCCTTTTAGGACAGGCCCCTCTCCCTCGTTTTATTGCCGTTTGCTACGGATATTTAACTTTTAAAAAATGCTTTTTGCCTGATCCTGCTAGGCTAACAGAAATTTCTCTCTAGATCCAGAGTAGTAGAAATGTATTCTCACTGTACTAAAGTACATGGCCAAAACCACTTGAGGGAGAAGGATGAATTTGGGGGGCCTGCAGAAGTGGCCCTAAGGCAACAGTTCCCACCCGTGGGTGATGTTTGAGTTTATGGGACCTTTGGGGTCTAGCAGGCACAAGCAGACCAGAGCAAGAGAGCAGGTCGTGATTACACCTATCTCCCTTCAGGTGCAGCTGGGGGCTCTCTGGTTTGCCTAGGCTGGATCCAATTTGTATCTTTGTATCTCAGCCACTGGAACAGCTGACATTATCTTCCTGCACCAAGCCACCCGGTCTATGGCTAAATTTCGTATGCGCTTTGAAAATTCTGGAAGCTTCAGGATGGCCTGGAAAAAAAAGAGTTCAAGAAATTATCCTTAACTCTTTCCTTGCTCTTTTTTCCTACATTTTCCCCAACTTTACTGAGGATTTTTCTTATGTTACCAGTTATCACTAGTAATTGTGTTTAACTTAGTTCAATTACTTCCTTGTTTTGCAGACACAAGCTGTTTTGTATACATTTTTCAGAGCATGAGGTAAAACTGATAGGAATAGATATAAACCTGGGATATTCCCCGCGCAGGGGGACGGATACAGGGAGGGACAGAAGGGAAACGCTGCAGGGTCAGGGAGCGTGCCCGCGGGCGCGCTCTTCAAGGAGGCAACGGAGAACTACATTTCCCAGAGTGCCGCGCGCAACACGCGCGTACCTCGCCGCCCCGCCCCCGCGGCTCTCGAGAGCGCTCCGCCGAGCTGGGCACGAGCGAGCGAGCGAGCGAGCGGGCGGGCAGGCGAGCGCGTCCGCGGGTTGTCCGAGCGGGGCTGGCGCGGCGCCGGCGCGGAGCGGGTGTGGCGGCTCGGCCTGCGCGGCGGCCGCGAACAGAGGTAACCGCTGCGTCGTCCCGCGCGCGGGGCTCAGCCTGGAGCGGCCACCCGCGCTCGCGTCGGTAAGGAGCTGCCCCGCGGCGCCGGCGCCATCCCTCGGGGAACCGAAGGGATCCCGGAGGGCCTCGCGGGCCGCGCTTGCCCCGAGCGGCGGCGCAGGTGCTCGGGGTCCGGGGCGGGCGACTGCAGGGGTGTCCCCTCGCG
The DNA here is from genome assembly GCA_036184795.1 of Tokudaia tokunoshimensis. Lineage (NCBI taxonomy): Eukaryota > Metazoa > Chordata > Mammalia > Rodentia > Muridae > Tokudaia > Tokudaia tokunoshimensis. Next base: position 5,388,162 of record BTHU01000014.1, read on the forward strand.
GGGCTCGCGGGGCTCCTGCAAAATCCATACCCGGCCGGGCGCCGCCGCTCCGGGCTGAGCTCGTGGCTTTCTCCAGGGAGGGTCCCCGATTTGCGGACACAGTTTGGGCTTCCCAGCCGTCTCCCGGGCTTGCACGGCCCTGATGTTACGGTTTGGGAAGCTTGTTACCTTCTTTTTCCTCCAGGGTAGTATTTATTATCGTGCATTTCGTGGAGATCCTCGCACTTTTGAATATTCCTGTCAACCTGCTTTAATTGCCTACCTTTATATTTTTGTTTCTTACCGTAAGGTGCTAGCGTAGGCAGATACTTTGGCCAATAGGTCTTACTTAGAACCTGGGTTGCCACAGTAATTAACCTGCCAGGTGCACGTGGGGGGCTTTTTTTCTTTTTCTTTTAATGCTGTTTTTTTTTCTCTTACATAAGTTAATTGTTTTCAGTCTTGTTTTTCCATCTTCAGTGAGCCCTGGCCGTGTTAAGGGGCGGGTTGGGGTACGTTTAGCTGAGCAGAGACCCTCTGCTAGTGTTACCCGAGCCTGTGAACTGCGTGCAGGTAGCTTTGCCATTAGCCATTGCTTTCCTGCCTGCTTTCTCCTGGCACCTATTTTTTGGTTTGTCAGTCAAACTGACTGACCTACTTAAAACTTTAGTCATGTTGCCTTGAAAATACCAAATAGTAGGAACACAAGTATAAAAAGAAGTCACAAGATGCCGTGTTCAGCTGTATGTACTTGGATTTATATTCATTCTTATATTTTCTACCCCTTCCCCCACCCCACCCCCACGGCCTTGTGCATGCCGGGAGAACACACTACCACTGAGTACATCCCCAGTCCGAATTTTTACACTTAAAACTATTCTTTTAGCATTTGATAACTGTTAGTGCTATTAATTTGTAACGTTGTACATTCCTTAATAAATTCCAAATCCCAATTTGAAATCGCAGCGAATAACTAAGCAGAGTGTATAATTTCCCCATTCCTATAGAAACCCGACCTCCCCGTTGTAAAGTCCCTCGTGTGATCAGAACCTACACAGATGTTTCATCATCTCCCAAAATTCCGCCCTTTACATTCGGGTTCAAATAGCTCTCGGAGTTGTGGCAGTAACTCAGTTGATAGAGCGCTTGCCTAACCTGAGTTTCATGTCCAGCACTGCACAAACTGGATATAGCGGTGTGTACTTGTGATCCCAGTACTTGGGAGACAGGAGAGCCAGAAGTCCAGTCATCTTCAGCTACACTGAGTTTGAGGCCTGCCTGGGCCGTGTGAGATCCGTCTCAAAACAACAGCAGCAAAATCTTTAAAAAAAAAAAAAAAGAAAGGCCAAAAATGGGTATTTAAGCATTTCCCTCCTTCCCTTCCTCTCTTCTTTCTTTTCTTACAGTTTTCCGGGACAGGGTATTTCTGTATAGCCTTGACTGACTTAGAACTAGCTAGCTCTATAGACCAGGCTGACCATGAACTCAAGAGATCTCCCTGCGGCTACCACCACCCAGCTTGAGCCCTCCATTTCTTAACGTTTGAATTTTCAACAAATAATTTATTTTTGTATACAAAGAGTTAAAGATATGAACAGGAACAAATGTTTCATAAAAACCAAAAAGCCATGTTTTTCAGTGGTAGGCTGTTTAGTATAATTGTATCTTTCTCTGGAAAAAGTTTTACATTAAGTAATGAAGTAAGAGGAAATTGGATATTCAAATCTTTTAATTAAAAAAAAATTTTTTTTGCAGTGCTATAGGTCAAACTCAGTTGACTATTTAAAATACACTAATTACTGTTTACTGCTTCCTCGGCCAGCATCTCATGTGTGGTCAGCCACCCTGTTTGCTGTGCTCTGGGGAGGTATAATAGTGGACTGAGCTCACGCCTACAATTAGTTCTTGGGTTAAAATCCCTGCTCTCCACTCATTGGCTGTTTAATCATGGCAAGTTATCTGAACCTGTTTCCTTAGCTGGGGAAGAGGGATAAAAATACCGGCTGCCTCTGTCTTCCCGGAATTGTGAGGATTAGTCGTTATTGTGTGTGTGGGGGGGGGGGGCATTTTACACCGTGAACTCTTCCAGCCCCCGTGCAGTTTCCTCCTCCTCCCCGGTGGCCAGTGCTGTGGACACATTGTTGCCTTCGCTTTGTTGCTGAGAGGCTGGTTGTACCCGAGTATTATTACTTGACTGTGTCTCTGCCTTATTATTTGCTTATGGTTTATTTAATTGGTCCCTGCAAACTAGAGTTAGAATTATGAAGAACTGGTGACACCTTGGGAACTTTTCTCCCCTGACTCTGATCTTCCAGGAGTAAGAATTAATTCTGTGTCTGTCTGTGTTTGCTGGAGAGTAGACTTGATTCAACAGATTCTCACTCAAAGGGGGTCCCCAGTTTTCTTCCTCTCGAAGGTTCTTTTTGTTTGTTGTAATTTTGAGACAGCATATTACTGTGTAGCCTGGGATGGTTCTAAACGTCACATCCTCCTGCCTCAGCTTCCTGGGATTGCAGGCATTCACAGCCACACCTCATAAAGTACCTGCAATATGGTGAGAGCGTTGAGTGTTGAATTTGGGGCTTTGGGTAGACAAGCTGTGTGCTGTCAAGCTATGCCCCCCCACACACACACACACACACAGAGAGAGAGAGAGAGAGAGAGAGAGAGAGAGAGAAACAAACTGACTGATTCCAGGAGCCACTGACTTCAACTGTCTACAAGCTTTCTTTACTAGAAAACTTGCCTTAGTGAGGTAACCCAATCACAAAAGAACACACATGGTATGCAGTCACTGATAAGGGGATATTGACCCAGAATCTCGGAATACCCTAGACACAATCAGCATATCAATAGATTTCTAAAAAGATGGAAGGAGAGACCCCTGGTCCTGGAAAGACTGGATGTAGGGGAATGCCAGGACAGAGTAACGAGAGGGGGTTGAATGGAGAAAAGAGGGAGGGAAGGGGGCTTATGGGACTTTCGGGGAGGGAGGAAACGGGAAAGGGGAAGTGATTTGGAATGTAAATTAAAAAAATAAAAAAAAAAAGAAAAACATTGCGGAAGTTAAAAAATAAAAAAAAAAAGAAAACTTGCAGATTTTTTTAAAAATGGAAGTGAGGTGGTAGAGAAGAGAAAATGGGATGTTTGAAGCAGGTGGAGTTCCCCCCCCCCCCCAGAGTGTAAGGTGGTGGTGGTGGTGATGGATTACCGCCATCTTCTGGAAGCAAGGCCTGGTCAACAACCATCACTATCAGTGAGACTCTATTCCTACCTTGTCTGCCACCTTGGATGGGCATTAGAGTAGATGATCCAGTACTGTGTTACAGCCCAGCACGTTGGAATGTTATCTTAAATGCTAAAAGATAACTTGATTTATTTTAAAATTTGGACATTCTTGTTCTCAGTAGAATACCAAATGCTAAGAATTTTTTTATTTTTACTCTTCACGGTAGATATTTAATGTGGCATACTTGTAATTACATAATATTTTATATCAAAAAGTAAAGTTTTATTAAATCCTAATTGATGACTACCTTGACACTTAAGATTATTGGTTTGGAAAGAACATAGGATGTAGGATTGATTTACAGAAGAATGTAACTGTCTTACATAGATCTAGTACTAGATTGTAATTAATGGTTTTAGTTTGTTAGAGTTTAAATTGATCTTGGGAATTCTAGCATTAGTGTATTTCTAAGTTTGAATTCACCCTTACAGTAGAGTTTAGAAGCAACTACATCTAAATGTCCCACTTCCCAGGGTGGACAGAGCGCTGGGCTTTGCAAGGCTTTACCTCCTGAAGCAGTGTGTGGAGGGAGAGTCGGGGGGACCCTGATGCTATGCAGACTTACGAGTGGTTCTCTCCACTCTTCCTTGAGTTTTCCCCCTTTTGATATTGGGCAGATTTATTGGAAATTCTAATGCTTTACAAAGCTGAATGTTCATGATCTTGTCACACTCGGGGGCTGGTGGAGCAATGACTGGCTTTTCATAAACAGAATCTGAGAGCAGATGTCACATGAGAGGGCAATGGTGGTGTTTGTGGGGAGCTTCATTCTAATAAAGAGTTATTTGCTTCAGTTGTGAGAGTTTGAGCTACATTTAGCTGTGTGTAAGAAACAAATGGTCATCATCTTTGAAAAAAAAATCCTGATAGGAATACTACATTTTTTTTGTTGTTGTTGTTTGTTTGTTTTTCCGAGACATGGTTTCTCTGTATAGCCCTGGCTGTCCTGGAACTCGCTCTGTAGACCAGGCTGGCTTTGAACTCAGAAATCCGCCTGCCTCTGCCTCCCGAGTGCTGGGATTAAAGGCGTGCGCCACCACTGCCCAGCTGGAGTACTACTATTTTAAGATCAGTGGTTTTTATGGGTGCTCTCCTGCTTTGGAGCTCTAAGAAGCTGGAGAGTGTTTGTTGTATGGAGAGAATATTATTGATACTGTGTTGGTGCTCATTAAGACACGTACAGGCACCGCACAGAGTTAGAACAAGTGCCATATTTGGATAGTCATGAGACTTGGGCTTTATAGTCAGGCTTACTAACGTTGACTCCTGGGCATCCCTGCCTTACACCTCTGTGGTGTTGGATGGGCTTCCTTACTCTGTCTGAGCCTCTGTCCACTATAGGTAAAAAGTAGTTTCTCTTTAGATGGCATTGAGATGAATATGTGTGTGTGTGTGTTTCAGTCATGATAGCACTTTGTGCATGTGCGTATCTGTGTTTCTCTGTGTAAGAAAAGGATGGACAGCAGGGTAATATAAGTAGTCCTTGTCTTCAGAGGGTTCTCTGTATTTGCACCCAAAATGTCAATAAAACATGCTTTATTTCTCTGCTGTAAAAAATTATTAATTGGAGAGTTGTGTTCCTTCCCCCAAACCTCTGGCCCGATTCTTAATCACAGTAAAAAACATTTCTTGGCTGTCTCATGTATACTAAATCCAAAGCCAAATACTTTATATCGTATCACTTCATTTAAGTTTCCCAACCGTCTGAAAGGAAGGTATCAAGTTGAGTGACTCGCCCAAGCCTCCACAGCCAGTAGACTCTCAGACTGTGTCTCCCAAGGCTCCCCTGTGAGCCACTAGTTGACGTGCCTTGTGTTCAACATGCCTAACATATTTCTCCAAAAGACAGAAGGCAGCAACTTTCTGTAACGCTGTAGTAGGTAGATCTAGAAACAAACCGAGTTTGGCCCAGGGCCAAACTCTTGCCTACAGACTAGACTAGAGCGAGCTCGCTGCCTGCATCCGTGACTGCGGATGTATCAGGACACAGGAGCTCCTTCAAGTCTGTGCTGTCCACAGTGACCCTATAGCCCACAGAGCCCAAGATGTTTCCTGTCTGGTCGTTATACCTCAGATCACTGCTCCCAAGCTAGACCAATCCTGTCCCTTTATAAAGGAGAACAATTCAGCAGAGCTCAGGCGCCCTGGGAATACCACTCACCACTGTCCTATCAGCAAGGATGTGGTCTCCGAGCACAGGACCCGAGAGTAGCCCACTTACAATGCCAGCTGGAATAATAACAACATTTAGTCACTCTCCTTTCTTAGAATTACTTTGAAGTGCTTTGGGAATATGCCTCATAGGACCCATGCCCACAGTCCCTGCGGCCTGGTTTGAAATTCCACTTCGTATTCTTTAGTAAACAGCCTTTGGAGTCAGTTCATTATGTGGATCCAAGTCAGCAACTGTATAAATCAATCGCATTCTTTTTAAAAAGTTTTAGCCAAGCGGTGGTGGTGCACGCCTTTAATCCCAGCACTTGGGAGGCAGAGGCAGGAGGATTTCTGAGTTCGAGGCCAGCCTGGTCTACAGAGTGAGTTCCAGGACAGCCAGGGCTACACAGAGAAACCCTGTCTCAAAAAAACAAACAAACAAAAAGTTTTAAAGTAGCACGTGTGTAGTTTGCACGTTTTTAAAGCAGTGAGTGTCCTTAGACCTGGTGTAGATGACCCAGCTCCTCAGTAGCAGGGACTGTTGTTCATCTTGATCGTTCATTGGGGTTTACTTTAGTCTTTAAGATTACTTTTGCATACTCTGAGGGGAAATGATTTTGAGGCTCTCACTGCCTAGCTCTGGCTGGCCTGAAACCCATTTCGTAGGCCAGGCTGGCCTCAAACTCACAGAGATCTGCCTGGCTCTGCCTCCTGAGCGATGGGAGCAGCATTTTTGAAAAGGAAAATATGAGACAGATTGATTGAGATAGTCCGAAACTTTCTTCACAATGAGAATCTGACTTCTCTTTTGAGTCAGGGTGTCTCTATGTAGCCCAGACCTGGAACTTGCTGTATAGCAAATGCTGACCTTGAGCTGGCAATTTTCCTGTCGTAGCCTCGTAGGCGCTGGAGTGTAAGATCATGCTACCATTCCTGACTCTCGTTCTTTTGCAGCAGTTTTCTCTGAGTCATTTGTTTTTCTGGGTCCGTCTAGACTAGAGGATCGGGTGCGGGCATTAAGTGTTCCTTTAACATGAGTGATTTGCTTTGGTGACTGACTCACACGCTCTCGCATATATCTCAGTGGTAGAGCGTAACCAGAGTCTTTCTTCTTGAGCAACAGGAATTAGATCTTTTCAAAGTTTTTGTGCTCAGAGACTAGTCTGTAGGACGGTGTTTTTATAAAAGACACGGAAATGAAAAAAGCACATACCTTGTACCTGATTAGTAAGTAGATATGAAAATGCTCTTCTAAGACTTCTAAAGACTCCATCTTTAAACTTAGTTGCTTACACCATTACCAATCACAGAGCCTGCATTTTTCTGTTCATTTTTGCATCCTTAGAATCCTCATTAACAACCTGTGATAACAGACTGATGGATTGAATGTTAGTGTGTGGTTATAAACCCCTAAGACGGCTGTGCGACATCAGTATGTTTGTTTTATTGTGTGTGGGTCCGAATTAAATTCATATTGCGTGTACATGCTGTAAAGATTAAAAAGCTTTCAGACGCCTATGTTCTTGGTGGCCACATATTCAGGTTTCTGAATTACAGATTCGTGATGATAGTTCATAAAAAGAAAAGGCTGGTTTGGGCTCCAGTTTTGGAGGTTCTAGGTCATTAGTTTAGTCGGCTCATTGCTTTGGGCCAGTGGTGAGGTAGAAGATCATGGTGGGAGCTTGGCCAGAGCCCAGCCGGCCACGGCCCCTCTAGGAGCAGGCCTCTGTTGCTCTAAGACAGTGGTTCTCAACCTGTAGGTTTTGACCCCTTTGGGGGTTGAATGGCCCTTTCACAGGGAAAACCTATTTACATTATAATTCACAATAGCAAAATTACAGTTCTGAAGTAGCAACAAAAATAATTTTGTGATTGTGGGTGATCACCACCACCCGAGGAACTGCATGTATTAAAGGGATGCATCGTTAGGAAGGGCGAGAGCCACTGCTCTAAGATTTCCTCATCCCCCACCCCTAAAGTTGCCACCTCCCCACAGTGCCGAGGGAGCAAGACTTCTAGATCCAAGCTTTTAGTCACCGGGACTAGTCTAGACCTGCTTACTCTAAATGATAGTTCATTAGAATTGATTTTAAGCCATTCAGTTTTGGCTTACCCCACCCCCCTCATGTGATTAGTGGGAAACAGCCTATTCTTTGATCCTTGGCAATAAATTCCTGCAGATTTATTTTTTTGCTTTGCTTTATATTCAAATAGCAATCATATGCTAGCCTTGCAGCCTTATGCTATTCTCAAAAGCAATAAACAATGTAGGTTTCCTCTGGAAAAACACGGTTCACACAGGTAATACACGTAGTTAGATAAAATCCATGGCCTGACAGTACTATGTACTAGAGTTTATAGCTGTAATAAACAAGGGGGTCCAGTTCAAGCAAGGAAGTAATTTCCATGATGCATCCTTTGAATGCTTTCTTAATAAAATAAACTCCTTAACAGAACTATCATATAGAGTATTTATTACTATAATAATACTGTTTGTAGAACATGTAAAAACACTGTTATTAAAATGATAAGAACATATAATATATCCTAATACTTCTGAAGCCATCAGCCAAAATAAATAGCTCTTGTCTTTTATTGATAATTTTTCACAGCTACTAGAAAATAACTAATAATTTACCTTATTTAAATTTGCCCCAAAGTGGTATATAGCATAACCTGCTTTGTTATGAATGCAGTGAAGAGATAAATTAGATTGTGTGAGACACACAGTAGTAGTTTACCCAGACCAGCCTAGGAAGCAGGAGAGTGTGAAGACGAGAATGTTTTTATTTACTTGTGTGTGTGTGTGTGTGTGTGTGTTTGAATGTAGGTGTGCACAGATCCACAGGGCTTGGGCCTCCCTGGAGCTGCAGTTGCAGTTGTGAACTGCCTGTGGTGGGTGCCCAGATCCTCTGGGAACTGCTGTGTGCTCTTAACTCCTGCGCCACGGCTCCAGCCTTGATTTTTTTTTAAAGTACGCCTAGTTCTTTGGGTTCGTTTTGTTTTGTTTTTGAAGCGGGGTCTCACACTGTAGCCCCCGTCGTCACGGAACTGACTGTGTAACTCAAGCTGGCTTGAACTTGTGGCAGTTCTCCTTGGCCTCCTGATACTTCGATTACAGGTTGGAGAAGGCTTGAGTCTTAAAAAAAACGAGTAAGGGCCGATGAGAGGACTGGTGAAGGGCACTGCAGAAAGTGGGTAGCCTGAGAGCAGTGGGGAAGATGTCAGCCAGCAGGGGTTATGTGCAGCGGCGGGTGTAGTCAGGTTTGGTTCTACACAAAGATGGTCTCGTCCCCCTCATAAGCATATGAAGTGGCAATGTGTGCATGTGCATCACCAGCTTACAGGCATAATTCCTAAATTAGCCAAATGCCCATACATTTTTTTTTTCTGCCTTTGTAGCACCTAAAATCTTCTTGAACTGTAAATAGCACGAACTGAAGCTTTTTCAAACTCTGTACAATTAGGACTGTTGCTGCCTGTAGGGGGTGTAACAGCAGTGACTGTGTTGTGCAAAGGCCTGCCTTACTCTGTGTTGCAGTGCTGGGACGGAGCGCAAGGCCCTGAGAGTGCTGGAAGCGCACTCACACTCGGGTGGAGCTGCTTCCCAGTCCGATAGCAAGTTAGGCAGTGCAGCAGTCACAGGGCCATTTGGAATTTCGTTCCTTGCAGAGGACCTGGGTGCATCCCCAGTGCCCACATGGGGCTCCCAACCATCCCTAACTCCAGTTCTGGGCATCCCAACACCCTCTTCTGACCTGGCACTGGGGAGACAAGTGCATGGTGCACATGTATGCATGCAGGTAGATAGATCAATCAATCAGTCAATCACATAAAATAAAAGACAGTGTCTCATAGCTGAGGGTGACTTAGGCTGGCCCAGAGCTCAAGGTAGCCTTCCTGCTTCAGCCTCTGAGTTCTGGGATTATAAACGTACAACTTCTCTACTCTCATCAGGAGCTCTTTCCACTCAACACTTTGCTCACTAATGTGTGCTAGAAAATAGAATCGCTGCTTGTTGCCCGTGATCTGCAGTTAGCGTGCATGCTATGTAGTAGCACTACACACTGATGGTACACGCCGGACGGTGAAAGTTAAGGAGGGAGGTAGGACAGGCGGTTAATATTTGAGCATGGTGCACTCTGTTGTTTTCTGTAATTCATTAGACATTTATTTGCATGTTAAAAACATCGGTTTGTTACCCCACGTCTACATCAGTTCATTAGAACCTGTCTACTTCCTTTGAATACTTTGTGTTCAGCCCTTCAAGATTGGTTGGTGGACATTGGCCTGTGGAGGGGCAGAGGGAAAACAGGAGGCTCCAAGCTGCGTTTCATTATTGTGATGTTTCAGGGTGTCTGGAGATAGACTTCCGCAGGGCCCTTTCTCCCGTTTCCTGCTGCTTTTTCTTTTTAAATCAGCTAAATGTAGTATGAGAAGAGCGAGTTGCTCTCGTCTCACTTTTTATGGGGCAGGACTCTTAGATGTAGTTGAAAACAATTCTGTTTTTAAGTTCTGGAGCTTAGGTTCAACAATATTGTTACCGAACACTTCTGCACAGCCCCACGGGTCGCGCATGTTCTGGTGTGTGCAACTGCACGTGCGTGTCTGTGCATGTATGTGTGTGTATGTGTGCTTGTGGAGGACAGAGGTCTACCTTACGTGTTGTTCCTCAGATCTCCCCCTTGTCTGGAGTTGGGGGGACTCAGCTAGGCTGCCTGGGAAGAAGCCTCAGGGATCCCCATGTGTTTGCTCCCTCATCACGCATGCAGGATTTTATGAGACTGTTGGGGATCAAACTCGGGCCCTCATGTTCGGGCACTTTTCCTACTGAGCCATCTCCCCAGCCCTTAGTATACAGTCTTTGTAAGTCTCAAGTTACATTAAGTTCTTTAGGCAGATTCAGGAATATATTTTCCTAACTTTTACCTTCCTGAGACAAATGTGAGGTGCCACGTTTTCCCTGGGGTGCAGGCCAGATGTGGAACATTGAACATGGCTAAAACTCAGGATTGATATGAAGAATAAGTTCCTCTGTAGGCGCTCCTCCTGAAAGTCTGTTTCTGTTTAAACGAAAGTGTTTGGACTCCTTAACTGGTAGCTGCCGGACTCCTTTCCCCTGGGCAAGAAAGGCCAGCCGAACAGGCCGCTGGACAGCCTTTCTGCCACTCAGGAATTTACACAGTTGAAGCCACTGGCTGCTGAAGCACAACTTGGCTTCTGAAGAGGTGGGTCCAGCAAGTCTGTCTAAAAAAAAACGTACTCCAGCCCTCCCATGCAGCCACTTCCTGGCCAGAGAGGGAGCCCTTCCCCGGTGACCCAATGGGAAGATTGCGCATAAGGGGTAGCCAAAGTTGATATAAGCACGATTGGCCGTTTGCATGAAGGTCTAAAATGATTGGTGCAAGCATCTTTTTCTGTTTCCATAAAGCAGGTTATTATATTCACATGGGGAACTGAATGGAAAGACCTTCTTGTTTGCCTTCTCTGGTCTTCAGATATTATGTTCAATTAAAAGAATCTCCCCAGTGTACTTTTGTTATTTTTTGTTAGTTTTAAGATTTATTTATTTATTTATTATACATAAGTACACTGTAGCTGTCTTCAGACACATCAGAAGAGGGCATCAGATCCCATTACAGATGGTCATGAACCACCATGTGGTTGCTGGGAATTGAACTCAGGACCTCCGGAAGAGCAGTCGGTGCTCTTAACCACTGAGCCATCTCTCCAGCCCTCTTATTTTTGTTGTTGTTGTTGTTGATGTATACCCATCATTTGTAGAGTGGACTGAGCCTGTAACGCTCAGAAAGGGAGGTGGCGGAGCACGTGGAACAGCCGCAGAAGTGATAATGGGCGGCTGCAGCCGAGCCACACGGTGATGAAGCCAGATTATGGCAGGGGCTGCGACCTCTGGGAAGGAGCAGAGGCGAGCACGGCAGCCAGTGACTAGAGAGGCCGATGGCTTCCACGGCAGCAGAGGTAGCCCTTCCAGAGTGGCACGTGGCCAAACAGCTCCACCAGAAAGCAGCCAGTGGCTTTGACAGCCACAGGACGGGCAGAGGCACGCGACCAGCACAGAGCTGAGGCGGAAGTAGGGTAAGAGGGGCGAGGGCGGCTGCTGCCCCGGCACCAGGAACAGCCATTAGGGCAGCCACAGCAGCAAGATGCCGCGGAACAGCCGGGAGGAGTGCCCGGGGAGGAGGAAGGACAGGAAGAGACCAAAAACTGAGAAAGGAAGGAGACTGATCCGGAGAGGGAAAACTGCCGCCCAGAGAGTCTCAGCCCCTGGAGACCTGGGAGCTCGCAGCGCTGGAGGCTCCGGCGACCCTCTTGCTTAGGATCGGTAGCTGTCGTCAAAGACTACATAAGCCCAGGAGCTACAGTGCTAGCTGCCGCCTGAGTGTCCTAAGTGTCCTCGGCCTACAAAGGTCCTGGTGCCTGTGGCCTGCATGAAAACGGTTACATTCGAGGTCACCCCTGCTGTTGTGCACACATGCATTTGGAGGCGGGAAGTGTCTCCTCAAGAGCCTTCCCCACGTTTTTTTTTTGAGACAGGCTCCCTCTCTGGCACCTGCAGCTTGACAGTCAGGTCAGACTGGATGGACAGTAAACTCCAGGGATCTACTGTCTTTGCCTTTATCGCTGTGACTACAAGTCCGCACTACCACAATCAGCTGCATGGGTGTATATGTTGGTACACGCGTGCGTGGGTGTCCGTGTGCGGGGAAGCCAGAAGTGAACGTGTCGTCTTCAGTTGTGGTCCACCTCATTTTTCCGAGACAGTACCTCAGTCTGAATTCGGAGCTTGGGAACTCGAGTTGACTTGCTGTAGACCTGATATTTTATATGGGTGTTGGATATCAAACTTGTTCATCTTGTGTGGCATGCATTCTACTGATTACACTTCTCTCTACCCTTATAGAGACATTTTCAACCTCTTGTGTCTGGTCCAAATCTAACTTCAAATTTAAAAATAATTTTAGAATAATGAATATTCTAAGACTTGATATGGCAGTGCATAAATTTACACGTGAGAAGAGGGGCAGTGATCCCTGCTATTGTAATAGTGAGATACTAAGAGCAATATTGCAATATCATGATAGAGCAGCTATCATCTTTTTACCTATTGATCTCTATCTCTGTTAACTTCCTGTCTATATCTACACATCTTTGTATCCATCATCTGTATCTTCTGTCTATATCACTCATCTACATCTATCACATATATAGTATCTTATCTATCATACATCTATATGTTCACTCTGTCTATCACCTATGACACATGTACTGGAGGAAAGAATTGCGGAACTAATAGTTATGATTGAAGAGTTAGTCAAGTTTTTATGTCCGGTATCCCAGCCCACAAAAGTCTATGGTAGTTAATCACTTAGGACTCAGGTAACTACGTAGATGTTAAAATATCTTTTTGAGTTGGGCACATAGCTCTTTGGCATAGTAAGAACATGCAAGCACGAGACAGTGGATTGAATCCTCACCTCCACCCGTGAAACAATGCATCACTGTTGTCTTATAAGATGTTAAGCCAGGTTGTGGTGGCGCACGCCTTTAATCCCAGCACTTGGGAGGCAGAGGCAGGAGGATTTCTTTTTTTTCCTTTTTTTTTTTTAAAGATTTATTTATTTTTTGTAAGGACACTGTAGCTATCTTCAGATGCACCAGAAGAGGGCATCAGATCACTTTACAGATGGTTGTGAGCCACCATGTGGGTGCTGGGATTTGAACTCAGGACCTTTGGAAGAGCAGTCAGGTGCTCTTACCCACTGAGCCATCTCTCCAGCCCGGCAGGAGGATTTCTGAGTTCAAGCCCAGCCTGGTCTACAGAGTGAGTTCCAGGACAGCCACGGCTACACAGAGAAACCCTGTCTAGAAAAACCAAAAGAAAAAAGAAAAAAAGATGTTAATGTGTGTTATTCAAGTCAATCTACAACAGAGATGTGCAGAGCCTCACAGAAGGAAGCGCTCACGCATCACCAGAGGATAAAGAGGGCTTTATAATGACATGTTACGTAAGTCTGGCAGAAGCATTATTTCCTCACAGCAAATGGCTCAAGCACTTGCACATTTATTCTACAAAACTGAATAAAGAAGAATGGGCCTAACGAGCAGGGTTGAGGCTCTGACTCCTCCCATTTCCTAGGGGGATGACCCCAGGCCAGGTAGGGACAGGTCAGCCTGACCCAGGCGAGGCAGGGACAAGAAAGCCTGTGTGGGTGATTTAGGGAGGGCTCTTTGCTTCTGGGGAAGGCGAGGACTTCAGTTTCCTCTGGTTGCTCTGCAGTTCTCAGACTTGCAGTGTCCTGTGCAGGAGGATGGTGGGAAATGGTAGACGGCCATGCCCGCTGCCTGCCCTGAATCTCGCCGCCATTACGGTGATGGGGTCTGCTCTCAGTGTTCTCGGTTTCATGCATAAGCAGGGCAGAAGTAGCTGCCTCATGGCTCACAGAGTTGTAGTGAGTGCTAAGTGTGCATAAAGTACCTAGGGCAGTGGCCGGATGGTGTCTCTGTGCTGCTGCTGCTGCTGCTGCTGCTGCTGCTGGTGGTGGTAGTGTACACGACTGTTATATACGTGGTGATGGTCAGCCTTCACACCCGAGTGACTGATCCACTCGGCAGTAGAGTGGCCTGTGAATACACGCACACACACACGCGCGCGCACACACACTCACTCACTGGGTTGTGTCATGGATATGTTGGAGTGCTACTGTCTTCTGTTTTAGTTTTTTATCCTGTAGTCAAGTGTATGTTTTTGGTGTACACATCTGTACCTCTGTAACAGAGTACAAGACAGTTCCATCCCCAAAACCTCCTCGTGACCCCTTTAGCCACACCCTCTCCTACTCTAATTGTAGACTACTCAGCTGTCACTGGCGACTGACTGTGCTCTTGTGAAAATTTATAAGTGGGCTGGTAAGGTGTGGTGGGTTCCCTTTTTTGTGGACTCAGGTCCCCCCACTGCACGTGTCTCACCACGTGGTTACACACATCCCAAGACCATTCTGCTTGTTTCTAGGTCTTAAACTGTTGTGATAGAGCAGCTATCAAACTTTATGACAAGTTTTTAAGCAACTGTGTATTCTCCTTTTCTCGAGGGTAAATTGGTTTGACTGGTCATGTCATATGTTTATAAAAAAATCTCAAAAACACATTAACCTGAACTGTCTTGTATTCCCGCCTGTGATATTTAAAAGGTTCAGGCATTTTTTTATCTTTATCCGCACTTGCTAATTTTTAAAGTAATTTTTGCTACCATACAGATGAGTGGGTTTCATTATGTCAGTTCAGTTCACAGCCCTTCGTTGATTGGTTTACTTAGGGTTTTGGTATTTAGAGCTTTTTATAAGATTCCAGATAATAATCGTCTCTGTGTCTTTAGCTGCCCTTTCATTCCATTATGTCCTTGCCTTGCAGAAGCTGTTTAACTTCAGGCAACCTCAGTTGCCAATTCCTGGGATTATTTTCTGACTTTTCAGCAAGTTCTAAACTGTGCTAATATTATTAATATTTTTGTTTTAGCAATTCCAGTCTCTGTGGTGGTATTTTCCTCATGATTTTATTTCTCTAACAATAGTGATGCTAAATAGCTTTCTGGGTGGTATTTGCCATCTCCACTGGTGATGTGTCCTGAGTCTATATTCTAATTTAGGTTTTTGGTTTATTTATTTTTATTGAATTTGTAAGTTCTTCATATATTTGAAATATATGAAATATAGGTAATTCATAGACATTTTTTCATGCTAAAGTATGTCTGTTTTCTTTTTTTGAAATTCTTTATCTTTTTTATTATTGTTATTTTTATCTTCTATATTCTTTATTTACATTCCAAATGATTTCCCCTTTCCCAATTCCCCCCTCCCCGAAAGTCCCATAAGCCCTCTTCCCTCCCCCTGTTCCCCATTTACCTAAGAATTTCATGAATTCATTGTTTTTAATTGCTGAGTAGTATTCCATTGTGTAAATATACATGGAGTATCTTTCATAATGCAAGACTTACTGTTGTTGCCGTGCCCTAAACCTGAACCCCAGGGTATTGTATATGTAGGCACACACTGACCACTTAGCCACACTCCCAGACCATAGGTTCTCTTTACATTTTAATGGAGTCCACTTCAGCAATTTTTCTTTTGTATATCTAAGAACTTTTATATCTGAGAGCTGAAACTTGTGGTTACCTACCCATGAAGCTCTTCTAGGGTTTTTTCTGAAAGTTCTATAATTTTATTTGTAACTACATTTATATAACATAGCATTTTATGAACTATATAAGATAGATCATGACTATGTAAAAGTTTTATATGTATGTGGTATATAATGGATAGTGAGTGTTTAGCTTCATCATATTCTTTGATCCATTGTTAATTTTCATATTAACATGAGCTTAACATAAACACTTGGCTGTGTTTGTTAGGTGTGTGTCATTGTGTTCACAGGTGTGTGTGTGTCACTGTTCACAGGTGTGTGTCATTGTGTTCACAGGTCTGTGTTGTCTGTGGTCACAGGTGTGTGTCTTTGTGTTCACAGGTCTGTGTCATTGTCTGTGTTCACAGGTGTGTGTCATTGTGTTCACAGGTGTGTGTGTCACTGTTCACAGGTGTGTACCATTGTGTTCACAGGTGTGTCATTGTGTTTACAGGTGTGTCATTGTGTTCACGTCTGTCATTGTGTTCACAGGTGTGTGTCATTGGCTGTGTTCACAGGTGTGTGTCTTTGTGTTCACATGTCTGTGTCATTGTCTGTGGTCACAGGTGTGTGTCTTTGTGTTCACATGTCTGTGTCATTGTCTGTGTTCACAGGTGTGTGTCATTGTGTTCACAGGTCTGTGTTATTGTCTGTGGTCACAGGTGTGTGTCATTGTGTTCACAGGTGTGTGTGTCACTGTTCACAGGTGTGTGCCATTGTGTTCACAGGTGTGTGTCATTGTGTTCACGTCTGTCATTGTGTTCACAAGTGTGTGTCATTGGCTGTGTTCACAGGTGTGTGTCATTGGCTGTGTTCACAGGTGTATGTCACTGTGTTCATAGGTGTGTGTCACTGTGTTCACAGGTGGGTGTCACTGTGTTCACAGTGGTCACAGGTGTGTTTCTGAACCTCCTGTTATTGATGTCTCCTTGTTGACTTTCACCATCTTGTCCCTTTTGTTTAAGAATAGTTCAAGAGCTAAGGTAACATTGTTAAACTGTTAGTGCTATCACAGGCCCCTTAGCCTCTCCTTTTACTGACATGTTAGTTTGGTGTGATTGTTTCAATTAATCAGTTTACTTTTATTAATGCACATTTATCAGTTAATTGTCCTTTGTCTTTGTTGCTGTGGTAACACCACGACCCAAGGGTTTGTTGCATGTTACAGGTGCAGTCCTGTAGGGTGTGTCCGCCACATCCGGGGAAGCTGGACAGGAGCTGGAAGGGGAAACTGGAGGATGGCGGCTTTCTGCTGCTTCCTCTAGCTGCTCCGTGACTTTCTTACACAGCTCAGGCTTACCTGTCTGGGGTGGCCATTGACAGTGGGCTTGCCCTCCTATGTAAATTATCAATTAAGACAGTTCCCCACACACACACACACACACACAGACATGCCCACATAGTAATGTGATGAAGGCAGGTTCTCAATTGAGGATCCATCTTCCCTCTAGTTTATGTCTAGTTGACAAAAAACAAAAACACAAAACTAATGTGCACAAATGTGCACTTTATTCCAGTTTCCTGCTCTTTTACTTTGTGTGTGTGTGTGTGTGTGTGTGTGTGTGTGTGTGTGTGTGTTTGTTTCTGTTCCAGGATCCCATCTAGGATGCTGTAGTAAATTTAGTGTCTGTGTCTCCCTGGGCTCCTCCTGGCCACCACGGTTACAGGACTTCCCTCATTTCTGATGACTCTGATGAGTGTTGGTTAATGATTTTCTCGCAGCCAGACTTAGGTTGTGGGCTTCAAGGAGTAGAGACAGCAGAGTGCTGTTCACTGCGGCTCGCTGAAGCGGCCCCGTTAAGTCCGAGGCATCAGTCAGTGTTGCTCTTGATCAAACCTTGACCTGAATGCAGGGTAGCATGTGTCAGATCCCACCAGTGGGAACGCATTCTCCAGTTCATCCTGACTCACGGCCGCGCTCTTCAGAGCGAGGTCACTGTGCCTCTGTGTGCCGACCACACCTGGGTAGTAAAGCATCTTAAGGCCAGGAAGATGAAGCATTTGCCTCGAAAGCGCGAGACCCTGAGCTCGGATTCCCAGTGCTCATATGAAAGCCGGGTGGGTGTGTCGACGTGCACATGTGATCCCAGCTGTGATGGTGAAGGCAGGCAAGCTGATAGAAGCCCACTGGCCAGTTAGCCAGGCCTCGCTGGCAAAGTTCCAGGGCATGAGAGACCATCTCAGACGAAAGGTAGAAGGCACCTAAGGACTCACACCAGCCTTGTCCTTAGACCACCGCACGCATGGCACACACACGCATACACACATGTATGAGTGAAAGCCTGCATGGTGTACTTGGAAATGTTACTGTGAGCACACTTCCCCTCCTCCTCTTCTCTCTGGACTGAAGCAAAGGCCGTGCTCACAGTAGACAGCCGTTCTCCCCTGCACTCCCTCCTTATTCATAGGGAATCTGTGTACGCCACTCCACATGTGTGCTATCTCCATCGTTTATACCACGGTCATCTCCCATATGCGTGTGGTTATGTCATCTGACACTGTTGCCAAAAACACGTGTGGGTTTTAAATTGGATGTAGTGGTTCCTCAAACCTTGTTTCAAAAGCGTTTTATGTATTCTGGTTCCTTTAGACTCAGCTTGTCTGTGTCTTTGTTATAAAAACCTCTTATGTGATTTCTGTTGGAATCGACTTACATCGGAATCAGTCAGGTTTACTATGTTACTATTGTACTATGGTTACTATGTTGCTGTGTTGAGTCTAGCCCAGGAACTGTGGCAGGGTTTCCGTTTCTTTAGCTCTTCTTTGGTTTGCTTCAGCAGTGTTTCAGCTTGTGGGTCCTGTACGTGTTTCACTGGGTGCGTTTGTTGTGTTTTATAAAAAGATAAGGAGAGAAGGTGTGCGGTAAGGTGTGTGGGAAAGGGGTGCCTCCTCAGGCCCATGCTCAGGCATCCCTTCACCCTGAGGACCAGACACATAGAGCTTATTCAGGGCATGGGGAGGGGAGTTGAGAGAATAGTAGAGACAGAGAAAGGCAGAGAGAGAGGAGGGGAGGGAGGGAGGGATGAGAAGGGCAGTGGGAGGGAGAGGACAGTGCTTGAGAAAGAAGACAAGAGAGGGGGGGGCAAGCAGCCCCTTATATAGTGAGTCAGGCACTCCTGGCTGTTGCCAGGTAACTATGGGGTGGAGCCTAGACTAAATGCTAACAGTGTATATTAAGTGTCTCCTTCTCTCGAACCGTATGGAAGCAGTGAACTTCTCAAACTTCTCTTTCCAGTTGTGCATTGGTAGTACATAGAAATAGAGCTGATATTTTTTTCATGTTCACCTTGTATCTTGTGACCTTGTAAACTTACTAGTGCCAGGTGCCCCTTACACGTGTCATGAGACATAAACAGGCCTCCTGGGGACAAAGGGCATGTGCAGGTCTCAGCCTCATCTCAGAATCTTAGCCATTGAAGCGCGGCGGGCGGTGTTCTCTCCTGTCCGACCACCTCTTCAGTGTTATCTGCCTTAATGTCAGGTGTGCAGTTAACTAGGGTGTCTCCACCACAGTGTCCCTACAGCTAACTAGGGTGTCTCCACCACAGTGTCTCTACAGTTAACTAGGGTGTCTCCACCACAGTGTCTCTACAGTTAACTAGGGTGTCTCCACCACAGTGTCTCTACAGTTAACTAGGGTGTCTCTACCACAGTGTCTCTACAGTTAACTAGGGTGTCTCCACCAGTGTCTCTATAGTTAACTAGGGTGTCTCCACCACAGTGTCTCTACAGCTAACTAGGGTGTCTCTACCAGTGTCTCTACAGCTAACTAGGGTGTCTCCACCACAGTGTCTCTACAGTTAACTAGGGTGTCTCTACAGCTAACTAGGGTGTCTCCACCACAGTGTCTCTACAGTTAACTAGGGTATCTCCACCACAGTGTCTCTACAGTTAACTAGGGTGTCTCCACCACAGTGTCTCTACAGTTAACTAGGGTGTCTCTACAGTTAACTAGGGTGTCTCCACCACAGTGTCTCTACAGTTAACTAGGGTGTCTCCACCACAGTGTCTCTACAGCTAAACTAGGGTGTCTCCACTGCCACGGACCTCCCCAGCCAGGTATCGGGGTCCCTGGGATGAGGGTCCTCAAAGTCCAAGTGGGTAAGGATTTGGTGGTGACAAACAGAAACATAGAGGCAGTATGAATCTGAGTGTATTTTTGCAGCTCTCAAACAGGGGATTTTATACATTAAAAACCAAACATTACAACTCTTAGAAACCGTATCCAGTGAAACAATCACTAATACCAACAAAAATCATTTGGCACAGTAAAATACAGAAATCATCGGAGCATTACAACTCTGAAACTACACATTCAGCGAATCACAAACAGAACAGGTAACATCTTTATTAATAGTATAAATCATCAAAATATAACAATTCTAAAAGAATGTATTCAATAGGGCGGTTGTCCAAGGCTAGTGGCATATTCCTAAGAACAGGTTAATACATTTTTATGGTCAGTACTCTTAACCGCTGAGCTAACTTTCCAGCCCCATATGGTTAATTATTATTTAACATCTAATGCCTGATTTTTTTTATAAATCTTCACATAAATTTAAACTATTTTAATTCTTTCTAAATAAGGCTTTCTTTACCATATACTGAAACCCACCTCCGATGACACACACGTGTAGCCATATGAAATTGTATCGTTGGGAAAGTTTTTATCTATCATAATAATTTTGTAAATGATTTTAAAAGTAAAGCGTTGGTTTCCCCAGAGATAAGGTCATGTTAGTGACCCATCTCTAGGGATGGTCTCGTACCCATTATTCTTGTTTACGATCATGGTCTAGGCTACGAGGAACCTGTATCTAAGAAAAGGAATGAAAAAGAACAAAACAGAAAAAATTGCCATGAGAACTACGGCTCAATATGTCTGCTCCAGCCAAGAGTTCCACAACCGGTTCCAGGAGACCTCCTTCTTTAGAAGTCTAATGCCTCAGTCTGTGGTACTTGTCACACAGATTCTACTGAGGTTGGTGTGGCACTCCACTACAGTGTCTCTACAGTTAACAAGGGTGTCTCCACCACAGTGTCTCTACAACTAAACTAGATATCTCCACCACAGTGTCTCTACAGCTAAACTAAGGTGTTACCACCACAGTGTCTCTACAACTAAACTAGGTAAATTTGGGTTGGGTATGGAACAGGAGGAGGAGGAGGAGGATCCGGATTCTGATCCTGATCCCAGGCTCCTGGCTACTTTACTTACTTCTTTTTAAGTGCAAATGCATATACTTCCGCCATTCTTGACCAATATGGTGGCCAACCCTTATCACAGCATCAGATGCTAGCAAGATAAGCTCATTGTTCCCTCCCCAAGGCCAGGAGAACAGAGAGCACGACTTGTGATGTCACGTCCACCGCAGTGAAGGGCATAAGGACTGCCCCTTCTCACCCAGGGCTGTTCCCGGCTCCCTTTCCTTCCCTTCAGTCTTAGCCTCTCTTTGGTTCAGTATGGCTTGTTACTGGCACAGGAGATTGCATATGCACAGCTACACTAGTGCGGACAATTCTGTTTCCTCCCAGTTAGGGGGGCCTTTTCATTTCTCCCATTATTGAGTCAAAGAGAACTTACATTTCTTAAGTGTTTTCCTCCTCCTCCTCACTCCGCCCCTCCGTTCCCCCAGTGTGAGGATTGCAGCAGGTCCTGTCCTCGAGTAGCTTCCTGGGTCAGAATCATGTTTCCGTCCTAACTCCACTTTTAGTTAATGTTCGTCAGCAGCAGACAGAAGGTAAGGGATCAGCTTCATTCTTTGCACTTGATAAACAGAGAACAAATAACAGGTTTTCTGTTTATTGGGCTAGTGGTTACTTTAGGGGTTCTTTTCCTCTGGTGTTGGGGATTGCACACATGCTAGGCAAGTGCTCAACTACTAGCCTACACCCCTAAGTTGAGTTTTTACTAAGATCAGGTCTTGCTATGTAGCACAGGCTGGGCTTGAACTTCCAGGGAAGCCAAGGCTGTCCTCAAGCTTGTAATCCCCCACCCCGCTGATGTCCTGTGCATTCTCCTTGTAACCCTCTAGTGACCTCTTCACATTGAAGTCTATATCTTTTAATGACCTCGATGTTTCTGTGCATTTAAAAAAAAGTAGTGTTAGTCTGGTCACATCTCATTTCTGTCTTGTATATTTGTGTCTTGAGACCTAAATGAGTTTTTCTTATATGCAGCTTACACTTGGATTTTGCTTTTTCATCCACTCTATGAATGCTTGTCTGACATCAAAGGCACTGTTTAAGATACCCGTCGACTCATTTACACTAGTCACAAAGAGTGAATCCCACGCACTCTTCACCCAGTTCCCACAGTGGTAAAGCTGCGTGTGGCTTCAGGACTAGGGGTTGGCAGTGATATTTCACATTTCACCTGTCTTTGGCCCTAGCTAGTGTGTGTGTGTGTGTGTGTGTGTGTGTACATGTGCACGCTGTCACATGCTACAGTGAGGACATGGCATGGTCCTGTCAGAACAGCTTAGATCTCTTCTGTTCCCTCTTCGAAGCCACAGCCCCATCTCCTCAGCTTTCCCTTTCCTTCAGAACCCCCTCTCTGTTGTCCTGTCATTTGAGACTGTTACAGTGATGCTCTTGGGCAGTGTATCTTAGGACTTCCAATAGATACCTGAGGCTATATATTGTATTTAGCCCCAAGTAGACAGTGTGTGTGTGTGTGTGTGTGTGTGTGTGTGTGTGTGTGTGAGTGAGTGAACATAGATACTTACTATAAAGAGTGCACCTGACAAAATGATGTGGCAGGGCAAAGCACTTGCCAAACAAGCCTGACAGCCTGTGTTTGATCTCCCAAATCCACAGAAAGGTGGAAGGAGAGAACTCACCTTACAAAGTTGTCCTCTGATTTCTGCGTCTGTGCCATAGCACACGCTGGACTTCTGTGCCATACACACCACCACCACCACCACCACCATCATCAGTGGAACTTACTTGTAATAAATGAATATCGTTTGATGGGATGGAGTAACTAGATACGCACGCTATAATCAGAGCACCTGGATGTAGTACCTTCCGTTCTCCCAGAATGCCTTGTACCACACTGGTGTGATGACAGCACTGCAGCACACAGGCAGAGTGGTGGTTCTGTCGGCTCTGGGCATAGCGTTAGACTGCTCAGTATGGGTTGCCCGGGATACATGCGCTGTGATCCCATGATATCCACTAAGTACGTACCGTGAGTGGTATGCATCTGCATCCTGACTGCACTAAACAAACACAGGATTCGCACCCCGAGCAGGGCGGACCAGAGCTGAGTAAGAGTTTATCCTGCCCAGAACTGCAGTTTCTGTTTAAAACCCTCGAGTTGTTTGCTTCTGGTAGATTTCTGTCAGTATTTTTAGACCAGATTTAGCTTAAATTAAAGATGGTTATCTTGTTTGCAAAGTCTATACAAACTATGCCTCAACCAAATCTGACCACCAAATGCATTTTAAACTTTTGTTGGAACATATCTGTACTCCTTAGTTTATCTCACTTGGGGACTAAGTAGTAGTTGGAGTACAAATGGCCCTCAAAGCCAAAGTCGCGCCATGAACTCTTGCAGAAAGAAGGTTTTGACTGTAGTACCTGTTTTCTCTTCATTCTCTGTCGGTTTCTGTTTCTTATGATCGCCCCACCCCCACCCCCGTGCAGCTTGAACTCAGAATAGTCACCTGGCCTCAGTCTCCCAAGTGCCTGGATTAGAGATGTGCACCATGTGCCTGGCTCTAGGGTTTTGAGATAGGAATGGGAACTTAAGAGAGCGGCCACAAGGAGCTGGGAAGCTGGCTGATTGGTAAAATGCTTGTTGCACAAGCATGGGGACATGAGCTTCCTTCCTCCTCGCCCACGTAAAGGCCAGGGGCTGTGGTGCAGAGGACAGAGACAGCCTAGTTGTCACTGAACTTCACATTCATTGAGAGTTCTCTCTCAGAAGTGAAATGGAAAGCATTAAGATGCCTGATGTAGACCTCCCATCCACACACATATATGCATGCACACACACACACACACACACCCTTGTTATGATTGTTGATACATGTTAGAATATTGATAAATGCTTCCCTATGATAAGACTTTAAACCTGATAAAGTTTCTGTGGTAGCTTTTAGTGTGAACAAAACACCAACTTTAAGGAAGAAATACTGATTTTTGGCTCACAGATTTCAGCCCATTCTTGTTCGGTCCTAGTGCCTTCAGGCCTCTAGGAGGCAAGTATACCATGGTGGAAGTGTATATAGTGGAAACAGCTCACTTTATAGTGGTCAGGAAACAAGGAGAGGAAACGCCTAGGATTCCAGTAGCCCAGCGTCTTCAGAGACGTGCCTCACCAGTCTGATTCCCCCTGTCAGGCCCTACCTCTTTTAGAAGGTTTCACCACCTCCCCACAGTACCCAAGTCTGCCAGCCTGACCATTTAACACATGGGTTGTTGGGTGGTATCTGAGATCCAAACTATAGTTGTGCCTGTTGTACATAACAAATTACAGAAACCTAATGACTTAAAACAACACATTTCTTATCTCACAGTAAGTCTGTCCAAAGCTGTATTAAAAGTGGTCAGCCGGGCAATGGTGGCACACACCTTTAATCCCAGCACTTGGGAGGCAGAGGCAGGTGAATTTCTGAGTTCGAGGCCAGCCTGGTCTACAGAGTGAGTTCCAAGACAGCCAGGGCTACACAGAGAAACCCTGTCTCGAAAAAAAAGTGGTCAGACTGCATTCTCCCGTGTCTCAGCATGGAAAATGCTTGCTTCTAGAATTTATTTCTCCTTAGTTGCATGACTGAGGGCCTTAGCTTTTCATTGTCAAATAGAGACCTCCCTCAGGTCCTAGGGGTTGCTTAACATGCTGACTTCATGGGCCGCAGGAGAGCCTTCCTCTTATACAGTCCTCTGAAATCTCTGTAATCGAGAGCGCAAGACCCCATTGCCTTCCCACTTTCCGTGGCTTGGAGGTTGGTTACAGTTGTTACAGCAAGGGGGTCATAGGAAGATGAGACCTGTTAGGGGTCACCATCACGCTGTGTATGCCACAGAAACTTAAGAACACATTAGTAACTACAGTCCATAATCTCACATCTCTTGCTTTGGCATCTGACAAAAGCTGAGAAAAAAACAAAACAAAACAAAAACAGCAAAGACCCCCACAGACCTGGTGCTCTAGTTAAGGCGTGTCTAATTCCTAAAAGCTGCATATTAGTCCAAGTTTCTGTCCTCACACAAACGTCCGCAGCATAGTTTACCGTTTTGTGCATGCCTCTGAAGTCCAGTACTGCACTTCCTGCAACCCTCAGGGCAGTCCTGTTTATGGATAGAGAAACCGAGGGTTAGGAGAACCTTCTAAAAAGAACCCAGCCAGTACGTGGTAGCCCATGGTTTAACTTAAAACCCTTTAGAATATATCTATTAATGACATGAGTATTCATCAAATATGCTTGTTAATGAAGTGTGATCTTGTATGGAAATAATAAATTGTATGTGGAAATGCAGATACAGTAAGGTCTGTGCACTACAGTTCAGATGATCCTGTTTCTGGTTCTCTATCTTCAATTCTTGAAATATTCCTCTAAGTGATATACCCATTTCCCAGAAGAAATAACTAAGGCTTAAGCAGTTTGTAAGTGATGGAATCCATCTAACAGAATCTAAAAGAACTTAATTCAGTAAAATAACCTTTGATTTTTGCCCTGAGTCTACAAAGAAAGTTTCTAGACCTAAACTTTTTAGCTTATTTTTGAAGCCAGTGGATCCCATGTTTCTGAAGTCATGCCCTTCAGTTGTTTTTGCATTTTAAAAGTGTAATCTCACTGGTGTAGCTAAATGGAGTGACTCAGGCGATGTTTGGTGTAAAGCTACAGGGTTTCTCCAGTGATGACCAGTGTGGTTGCATATGTTGTATTGATGATTATAATCAACAATAACACCTTTTATTTTGTGGCTTTTTTTTAATATTTCAGCAAACTGTATCATGAGATTGAAGGAATTTTGGAAGATGCCTGAAGTTTAGTGGCCACCTCTATCGTCTGTCTTCTCACCCTTAAAAAAAGAATAAATGGGATGTTTCAGAAGAGAGCTGTATAAAAAGAAGAGTGTTGCAAATGGCTTCAGAATCTACCAATGGGAAACAAGCTAGGAGTCACGTGACAAAGGGGCGGCGGCAGCACCAGCAGCACCAGCAGCAGGCGAGGAGCAGGTCCTCCATCAGTGAGTGCGATGGCGACGACTCCTTCATCTTCGAAGCCAACGAGGCCTGGAAGGACTTTCACGGGTCACTCCTGGGCTTCTATGAAAACGGGGAGCTCTGTGACGTCACACTAAAGGTGAGACCGCGCTTTTCCTTTGCCGGTTCCTTTGGTGTGCTATGAAAAAACGAGACTTTCTGGACTTACATAACAAACGCCAAGTGTCATGTGTATTTTTATGCTAGGATGACTTTAATGACAATCTTTTGTGAGCGAGTGTCTCCGGTGTGGCCCAAGTTAGCCTCGGAATCATGTTCTGCCTCACGTCTCCTGAGTGTTGGGATTACAGGCGTGCGCCGCACTGTACTGGGATCCATTTTTTTTTTTTTAAATTGAAGAAATAGGCACACTGTTAACTAATTTACTGCGGTTTTTTATTTCTAATCGAAAAATTTTTCATGCAATGTATTCTGATCACGATTTTCTCTCCCAGCTCTTACCCCACTCCCCCCACCCACCCAGCCAACTCCACACCCTTT
The DNA here is from genome assembly GCA_036184795.1 of Tokudaia tokunoshimensis. Taxonomy (NCBI): domain Eukaryota; kingdom Metazoa; phylum Chordata; class Mammalia; order Rodentia; family Muridae; genus Tokudaia; species Tokudaia tokunoshimensis. The sequence goes on from BTHU01000014.1 coordinate 5,414,501, forward strand.
CTCTCCCCCCCCCAAACAAACAAACAAACAGGCAAGCAAAAATTTCAAAAACCCAACCAGGAGGACAAAAACAAACAAAGCTATGAGATACACATCACAAACACACACACACACAATCAGAAATCATAATGTGCAAGCAAAAGACCAGTAAGGAAACAAAGCAAATATGAACAAGACATTTATAAAAATACGACTGAGGTGGTGTTGTGTTGGCCATCTACTGCTGAGCATGGGAGCTGCCCTTACTGTGATTCATGTCCCAGTGACAGCCCACTGGAGAAAACGCATTTTCCTTCGTAAGTGGTTGTTACTTGGAGATGGCTCCCTGGATGGGGATGGGAGCCCGTGTCCAAGTCCCCTCTCGGCGCTGGGAGCCCCTCTGACTTGGACTCCATCTAATGGGGAGGGCCTTGAACCCAACCACACAATGGTTGCTTCCTCCCACAGTGTTTGCCAGTGTGTCCATCAGTCAGCTCACTGTGAGAGATCACAAGGTTTGTACCTGGGTTTGTGCCCACCTTTGGTAGTGTGCAGAGTACCTTCAGTCCCAGCAGCACTACTCAGTATGGGGGAAGCCTCTGGCTAGGCACCAGCTCACCCTCTCCATGTTGAATGGAATATGTAAGTGATGTCTTTAGCAATAGTATCTTACCATGAGTTGGTGGAGAACAACCAGTTGGTTTGGCAATAGCCCGAGATGTTTGGGAGTTCCCATAAGGCCCCTTAGGCCAACAACTCACCTAGATGTAACTGAGGCCTGACCTGGGAGGTTTCACTTGGTTGTGAAAGATGTCTAGTTGGCATTTTCTCTACGGTTATGCAGTGACTCCACTTAGATTTCTTTCATCTATGTCTATGTTTTAGGAAGCTTCTGCAGTAGTGAGTCTTCGTCTGACCCCATAAGTGGCCCTTAGTGTCAGTTGTCCCTCCTCGTGGTCCCTCTGATCACTCCCATCATCCCTCACTCCAGTCAATCATCCAGCTGCAGCCTTCCTTCCACACCACCTGTCTCTCCATTGCTGTATATTCTATTTCCCTTCCTAGGGAGATCCTCTCCTCTCTGGAGTCAGGCACCTAACCTCTGTGGTTATGCAGATCGTAGCATGCACATTGAAGGCTTAAAAGCTAGTATCCACATATAAGGCACATACACTATTTGTCTTTTGGAATCTGGGTTGCCTCCAAATGGCTTTTTCCTAGCTCTTTATGTTCACCTTTAAATGTGACTTCTTAAGAACAAATACTATTCCATTCTGTCAATGTGCCACGTCATTACCCAGTCATCAGCTAATAAGCATCTAGGTTGTTTCGAATTTCTTATTTTAAAAAACCAAGGCATATTACTTTTTTTAAAGGTTTATTTTATTTATTTTATTTTCTGTCTTCAGACACACCAGAAGAGGGCATCGGATCCCATTGCTGATGGTTGTGAGCCACCAGGTGGTTGTTGGAAATTGAACTCAGGACCTCTGGAAGAGCAGTGTGTGCTCTTAACCACTGAGCCATCTCTCCAGCCCTGTTTCTGATTTCTAACTATCATGGACGGGCAGCAGGGAACATGGATGGGCAGGCAGCTCTGTGGTGGGATGGAGAAGCATTCTGGGTCTTTGCCCAAGAGTTGTAGATCTGAGGTGACCTGCTCCTTGTTCCAGAGGAACTGCCATGCTGATTTCCATAGTGGCCGTACATGTTCACTCCTTCCAGCAATGAGTGTCTACTTTCCCTGCACCCTCACCAGCATGAGCTGTCTTTGTTTATTACTCTTGGCTTTTCTGACTGGTATAAGATGAAACCTCAAAGTAGTTTTGATTTGCATCTTCCTGATGACTAAAGATGCTGACCTTGTCTTTAGTGCTCCCCAGTCACTGGGTTTCGTCGTCTGAGAACTCTCTGCCTAGTTCTGGGCCCCATCTTTAAGCTGGGTTATTTGTTTTCTTGATGTCTGTTTTTTAAATTCTTTGTAATTGTTAGATACCCTGTATATATTTATAACTGGTAAAGATCCTTTCCCATTCTGTAGCCTGCCTCTTTGCTCAAATAGAAGCTTTTCAGTTTGATGAGGTTCTGTTTATCCATTGTTGGTCTTAGTGCCTGTGCTAATGATGTTCTGTTCAGAAAGTCTTCCTGTGCAAGTGACTTCAAGACTATTCCCACTTTGTCTTCTATCAGATTCTGTGTATCAGGTCTTATGTTGAGGTCCTTGATCCATTTGGAGGTTTGTTTTGTGAAGAGTGATGACGCAGATCTGTTTACATTCCCATCTGTGTACATCTCCTACATGAAGCCATCCAGTAATACCAGCACCATTTATTGGAGATGCTTGCTGTTTTTCTAGTGCATATTTCTGGCTTCCGTGTCAAAAATCAGGTGCACATAGGTGTGTACATTTATATTTGAGTCCTTGATTCTGTTCCATCGATGAGTGTGCCTGTTTTTACTCCACTACCATGCTGTCTTTGTTACTATATCATAGTAGAGAGAGAGAGAGAGCGTGTGCATGTGTGTTTCCATATGAAACTGAAAACTGTCCTTTCATTTTTGTAAAGACAGTCTAAATGAGATGTCTCCCATCAAATCCCTCCCCTCGGAGTTCAGGGAGCCTCATGGTCTGTTCAAGATCCTCTTCATATAATTCTACAGCTTTCAGTTTAGTACTTTATGCATCTCCAGAATGTGTAAATGAGAGGGTTTCTGATTCTTGTGCCTTCTCTTGGGGCTTTTTATTTTGTTTTTGGTTTAGTTTATCCACCTTTGATATGATAGTTTTTGTTTTGTCTTATTTTATTTTATCCTGTTTGGTTGTTATCTCCTAGAAGCCCGTTTTTTTCTAATGAGAGAGAGAGAAATGGAGTGGATCCAGAGGGGAGGAGAGGTGGGGAGGAACGGGGTGGAGTAGAGGAAGAACTATACTGAGGTTATATTGTATGAGAAAAGAATCTATATTTGATAAAAGGGGGGAACCTCACTCAAACAGAAATAAGTAAGTAAATAAATAAAAATATAATTTAAAATAAAAATTCTGTGAAGAATTGTGTTGGAATTTTGGTGAGGATTGCATTCAATTTGTAGATTGCTTTTGACAAGATGTCCATTTTCATTAAATCAATCCTAGTGATCCATGAGCATGGGAAATCTTTTCGTCTTCTGATATCTTCAATTTTTTTCTTAAAATTTTTACTATGCACATCTTTCACTTAATTGGTTAGAGTTACCCCAGATACTTTTTGAGGCTATTGTGAAGGATATTGTTTCTGTGAATTCTTTCTCAGTCTGTCGTTCGTTTGTAGGAAGGCGACTGATTTCGGTGAGTTAATTTTGTATTGTGCTTCTCTGCTGAAAGTGACTGTCAGCTGCTGGGATTCCTGCTGGAGTTTTTCGGGTAGTTCATGAATGAGATCGTATCATCTTCCAACAGTAATGCTTTGGCTTCTTCCTTCCTGTTTGCATCCCCTGGATGTTATTACTTGAGCTAAGACTTCCTGCACTATAGTGAATAGGTATGGAGAGAGTGGACAGACAACCTTGCCTTGTTCCTGATTTTAGTGGAAATGTTTTGATTTTAGGTTGATGTTGGCTGTGGGCTTTATTATGCTGAGATATATCCCTCTATCCTTAGTCTCTCTGGGACTTTTATCATGAAGGGATGTTGGACCTTGTCAAAGGCCTTTTCTGCATGTTACAAATGATCATGTAGTTTTGTCTTTGTTTCTGGGAGATGACGGTGATCAGTGTACGTACGTTGAACCATCCCTGCATCTCTGGGATGAAGCTTTCTTGGTCACGGTAGATGATCTTTTTAATGTGTTCTTGAATTTGGTTTGCACGTATTTTATTGAATCTTTTGCATCACTATTCATCTGGCAAATTGGTCTGAAATTCTTTCTTTGCTGAGTCTTTGTGTGGTTTGGGTATTATGTAGAATTCTGCATTAAACCCATCTGGCCCTGGGCTTTCTTTTTAGTTGGGAGACTTTTAATTTTAATGACGGCTTTTCTGTTTGTTTGTTTGTTTTATTTTGTTTGTTTGTTTGAGACAGGGTTTCCCTGTGTAGCCCTGGCTGTCCTGAACTTGCTCTGTAGACCAAGCTGATCTTTGCCTCCCCAGTGCTGGGATTAAGGGCATGTGTATCACCAGCTGGCATGTTGAGGCCTTTTTTGTTTGTTTGAGAGAATTTCATACAAAAAAGGGAGAAAGGGGACTAATGGAATAGGAAGGGTTAAATGAGATGGGGGATGGGAGCAAGAAAGGAAAAGAATACAAAGAGGAGTAGTTAACACTAAAAACCTTCTCAAAAGTGCTAAGCAGAGCTTCATAAATTATTATTTCAGGCACACACCGCCTTGGGAGGATCGTGTCTTGTTGCGAAGCCACCATGTGATTCGTGCATTTCCTTTCATGATCATTGTGTCTGGGACAAGCATTTGTGAAATATAAGCACCATAAAATTTGCTGTTCTATCCATATGTGAGGGCCCCAGATCATTTAAACCCTAGAGCAGACGCTGAGCAGGACTTAGTAAGTTGAAAGGAAGAGAACTGTGACTAGTGAGCTGCATTCACCTTGAGGGTATCTGAAGTTGAGCCATCGATGGGCACATTAGCATAATTCAGTGATAGCCAAAGGCTTAGAGAAGGATCAATTAGTGATGTCCGAAAGGTGATCAGAGGATGATCCATTAGTGATGTCTGAAAGGTAGTTAGAAGGATTTACATAAGAGTAAAATACTGCCTTCAGGTCATTTCAGGAGGTAAAAGTTGTTTATGTTCTATTATGTTTACTAGTGGAAATGTTTTACAATAATATACGTAAGGCAAGCTCTAACATTATATATGGTGAGCATTTTCACAAACTTTAGATGCTAGTGAGTGAACTGGGTACTCACATGCTAAGCACAGTCTCCACTTCCGCTAAGTGGGGCTTCTTGGAGGCACCTGTCTTGTTGGGGAGAGTTGCTCCTGCAGGCTCTCCCCATAGCCTTGTGGATTTATGATACAGATCAGTACAAATGACACGTCATAGACACTGTTACTCAGTGTCTCGCAGCTTGAGGATGTCCCACTCCCTTACCAAAGCTCAAGCTAGTTTATAGTTGAAAGGGGTAATATAGAGGCAGAGGGTGAGAGCCCCGGTCGCACGAGTGGTTTGCCTGTGTGCATGTATGTGCACCCTGTGTGTGCCTGGTGCCTGCAGAGATCCAAAGACGGCATCTGGATCTGGAGTTTGTGGTTGCGAGCCACTGTGTAGGCGCTGACAACTGAACCCAGGTCCTCTGTAAGAGCAGCAAATGCTTTACCCACTGAGCCACCTCTCCAGCCCCACCCCTGCAGCAACTCTTTTTTTTTTTAATGTTTTTTAATAGATATATTCTTTATTTACATTTCAAATGTCCCCTTTACTGGTTTCTCCCCTGAAAATCCCCTAACCCATCTCCCCTCCTCCTGTTCCCCAATCAACCCACTCCCACTTCCCTGTCCTGGCATTCCCCTACACTACAGCATCGAGCCTTCCCAGGACCAAGGGCCTCTCCTCCCTTTGATGTCCAACAAGGCCATCCTCTGCTACATATGTGCCTGGAGCCATGGGTAACTCCATGTGTACTCTTTGGTTGATGGTTTATTCCCTGGGAACTCTGGGGGATACTGGGTGACTCATATCAGTGTTCCTCCTATGGCACTGTAAACCCCTTCAGCTCCTTGGGTCCTTTCTCTAGCTCCTCCATTGGAGACTCTGTGCTCAGTTCAATGGCTGGCTGAGAGTGTCCCCCTCTGTATTTGTCATGCACTAGCAGAGCCTCCCAGGTGACAGCTATATCAGATAAAGCCACAATTACGCTGATACCAAAACCACACAAAGATCCAATAAAGAAAGAGAACTTCAGATCAATTTCACTTATGAATAACAATGCAAAAATATTCAATAAAATCCTTGCCAACTGAATCCAAGAACACATCAAAACAATCATTCACCATGATCAAGTAGGCTTCATCCCAGGGATCCAGGTATGATTCAATATAAGGAAATCCATCAATGTAATTAATCCACTACATAAATAAATTCAAAGAAAAAACCACATGGTCATTTCATCAGATGCTGAAAAAGCATTTGACAAAATTCAGCATCCTTTCATGTTAAAAGTCTTGGAAAGATCAGGAATTCAAGGCCCATATCTAAACATAGTGAAAGCAATGTACAGCAAACCAGTAGCCAGCATCAATCTAAATGGAGAGAAACTTGAAGCAATCCCACTAAAATCAGAGACTAGACAAGGCTGCCCTCTCTATATATATATCTATTCAATATAGTACTTGAAGTTCTAGCTAGAGTAATTAGACAATAAAAGGAGGTCAAAGGGATAAATTGGAAAGGAAGAAGTCGAACTATCACTATTTGCAGATGATATGATAGTATACTTAAGCGACCCAAAAAAACTCCTACAGCTGATAAACAACTTTAGCAAAGTGGTTGGATATAAAATTAACTCAAACAAATCAGTAGCCTTCCTATACTCAATAAACAGGCTAATAAAGAAATTAGGGAAATGACACCCTTCAAAATAATCACAAACAATATATAGTATCTTGTTGTGACTCTAACCAAACAAGTGAAAGATTTGCATGACAAGAACGTCAAGTCTCTGTAGCAACTCTTAATGTTTCCAAAAGGTATAGTATTTATATTAGTTTTAAGAAAAGAATGCTTGATTTTTAAGCCAATGTTCATAGACTCTATTAATATTTTTCCAAGATTTTAAGTAGTGTTATTTGTTGTCAAAACTTTCAACTAATCGGGTAAGAACAGTCATTCTGAAAGACTATAGGGAAACAGTATGTAAACCGCATTATAATAATACTTCCCAAAAGGTGGGGAAAAGGTGAACTGGTTACATTGTAACTATTGATTCCTGAGCTGAAAGAAGGCTACTATTTATTTGCTACAGTTATTTGTTACAGGCAGAGGAATTTAAGCTAAAGATACAGCAGGTTTGGTTTCTGGTGAGGGCTACTCTCTGCTTCTGAAATGGCATGATGTTGCTGCCTTCTTCCAGGAGGATGAGTCTGTGAGGGTGTAGTGGCTCTGTCTCACAAGCTGGAAGGCAGAAGGGTACAAAGGCATGAGCTAATTGGAGCTAGCCCTTCTATAAGCCACTGATTTCTTCACTTCTTAAAACCCCACCACATAGGGTTGGGGTAAGGGACTTTCAGACCATTTCCCAGTTGTAAGGTAATACAAAAGGAATGGTAATGGAGAAGGTCCCTTGACTCTTGATGGAGAAGGACCCTTTACTCACAGTAGAGAAGGTCTCTTTACCCAATGTTTAACTCTTCTGAGATATTAAGGTGTCTTCAGAATTCTGTGACAGTCCAGTTTGTCCTTTCAAATAGTAACTCACTTGGGTTGATTGTTTGTTGGAGTCTGTTTTCTGTTACTCAGAAGGATTACTTAAATATTTATATTGTTTATTTCAACCCTTAAATGCTATCTGAATTGTCTCCATTATATAATTTAAAAATGAATCAGAGTGAGGTTAATTATTGTAGAACAGTGGCTGGCTGCTGTCTTGTGGTAATTTAGTACATGTTAAGATTAATTTGAGACTGATAACATCTGTCTAACCTCTTTCATTTTAGATCTTGACAATAAAATACTTTTTTGGGTGACTAAGTAATTTAAATTAATTTTTAAAAGTAATATAATTAAAAGAGCAAAATTATCAGGTCTAGGGACTGGAGAGATGGCTCAGCGGGTAAGAGCACCAACTGCTCTTCCAAAGGTCATGAGTTCAAATCCCAGCACCCACATGGTGGCTCATAGCCATCCATAAAGAGATCTGTTGCCCTCTTCTGGTGTCTGAAGACAGCTACAGTGTACTTACATATAATAAATAAATAAATCTTTTAAAAAAAAATTATCAGGTCTTGAATTGAAAACTCAGAATATTGCATATAAGGATGTAAAAAGAGTTTGGATACAGGTTTGTTTTTGTTATTTTGTACACAAAAGAATAGTTTTGGAATAACCACATTATTGAAAACTGTTACAAAGTTAAGTTATAAAAGGGGGGAAAAGGTTCGCTTTGAACGTAATAACCAGAACACCAGAACCTTGCTTTAAATTTTGCTGAGGTGAAAAGTCACATGCTGAATGTGGAAATTGTTTTGTGTTCTTGACAGGTAGCAGCAGAATGTAGCAAACTATAAAAAAGTGGGAGGGGGGCCTCCAAATCCATTCCCAAATTAAGAAAAAATACACACCCTTTTCTGTTAAGATATCATGTGTATGTAAACTAGTGAAAGATCGAAATGCCCTGACTGGCTAATTTCGAATGATGAAGTAATGTGTCACAGCTACTGTAATCATACTGTAGGAAGCTTGCAACGGTTTCAGAAACTTGGAAAGTAATTACATACTTCAGGACACCTAGCTCTCTTCCAGCTCGTGTAAACGTCTTTGAAGCACACGTCTCAGCACGTTGGTAGCCCCATTGGGAGTAAGCAGTTTCCTGCTGTCCGAGTTCACTGGGCAGGTCAGACTGTAGGTCAGTAGATAAGCTACCTTCTAAGAGCGGCAGTAACTGGGACACCAACTGTTCTTTTCAGCAGTCGAGGCTTACTTACTTCAGCTCCTTTGTCAGGGTTAGCGCGCTGAGTGAGCACTAAGGTGAGACCTGCGCCCTCAGTCCTCTGCCCATGTCGCTGTGGTGACAGAAAAGGCTTTACTGATCCAGGGGCCTCTGTTTTGTTGTGTTTTGATCCATAGTGGCCAATTTTAAGTACTTCTTCCTTTTTTTTAAAAAGAAATAATTTCAACAATGTCAGTATTTTACTAAAATTTAAGGTTGACGTGAAGTTTTTCTTACTATCTTGTTTACTTATTCATGTTTGTTCATTAGTCTAACAAAAATGTAAACGAGAAATTTTACATTTTACATCTCATATGTGTATTGAGGACACACACATATGTCACATATATCATACATATATATTTCATGGTACTTATTTCTTTGACTAAATCATACAGTTATTTTGTAGTTTATATTTAGTTTTTTTAGTTCAGTTTGAAGTACCAGGTTTATATATTTCTAATTTCTGATTTTTTTTCAGTAACTGATAATTATTTTTATGTACCAAAAAGGGAAATGAAGAAATAAACTTCACAGAATATGTTGTAATATATAACTTAGAGTTGGTATAGTAAAAGGCCATATATAGTGGTCCAAAGATCTTTAGACCTTAGAATGGATAGTACTCCAAGAAAGTACGTTTTGGGTTGGGAGGGCTTGGCCACATTTTAAGTTGTTTTTTTTTTTTTTTTTTTTTTTTTTGTTTTTAATCAAGAAATTGAAATAGAGTTGTAGAAAGATAGCGTTTTATTGTAATCTACATGAAAATAATTAGCGGTCTGTCTTGGTTACTGTTCTATTGCTGTGAAGAGGCACTGTCACAAGGCAACTTATGAGGGAGTTTATTGGGGCTTACAGTATCAGAGGGTGAGTTCATGTTCACTGTGGGAGGGAGCCCGGTGGTCGGGAGGACGCAGACACACACAGGCAGTACTGCTGGGCCAGTAGCGGGGAGCACACATGCAGAGAGAGCTACCTGGGAACGGATAGCATGGGCTTTAGACACCTCAGAGCCTGCGTGGAGGGCCGTACCTCCTCCAGCAAGGTCATGCTTCCTAATCTTCCCAAGCAGATAGATCCACATTGGGAACCAAACATTCGAATATGTTAGATATGGGGGTATTTGCATTCAAACCACCACTTTGGCTATTAATTTTTATTCCTTGTGTGGGAAGTTAGTATTAAAATAGTGTTTCTCTGGAAATTGCATGACTACTGTGTGGTTCTACTGTGAAATGGTGTTGTCATCTCTTTTTTTTTTTGGCTGGGAATTGGACTTTCAGCCTCACACATGCAAGGCAAACCCACTACCATTAAGCTATAGCCCCAGCCCTCAGATAGTTGCGAAGATGTTATTTTTAGGCTGCTTTAAAATGTTTACTATTGGGGCTAGAGAGATAAGAGCACTGACTGCTCTTCCAAAGGGCCTGAGTTCAAATCCCAGCAATCACATGGTGGCTCACAACCATCCGTAAAGTAGTAAGATCTGACACTCCTCTTCTGGAGTGTCTGAAGACAGCTACAGTGTACTCACATATAATAAATTAACCTTTTAAACAAATGTTTACTATTTCACAACACGATCCTCATATATAAGTAATATAGAAAGTAATAGTTCCGTGTGGCTAGTTTAGGAGATGAAAACTCTCTGACTTTGAGAAACTGCTGTAGATTGAAGGCTAAGTAGCTGAAGGGTTTCGGCATTCGTGTTGTCTAGAGCGTTGCCCGTGGCACCTGTTCTCTGACGTGCAACCCAGCTCATTGTGTGCGTTCATTTGGACAGGTTGGCTCAAAGCTGATCTCTTGTCACAAGCTGGTGCTGGCTTGTGTGATCCCCTACTTCAGAGCCATGTTTCTTTCCGAAATGTCTGAAGCCAAGCAGGCACTAATCGAGATCCGAGACTTTGACGGTGACGCCGTGGAAGACTTGGTGAAGTTCGTCTACTCCTCGCGGCTCACCTTGACAGTGGACAACGTCCAGCCTCTGTTGTATGCGGCGTGTATTCTGCAGGTCGAACTGGTGGCCAGAGCTTGTTGTGAATACATGCAGTTACACTTTCATCCCTCCAACTGCCTGGCAGTGCGGGCCTTCGCGGAGAGTCACAACCGAACAGACCTGATGGACATGGCGGACCAGTACGCGTGCGAGCACTTCACCGAAGTGGTGGAGTGCGAGGACTTCGTGAGCGTGTCCCCGCAGCACCTCCACAAGCTCCTCTCCTCCAGCGACCTCAACATCAACAGCGAGAAGCAGGTCTACAGCGCTGCCATCAAGTGGCTGCTTGCCAATCCGCAACATCACCCTAAATGGCTGGACGAAACACTTGCACAGGTAGGACTCAGGTAGGACTGTGTTCGTGCTACTGCTGCGTGGTGTCGCTTGTCTGAAGGGGTTAACTCTTCACGGCAGTTTCTACACTAGTGATACATCTGATTATTTTACAAGCTTAAATATTTAAACTATTCATATGATAGTGTTTCTGTTAGTTGAAAGTGGCTCTAGGAAAACAGCTCTACCAAGTCATTTACAACTTAGTGTATAATGAAGTTTTTAAGTGTTCATAAATCACTTTCCCAATGACAGTATAGTTATTCCTAATGATTGTAGACCTACTCTGGAAAGAACCACATGGCATAGCTTTGCATTTTAAATTTGATTTTGAAGCCTCGGAAATGTGTCTGTTACGGTTGTAGATGCTGTTAACCGTCAGAGTGGGCACCTTGGATAAGGAATGTGTTCCCCTTCCTTCCTGTCGTTCTCTCCCATTCTCACTCCTCCTCTTCCTCTTGTTTACTTACTGAGAAGTAAATCAGTGCTCCCTAGGGAGCAGTAGTTCCATTTGCTTACCTTTTCCAAAATGAATGCTTTGTTAAATTTTCTAGTTGGTAAAAGCATTGGATTGATAGGGGTGTGCTTGAGTGGCTGGGATTGCATGCTTGCCTGCCGCACACAATGCCCAGGGTTGGTTCCTCAACACGGCACAAGCCGGGCACAGCGATGCGCGCCTGCAGCTGAAGCACTTAGGAGATAGAGGATCCGAGGAAGATCTGTGTTGGGAAAGAGCAGGTTTGAAACTGGCTTGTGATGCATAAAAATCCATCTTAAAGCAAAACAAAACTAAAAACATTGGGTACGTAACCCAATCCATTGTTATTTGCAGACAGGGTCTAGCCCAGACCAGCCTGATAACTCTATAACTAAGGCTAGTCCCAAGTTTACAAGCCTTACATCTTAGACTCTCCGGTTCTGGGTTTACAAACATGACTCACTATGCTCAGTTATACCCAAATTGAATAAAAATTTTAATAGTGTTATTAAAATCTTAACATTTTAAGAACAAATCACTTACTATTTTTGCCCACATAATCAAGTGTGAGATCGTAACTGGATCTTTAATGCAAGGGTAACAGTTACTTTCTAATTCATTTCACGTGTAACAGTGTTTTTTGTTTGTAAGGGTTTTATGAGTCTGGGCGTTGAACCCAGGGGCTTTGCATGTGAAGGACAAAGGGCTGACCACGAGGTCGTAGCCTTAGTCTCATATATGTGTGAGCCGGGGATCATCTATCCTCTATTTAAGCTCTGTATCACGACTGTCCGTGATCTTAGGTCCGTCTGCCATTGTTACCAGTTGATTTTCTTATGGGCGTCGTGGCGAAAGAACAGATTGTCAAGCAGAATCTGAAATGCAGAGATCTATTGGATGAAGCAAGAAACTACCACCTTCACTTGAGCAGTAAACCAGTCCCTGACTTTGAGTATACAGTCCGGACTACCCCGAGGAAGCACACTGCCGGTAATTATACATTTTATCAACTTACCAGAAAGGGTGTTTGTCATACCTGAGGGTTATTGGTTATGTATACCCGAGTGTAATAGTCAGACAATCAGTGTCTGATTATCTTAAGGTAATGATTGGTCAGTAGGTTGTATGTGTGTAGTCATGATTCTTAATGAATCATTTCGTTTTATTAATACACCCATTTTTTTTAGTTGTTTTTGATATTTGGTTTTATAAGAGAATCTCACTGTAGCCCAGGCTGTCCTCATGGCCCTGCCTCTGCCTCCTGAATGCTTGGTCACAGTCATGTGCCATGTGCCTGGCCTCCGTAAGCCAGTGTTTAAAAAAAGAATACAAATCCCACAAAATCTGAAGCAGTGGCTTTCCTTCAAGCTCTTCCCTGATTCTTTAGGAAGAATTGGGTGCTATCGGTGCCTTTCAAGTACTGTGCTGGAATTTGTTAGGTATGTTGCTTTGCAATCTGTGTATTGACATGTCTTGAGATTGACATGTTCCTAAGAAATGAAATGACCGTAGATCTTTTTTTTAAAAAAGATTTATTTATTTATTATATGTAAGTACACTGTAGCTGTCTCCAGACACCCCAGAAGGAGGGGTCAGATCTCATTACGGATGGTTGCGAGCCACCATGTGGTTGCTGGGATTTGAACTCAGGACCTTCGGAAGAGCAGTCACTGCTCTTAACTGCTGAGCCATCTCTCCAGCCCATGACTGTAGATCTTGAAGACTTGTATTTATAGTGCCAAGCATTCAGCTTGACACACATTACATATTTCAATATTTGTTACTGTGTTTTACCAAATCAAAAGAAAAACAAAAACCATACCTAACAATTGTATGAAGGGCTGTGCTAAGCTCTTAGAATTGAAGGCTCTTACATTTAAGAAGATTGTAGCTTCTCATTGGGCAATAATACTTTGGACTGTATTTCTCCAAGAAAATAGTTTATGTTCAAGCGTGTGTGTGTGTGTGTGTGTGTGTGTGTGTGTGTATACGCGCGTGCATGCATGTGTTCTTTTGATGGGTTCTCATGCAACTCAGGTTGACTTTGAAGTTCCTGTGAAATCCAGGCATCCTGGAAATCCCCATGTAACCCAGGGTGACCTTGAACCCATGATCTTTCTGTCTTCTCCTCCCAAGTGCTGGGATTCAGGTATGTGCTGTGTCTTATTTCTGTATCTGGGGCACAAGAGAAGATTAGTGAAGTCCAGCAGTTCAGCAAGAGGAGGCCTGCATAGAGGTTTCCCTCTTCGTTGTTACCAAGGAGTGCTGTGTGAGACAGCCTGACAACCACAGAAGGCTTGCTTGGGTGCGAGCACTGCTTCTGAAGATGGTCTTCTGAACAGTTAGCTCACCGTGAGAAAGACTGTCACTTAATTCTTTTAGTGTTAGTGAATAGAATCGCAGGTTTTAGTTACAGCCAGGCAGCACTTGCAGTATGTCTTTAATCCCAACATGTATTTTTAGGCAGAGACGGGTGGGTTTTTTTATCTTGTGAGTTTAATGCTAGCCTGGTCTACATGGCCACTTACAGGCCAGTCTGTCTTTTAAAAATTTTTTTCGCCAGGCAGTGGTGGCGCACACCATTAATCCCAGCACTTGGGAGGCAGAGGCAGGCAAATTTCTGAGTTCAAGGCCAGCCTGGTCTACAGAGTGAGTTCCAGGACAGCAAGGGCTACACAGAGAAATCCTGTCTTGAAAAACAAACAAACAAACAAAAAAATCTGTTTTTTTCTGAATCCTGTCTCATGATTTTAAAGTGTTTAATTAAACTTTAAATTCACTATTTTCTTTGCCTGTTTGTTTGGGGTTGGGGATGAAGCCTAGCACTTTGTGAGTATTAGGCAAGTGTGCTCCAAACCCATAAATTCAACTCAACATTTCAGCAGCCTGGAGATGCCAGAGCATACTAAGACATTTATACATGGTCTCAAATCGTCATAGGAATTTGTACAGTGGAGTTTTCCCCCCCTGCTTCTTTTTTTTTTTAAAGATTTATCTTATTTATGAGTACACTGTAGCTGTCTTCAGACACACCAGAAGAAGGGAATCTCGTTACAGATGGTTGTGAGCCACCAGGTGGTTGCTGAGAATTGAACTCAGGACCTCTGGAAGAGCAGTGTGTGCTCTTAACAGCTGAGCCAACTCTCTAGCCCATAGAGTAGGTTTTAACAGAAGAGCCAGCCATTTATTACATAGATGATTTTCCTCCATTTTGGGGAAGGAAAGACTAAGAATTAGGCTAGAGTTGTCCAAACCACGCAGAAACAACAGAGAAAAAGATTTGCATGCTGATATTTTTGCCTCCATTTTAGTTTTCTTTCTTAGCATGTTTGAAGATGACCTGTGTAGCTTTCACTTAGAGAAAATGTCATCGAAGAATACAGTTACATTCTGGGAATACGACTGTACCACTGTCAGTCCCTTTGACTGACTTTTGTTTATTATAAACTTGACTATGTGATCTTTTAAAACTCCTAGCTTTTAAGCCGGGCAGTGGTGGCACACGCCTTTAATCCCAGCACTTGGGAGGCAGAGGCAGGTGAATTTCTGAGTTTGAGGCCAGCCTGGTCTACAGAGTGAGTTCCAGGACAGCCAGGGCTACACAGAGAAACCCTGCTTCGAAAAACCAAAAAAAAAAAAACCTCCTAACTTTTATCTTCTCTGATTCGAAGTTTTGCGTTAGCAGGAAGGGGTGTACAGGGGTAAACTCGTTCCGTGGTCACTCAGTACACATGTGTTATGAGCGCTGGAATAGGTGTTAGAAATGCAAACATGCAGCCTGTATGGAGGAACTTGGTCTTGTCCAGGGAAAACATAGACAAGTTCTGCAGAGAATTGCAGGTGCTTTGCTGAGACCACCAAATCTGGGGTGAAAAGGGGGGTCAAGATGGGGTCAGAAGCCTGTGTTTTCCAGCCTCAAGATCTGGATCACACACAGGAGTGCCCTCCATTTCTGGATTCTAGTTCACTCCAGAGGTAGTCAAGTTGACAACCAGGACGAGCCATCACAGTACTGTGACCCAGGTGGTTTTATACAAAGGGACGAAGCTTTCCTTCCAGAGCTAGAGAGGGGAGGATGAGTGGATCGTGAGAACAAAGAGACCTGGATGTTCCAGATGCCAAAGTAAGGGGTTTTTGAAACAAGTGACCATGTATCCAATGCTGGGCTTGTATTCAGTGGGGAAGCAATTAAGAGGTTGGTTGGGGTAGACAGCTCAGCCAGGCTGGAGATAGAGGTCCTCTTTACAGTATACAAATACGCTTGTCGTTTCTCCTAAATAAAAAAAAAAAGAAAAAAAAGGTTTATTGACTCTGTTATGACTTAAGCCGGGACACTTGTAATGAGCGAGGATTTAAAAGGAGAGGCGACTGTTGACTGGGATTCTTTGAAAAGTTCAAGGGGGCAGAGCTGTGATACTGATGTGCGTCTTGCGGCTTTCCCTTCAGGTGTGCTGTTTTGTGTGGGTGGCCGAGGCGGATCTGGGGACCCCTTTCGCAGTATTGAATGCTATTCTATCAACAAAAACAGCTGGTTCTTCGGACCAGAAATGAACAGCCGCAGGAGACATGTGGGTGTGATCTCTGTGGAAGGTGGGTCTGCTGCTGCCAAAGGTCACGTTACAAACCTGGTGTTTTTCTTAATAACGTGAACTTTGACATTTTCTTTCTTTCTTTCTGTAACAGTGGGTAGATAACATAGAATGTTGGTATATAAATTAATATATTGGTATATAAATTAAAAAAAAAATGAATGGCAGGGGAAAGTGAAATTCTTGTGGCTGAGCATGGTGGCATGAACTTACAATCCCAGCATTTGAAGACCAAAGCAGGAGGATTTTAGTTCCAGGCTAGCCTGAGTTACATGGGAAGACCCTGTTTCAAATCACCAAGGGCGAGAAGCGTGTATCACAGGCAGATTTCATTAATGTGTGCAATATCCTGGGATCAGTTATAGCAAATGTTTTAGTTCTGAGTCAGTTTTGGGTTTTGTTAATATTGTTTTGAGAGACAGTCTCTAGCCCCTGTGTACCCGAGGCTGACCTTGAACTCCTGATCCTCCTGCTTCTGCCTCTCAAGAGTCAGGACTCCAGGCATGCACCACCATAATCCAGTTTATACAGTACTGAGAGTTGACTGGAGCTTCCTGTGTGAGCGGCAAGATCTCTGCCAACTGAGCTACATCCCCAGCTCCTAAATTATTTTTTATATATCTTAAGAGGTTTTTTTTTTAATGTGTATGACTATTTGCCTGCATGTATATATGTGCACCATGTGTGTGCCTGGTGCAGGCAGAGGGCAGCAGACCCACCGGAACTGGAGTTCCAGACAGTTGCAAGCCTCCATGTGGATGCTGTTGGGTCCTCTGTAAGAGCACCAAGCACTCTTAACTGCCGAGCTGTCTCCCCATCTCTGTATTTCCATAAACTTCTGTCCTCTTCGTAAACAAGGAAAAGACCACTCTTAAAATCTTTCTAGCAATTTTTTCTATGGTTCTGACATTAATTTTTAGTAATGATTTAAAATCTCAGTTCCATAACTATACAGTGTAGCAAAATGCTGAGGATATAGCTCGATGAGAGAACAGTCTTCCTCACTTTCTACATTTCGGTTTTGATCAGAAAAAGCTTAATCATTTTGTATTAACAGTTTCATACTTTCTGTATAATTTGCTATTAGCCTTTTTGTCCATGTTATTGGCTTGTTTTGAAGGCAGAATTAATGACTTCATTTACTATTTAATAAAAAGTGATGAAACCCAAGAAGTTAGCATTTGAGAGCACTTAAATAACTACGCACAGGCACATTTGGTGAAAGTTTCCACTGATTCTCACTTACTACGGTGGCATTGAGCAAAAAGTAATAAGAGTTAATTCATTATGGCATTCTAGTTATACACTGTTCACATGTGAATAGCGTGAGTATCACTCGTAGGAGTCAGATAAAAGACTGCTCTGTTTGCAGGGAAAGTGTATGCAGTGGGCGGACATGATGGAAACGAGCACCTGGGTAGCATGGAGATGTTTGACCCTCTCACCAATAAGTGGATGATGAAGGCATCGATGAACACCAAGAGGTGAGGCAGCTAGAAAATCCTCTTGAACTGACAGTGTCAAGTAAAGAAGGCAGAAACTGAAAAGTCCTATGTTGACGAGTTTTTGGCTTTTAGAAACCTACTCTCCTCAAGGGCGTGTTGTGAAAGCACCCAGGCCGGTGGATGCTTTGTTACGGTTTGAGAACACGGAGAGGCGACTCCGGGTTAGGATGCCTGATGCTCCTCCAGAGGGTCCAGCTCTGTTCCCACTCCCACACTGGGCAGCTTACAACCCCCTGTGACTCAGTCCAGTGGGTCCATCACCCTCTGTGGATTCTCTCTCTGTGGACACTCATGTGCCCCGTCTCAATGTGCGTTCATATGCACATTTTTAAAGTGGTCTCAGTGGCTCGCCTTTCGGGGGCCCCATCTTGGTAACCTCGTTCTTCTGTAAAAAAGGCTTGCTGCTCCTTTTGAAACTCTTTGTTTGAAACAATTTTAATTTTTTTTTCTTTTTAGAAAAGTTGCAAACCTGGTAGCACTCTCTGTTCGCTTTGTTTAATTTTATTTAAATTCCATTTTGCGTTCATTTATGTATGTGGTGAGGAGAAGGGAGTTCATGTGTGGAGGTCAGAGACAGCTTGCAGAACCTAGTCTCTCCCTCCTTCCCAGTCGGGCTCAGGTCGTCACGCTCAGTGGCGAGTGTCTCTACCCCCTGACCCAGCCACCTCACCAGCCCTTGGTGTTTTGCTTTTGTGTTGTGTTGAGACAGGATCTCATGTCACCCTGGCAGGCCTCACATTAAAAAAAAAATGTAGTTACAGGTATCAGGGTCCCTCAGATGAAGATCGTGTTGCCTCCTCCACAGGAGTTCCTGGTAGGAAGAGGTCAGGGATGCTGCAGAAACCCTCCACTGCTATAGAGCAGCCCTCTACAGCAAAGAATTACCTGGATTGGACTGCCGCCATACCAAGTCCACCTTGCCATGCGCCCTCCACCCAAGCTCCTTGTGTGTCACGTCTCACAGTCACAATTGTGTCAGAAATACAGAAAGCGTCAACAGAGACAGTACTGTCAGCTTTCACAGTTTCTTGATACAGTTTTCTTTACAGATTGGCTGGTTGGTTGGTTTTGTGTGTATGCATACAAGTACCCACTGAGGCCAGAGAGGGCATCAGAGCCCATGGAGCTAGACTTACAGGTGTTTATTAATGGGTTACCCCCACCCCCAGGAATCAAACCCCAATCCTGTGCAATAGCTGCAAGTGCCTTTAGACCACTGAGCCATCCCTCCAGCCACCCCCCCCCACATTCTTGGGTTTTTAATTGCTTTTACATACCTTCTTTATTGACTGATAATTTGATACCGTATGAAGAGAAGTTGAAACAGGTATGATGACATTCCTGACCTCAGTGGAAATGCATGTCGTGTTTCTCTCAACTATTATAGTAATTATGTCTCAGGCTTGTTATTATCTTGTTAAGAAAACAGCTCTCTCAATTTCTGTTTTCTTTACTGATTTTAAGATTAGTGTTAATATATTAATTTTTATAATAAATTGAACTGTATTTTGATTGTTGGAACTTGTGTAAAGGAACAATTGTTGACCACATGGTTCAGTGACATTAGCCTCTTGTAAGTTTTTATTAATGGTTTGAATAGTAACTTGCAACATCCCGAGATGAAGGAGTAACTGAGATCTTGTCACCAAATCAGGACTCAGTAGGCTTGGAGGTACAGCTGTGTCTGCAGTGCGTGCCTGACCTGCCGGAGGTCCTGAGCTGAGTCCCCAGCACCTCAAAGTGACAGCCAGCAGCAGCAACAGAAACAAGCAGACCAAACATTCTGCCGACAAAACCCTTGAAAAGCTGTCAAACAAGGCCATGTGTCAAAGCCTAAAACATCGGTTATGCCAGGGCCACGGGGTGGGATGTTGGTTTTGTGGATGTTCAGTGTAGAGTAAATTAGTTGGCATATGTCAGTGTGAGACACAGATCTCAAAGGAATAGAGCTTCCAGGACAGTCGTTACAGTCAAAGGAGTGAGGGGGGCTCCCGGGAGACCGCAGCCACGCCGGTCTTGATGTGCCAGGCACAGGACAGCAGCTGTGCTGCTCACAACGTTCGTCACACTGACTCCTAGACTTTTCTCAGGTATGAGCTTTGCAGTTAATGCGAGCCGTCTATACAGAGGGACGAGTTTACGGTTTGAAGGTGAAGCACATGCTGGATGCACAGAAGTCGAAGGATGTAAACAGGAACGCTGGCCTAGGCTGCGTTAAGAAACCACTAGCGGGAGGCAGCAGGAAGGCGCAGTGGGATCATGAATACCGCGTGTCCTCGAATCAGAACCGCCCATGCTCGCCCAGAAAGCTTAAGGAGTGGCGAGACCGAGGCTTTCTTTCCCAGTGCTACCTGGGAAATGGGAGGAGGGGTCCTAGAGCCAGCTGTAAGCAAAGACTCTGTCCTCAGAGGACTCTAAGGCGACCATGGCACCTTTAGAACAGCTAAGCTGCCGGGCATTGGTGGCGCCTGCCTTTAATCCCAGCACTTGGGAGGCAGAGGCAGGCGGATTTCTGAGTTCAAAGCTAACTTGGTCTACAGAGTGAGTTCCAGGACAGCCAGGGACACACAGAGAAACCCTGCCTCAAACAAAACAAAACAAAACAAACAAAAAAAAAAAACAGCTAAGCTTTTGGTGGCTATAATCTGTCCTTTTCTATTGTCCCTATAACAATGAATTAACTTCAGTAAGGGCTACGTCTTCCTTTCAAAAGAAAAAAAACAAATGCCCCCCAGAAATACGGCAATGTTCACTGAGCTTGTGATAGAAATGAGTGCTCTTTTGTGTGGTGTTTTAAAGAAACCCTGCAACAGAGTGAACTCATGCATTCAGAGCTGAAGTTGGCTTCTTAAATCCACAGCAAACTGTATTCTTATCCACCCATTAATTTCTCAGTTATATAACTGCCTACTTACTAATCGAACACTTTGGGTTTCTTTATACTGTTTTCTTGGGTTCTGCATTATTACTCGTTCTGAATTTAGGGTTAGCATAAAGCTCGTGAATAGAGTTCATGCCTGGTAGATACAAGGCCATGGGTTCAACCCTCAAAAAAAAAATAAAGAGGAGGAAAAAAGAGCTTGACCCAAGTTTCCAGTAGCCTGTGTAGGCCGCGCTGTACAGTCAAGGGACCAACCTGAACTCCGGCTCAGAAACAGTAACGCGTAAAACTCTGGACGCAAGCACACCCTTTGATGATTATCCTCAGGAGTGCCTTGCACTGATAAAAAATTTCCTCTTTTTCCTGAGACAGACTCAGATGCTAAAGCACGTTTAATTGTTTTTGTAGGCGAGGAATCGCCTTGGCCTCCTTAGGGGGCCCGATATATGCAATCGGAGGGTTGGATGACAACACATGCTTCAGTGACGTGGAAAGATACGACATCGAGTCTGACCAGTGGAGTACGGTGGCACCGATGAACACCCCCCGTGGAGGTGTCGGCTCTGTGGCTTTAATAGTAAGTTATACAGCCCCTTTCCATGGACAGGCACCAGGCACACCCGCGGTCAGCACAGGGCAGCAGCAGCCGCCGCAGCATTGACTATATACCAGAGTGTTCGTGAAGTGCTGGTTTTCCTGCATTCTGCTCGCCTTTGGGACCATGGAGACACCCATCTGAAAGCTGTTGCGTGTTTCGTTTTCTTCATGTAGAACCATGTTTACGCAGTGGGTGGCAACGACGGCGTAGCCTCCTTGTCCAGCGTGGAGAGGTATCACCCGCATCTGGATAAGTGGGTAGAAGTGAAGGAAATGGGTCAGCGGAGAGCCGGCAACGGCGTCAGCGAGCTGCACGGTTGTCTGTATGTTGTTGGTGAGTACGTGCTATCTCTCTAACTTAATATGTCAGGGCCCTTGATGACCGACGCCAGAAAGTAACACAGTAACAATCCATTATCACGTTTAACCTTCAGTAGGATCAATCCTGAGATGTGCTTTGGAATTCTTAAACTTGACATTAATGCTTGATTTAAATCATCATATTTGAAACTTCTGCCAGGTGTGGTTGTACATGTGTTTAGTCCCAGCACTCAGGAGGCAGAGACAGGTAGGTCTCTGTGAGTCTGAGGTCGCCCTGCTCTACATAGTAGGTCCAGGCAAGCCAGGACTACGTAGTGTGACCCTGTCTCAAAAAATAAACTAATCCAAAAAGCAGAACATAGATTATATTTAAAGTAAGTATAATCCACTTGCATTTAAATTATATATATATATATATATATATATATTTGTAAATGTAGAAACACAAATAAGATTTGCTAAAATAAATCTTAAAAGGTCTGATAACTTGTTTCTTTCTTCCATTTTATTTCAAAGCAAATTATATTGATTACTTCAAGAAAACCAGTGACTTTTCCATGTCACGTACATATGTCAGTCTTTATTGCTCTTTTACTGACTGAGGTGCTGCTGAGTTTGAGGACTTTTAGAGCTGTATTTTCTCAGATTCTTAACATACGAAAGAATAACCTGGGCTTATGTCACACTAGGAAGGAGGCAGCCAGGCTGTGTACCATGGCACCTCCTGAGTGGTGCAGCACCAAACAGCCTCTGGTAGTGTGCCGCAGCCTCTAGTGGGGCCTCACACGATTGTGAGCCTGCAACGGGCACGCCCAGCTCTCAGGAGTCAGAGACGGTGCATGTCCAACTCAGGAGCCACTCTGTTGTAATTAGTGACCTTTCCTCACAGAGAAGGAGCTGCTGGGAGAGGTTATTGCACGTGTTACACATCGTAGGATGCACTGAAGTGTGTTGTCGGGGTTTTATTACTTAGAGTTCTTGGTAGGAAAGTGCTGTTGATATTATTGTTTAAATATTGGAACTAGAAGTGACGCTGACTCTTCCTGTGCTCTTGCCTGAAAAAGAAGAGAAGTAACCCAGCTCCCCCCAGCCTCACCCATGGCACAGGAGTCGGTTATAGTCAGGTCCCTGGACACGCTATAGAGAGTGTGTGGGAACCAAAGTTCCTATGGTCGCAGCCTTTCACACCTCCAAACCACAGGCAGGTCACACCGTGTCACAGTGTTTCACACAGTGGGCCACAGGGCACCAGTATCACTGCTCCTTACTAAGCCTTTGGGACCTTAAAGCTGAAACTGATGTGATAAAAAGAACGATCAGATTGGGCATTAGAGGAGCCCTCTCAGGAGCTGGGGGACAGCTCAGTGGCAAAGCTTTTGCCTGGTGTGCACAAGGCCCTGGCTTCAATCCCAAGCACTGAAAGGTCCAGCTGACAACCTCTGGCGTTCGAATCCTCCTTAAAACAGGGCAGCCAGTGTGAGTCACGACGGGATGGTGGGTGACCACCCCTAACAGCCAACTGCTTTCTGCTTTGCTTCTCTCTCTGTCTTGATTTGTTTTTTCATGGTTAAGAATTGAACCTAAACTCAGGCTTCTTGTGTGGCTGGCAGGCGGGCACCATGTGGTAGAGCTGTGTCCCCAGCACTGAGGTCTTTCTTATTACCTAGGGAGATAAAACAGAGCCAAGAAAAAAACGAAGATTATAGAGAATGCTACTGCCAAAACCCGACTTCCGCATTAGCACGAGCAGTGGCAGACTTACAGTACGAGGAGGCAATTACGCTCCGATGAGACTGGGATAAGCATTTGCCAAAAATCCGTCTGGTTATGTACATAAAATTAGTGAATTTTATTTTATTCCAATTGACATAATAAAATTAACCCCAATAGAAGCATTTTACTTGATTTTTTTTTTAACTGACCTTATCTTTAAAGAAAGGACCACAGTAGCAACATCTCTTCATATCAGGAAAACGGGTGGAAGCGCCAAAGAGACTGCTGTTCACTTAGAAAGGACCTGGGAAAGGTCGCGGAGGTCACAGTGGCAGACCAGGCGTCACTCAGGGATGTGCTAAGTCACACTCTAATTAAAAAGGCTGTTTCTGTAGACCTCATGACAGGAGGAAGACATGGATGGCTGTGGTCAAAATGGATAAGGATTCGGTCATGGCCCACCGTCTCAGGACCTGGGCTGGCAGTGATCGGTCATGGCCCACCATCTCAGGACCTGGGCTGGCAGTGATCGGTCATGGCCCACCGTCTCAGGACCTGGGCTGGCAGTGATCAGTCATGGCCCACCGTCTCAAGACCTGGGCTGGCAGTGATCAGTCATGGCCCACTGTCTCAGGACCTGTGCTGACAGTGACGGGTCATGGCCCACCGTCTCAGGACCTGGGCTGGCAGTGATCAGTCATGGCCCACCGTCTCAGGACCTGGGCTGACAGTGACGGATCATGGCCCACCGTCTCAGGATCTGGGCTGGCAGTGACGGGTCATGGCCCACCGTCTCAGGACCTGTGCTGGCAGTGACGGGTCATGGCCCACCATCTCAGGACCTGGGCTGGCAGTGACGGGTCATGGCCCACCGTCTCAGGACCTGGGCTGGCAGTGACGGGTCATGGCCCACCGTCTCAGGACCTGTGCTGACAGTGACGGGTCATGGCCCACCGTCTCAGGACCTGGGCTGGCAGTGACGGGTCATGGCCCACCGTCTCAGGACCTGGGCTGGCAGTGACGGGTCATGGCCCACCGTCTCAGGACCTGGGCTGGCAGTGACAGGTCATGGCCCACCGTCTCAGGACCTGGGCTGGCAGTGATCGGTCATGGCCCACCATCTCAGGACCTGGGCTGACAGTGACGGGTCATGGCCCACCGTCTCAGGACCTGGGCTGGCAGTGATCGGTCATGGCCCACCGTCTCAGGACCTGGGCTGGCAGTGACGGGTCATGGCCCACCGTCTCAGGACCTGGGCTGGCAGTGATCAGTCATGGCCCACCATCTCAGGACCTGTGCTGACAGTGACGGGTCATGGCCCACCGTCTCAGGACCTGGGCTGGCAGTGATCAGTCATGGCCCACCATCTCAGGACCTGTGCTGACAGTGACGGGTCATGGCCCACCGTCTCAGGACCTGGGCTGGCAGTGATCAGTCATGGCCCACCGTCTCAGGACCTGGGCTGGCAGTGACGGGTCATGGCCCACTGTCTCAGGACCTGGGCTGGCAATGATCAGTCATGGCCCACCGTCTCAGGACCTGGGCAGGCAGCGATGGGTCATGGCCCACCGTCTCAGGACCTGGGCTGGCAGTGACGGGTCATGGCCCACCGTCTCAGGACCTGGGCTGGCAGTGACGGGTCATGGCCCACCGTCTCAGGACCTGGGCTGGCAGTGAGGGTTTTAAGACGAGCCCTGGGGCAGGAGAGGTAGCTCAGCCATTAAGCCAGGCTCACAGCCAAGACCACCTCTATCAGGATGAGCCTCACGGTTTGGTGACGTTTGGTTCTCAGGCTCCCTGCCGCTTAGACGCACACAGGGAGGAAAGCAGGTCTTGCTTCTCGGAATCTCAGGACAGTATGAAATGGCTGCTTTCTCCCTATAAATCCACCCTTCTTTTCACCTCAGCACTTTAAACCCAGTCATGACGGCATACACCTATAATCCCAGCACTGAGGAGGCTGAGGCAGGGATACACCTTAAACCCTGGCTCACAAACCAAGAGAAAAAAAAGATTTCTAAGCCTCCTGTTAAAGTGCAATACTGATTACATGGCGTTAGGTCATAGAAAATTGTAATTGGTGGTGGTAGAGAGGTGGTAAGGTAATTTTCCCCCTCTAACTCATTCTCAGATAACTTTAAAAGCTCGAGGGTTTGATTTTGTTTATTTGTCTTGTTTTGTTTGAGACAGGGTCTTTCTATGTTGTCCTGATCATCCTGAAACTCACAGGCAGGCTAGCTTCAAACTCACATAGATCCACAGGTCCTCTCTCTGCCTCCCAAGTGCTGGGATTAAACGTGTGTACTACGGGGCCTGATAAAAGCTTGAGTTTTATAAGCTGTTGAGTTGAGATTTCATTGTCAGGTTTTATGAAATTCATTTCCCAATATTGCTTTTGTAGGTGGTTTTGACGATAATTCCCCTTTGAGTTCGGTCGAACGGTATGACCCTCGAAGCAACAAGTGGGATTACGTGGCAGCACTTACCACTCCCAGGGGTGGTGTAGGGATTGCAACAGTGATGGGCAAAATCTTTGCAGTTGGCGGTCACAACGGCAATGCGTACCTAAACACGGTGGAGGCCTTTGATCCCGTGCTGAACAAGTAAGTACATACTGCTTCTCGCTAGTGGACGGCTTCGCCCACAGTATTAAGGCCGAGTTCTTTATTACCCTTCACTCTTTCTCAGTGGATACCCAAGACCACAGATAGAAGCAAACTTTACATCTACAGCTGGGCTTTGCCTGTTTATACACCCTTAAGTGCCAGTGCTGCCTGCCACTGGGACCCTCTCCTCCTGCTAGGCTGCCTCATCAGCCTTGACAGGACAGGAGGTGTCGAGTCCTACTGCAGCTCGCTTCGCCATGTCTGTTGATATCCCTGGGAAGCGTGCCCTTTTCTGAAGAAAAAGGGAGGAGGTGTGAATGGTGGGGGTGTGGGAAGGACTGGGAGGGGTACGGGGAGGGGAACTGCAGTCAGGTTGTAAAAATTAATTCATTAAAAACAAAGATAAAGTTAAGTGCATGAAGTAGGCACAATAAAGGTTAGCAATTAACTAATAAACTGGAACATTTAAACAGCAGGCAGAGATAAGTTGCCACCACCGCTGCTCTTTCCGTTAGCACATTGTTAAGTTAAACAAAGGTCATTTGAGCTAAAGGACCCAATACCATGACAGTTGGTCCAACTCTGAGTGAGACACCCGTCAGAGGCTATCCTAGGCAAGGCAGAACAGCACAGCATCTAAAACATAAGACTCATCTGGAAATTCTTATTTAAAATTTTCAGACCGGCTTACTGTAGATAACTGAACCTGCAAAAAGCAAAACGAGATAATGGGGGGATATTATGTTATTAATATAATAAAATTTTGGGGTATCTTTTCTCCCTCTAGGTTCTTGCCCCATAATCCTGAGTGTTGACTTCGGTTGGGATCTCTGTGCTCCGTGGTGACAGTCTTGTCCTGTCTTTCCAGGTGGGAGCTGGTCGGACCTGTGTCTCACTGCCGAGCTGGTGCTGGTGTGACCGTGTGTGACTGTCTGACTAGCCAGATCCGAGACGTCGGTCATGGGTCCACTAATGTGGTTGACTGTATGTGATTAAGGCCCAGCAACAAGGACACAATCCCGTCTAATGGACAGGAAGACAGCAGGCCTTTCGACATGGCCATTTGACTGTGACTGCAGCCTCTGTCTTTGAATGTCAGCTGTTAGAAGTACGTCTGTGGACTTGATGGGTGAGAGTTGTTAGTCATGAAGTTGAGTGAGCTGTTTCCTGCGTCAGCAAACAGCGGAGCAGGCCAGAAGCAGCCGATCTGTGAACCCATTCTTGCTCTGAGAGATGCTTCATGTAGTGCCAAACCTTAAAATAGCTCTTTATTTTGATGAATAAAATGTAATTTATTGAGTTTTATCTGTTCTTTTTCCTGAAGAAACTAACTTCAGGCAGTAGGTTCCCCCCCCCCCCCAGAGGAGAGATAAGTCCCATTCATCAACATGAGAACTTGAGGATCATTCTACATGGTGCTGATGAATTTATGCCTTGCTTTTCGTCTCTAGGTGGTGACTTTCAGTTCTTGGGTGTTCCTGAAGTAGGGAAAATGTTTGTGTGTTCCTGAGACATTCTTGAAACCATATTAGTGTCTGTAAGAAGGCCTCCGCTTCCGTTTAGGAAGGGTGCAGCCGTGCTGGCTTCCTCTCCAAGTCAAGTGTGCTGGCCACCATTCTCTCCCACTCACGAACATTTCTCAGCGATGACCGAGGATTAGCGTTAGTGCAGCGCCCAGGGAATGAGATTGGTGTTAGTGAAAAGACAGAAGGATGTATGAAGTCCATGTCCACCCAGGGAGGGCGATGCGGAGGTTCCTTTAACTTTGTCCTTTGGGTCTGTCATTGGATTTGGAGCGAGGACCCAGTTTCTCTTTAATCTGTCAACTGTCACCGCCCTGGGTTTTCTAATTGTACAAAGCTGAACTTATTTATTATCAGGACACGAATGCATTTTTACAAAATTCCTTTCTGCAGTATAGTTTGATATTTAGTTCCAGTTTGTCATTAATCAATAAAATATGTTGTTGGTAAAAACAGAAAAAAAATGGAAAGTACTAGTTTTTTCATTGTTTAATATCCTCCAATGTATTTATTGATACTTTAGCGAATGTTTCTACAAATAATCTGAAGCCTAGCATATTGATAATCCTACTGTGACATAAGAGCTCTTCATTGTCTTCTTACGAGTATGTGTGTGTTGTGTACGTGTGTGTGAGTCCCTGTACACACGTGTTCACATTCTTGTGAAGTCACAGGATTAACATCAAGGTCTCCCTAGAGCGCCGTCCATTTTACTCACTGAGGCAGACTCTCAGTTGAACCCAGAGCTCATCTATCTCTCTGGGACAGACTCTCAGTTGAACCCAGAGCTCATCTATCTCACTGGGACAGACTCTCAGTTGAACCCAGAGCTCATCTATCTCTCTGGGACAGACTCTCAGTTGAACCCAGAGCTCATCTATCTCACTGGGACAGACTCTCAGTTGAACCCAGAGCTCATCTATCTCTCTGGGACAGACTCTCAGTTGAACCCAGAGCTCATCTATCTCACTGGGACAGACTCTCAGTTGAACCC
Source organism: Tokudaia tokunoshimensis (assembly GCA_036184795.1). Lineage (NCBI taxonomy): Eukaryota > Metazoa > Chordata > Mammalia > Rodentia > Muridae > Tokudaia > Tokudaia tokunoshimensis. The sequence goes on from BTHU01000014.1 coordinate 5,442,657, forward strand.
AGAGCTCATCTATCTCTCTGGGACAGACTCTCAGTTGAACCCAGAGCTCATCTACCTCACTGGGACAGACTCTCAGTTGAACCCAGAGCTCATCTATCTCTCTGGGACAGACTCTCAGTTGAACCCAGAGCTCATCTACCTCACTGGGACAGACTCTCAGTTGAACCCAGAGCTCATCTATCTCTCTGGGACAGACTCTCAGTTGAAGCCAGAGCTCATCTATCTCACTGGGGCAGACTCTCAGTTGAAGCCAGAGCTCATCTATCTCTCTGGGACAGACTCTCAGTTGAACGCAGAGCTCATCTATCTCACTGGGGCAAACTCTCAGTTGAACCCAGAGCTCATCTACACATCTAGTCGGAACAGTCAGCTTGCCCCAGAGATCCCGTCTCTACTTCCAGAGTCCTGGAGTTACAGGCTGCTTCACCTGCCTGGCCGCACATGGGTGCCGGGAGCTTAGCGCTGGCCCACCGCCTACCCGACATATTAAACAAAAACGAACCCAGTGTTGGCATCCTCATGTTTCACGAAGTAAATTTCACACTTCCCAAATTGGGCTATTTTTTCCTGTTGTTGGTTGTTTTGTCTGGATAGCGATCCAAGATCACTGTGGTTTCTCTTTCAAATGAGTGAACTTAAATAATCTGCAAGTGGGAATAAAAGAATAAATAGAAAAAAGAAAGAATAAATAGAAAGTAGCGGAAAGGCAGGAGAGCATGAGACTAGACTCCTACACCATCCAGCAGAAAGCCCCTGAGATACCCAGAGGGTTGGCTGGAGCGGCTGGCCTGCGAGGAGGGTCCCAGGCAGGTGTCCTCTCCTGGGTAGGACTCGTCATTGGTTGTCCCCACCCCAGGCAACTTCACATCACGGGATGAGCAGTAGCTGAGTCTCTCGCATTAGGGAGGGACCCCGAACGACTTCCCTCCGTGTTCAGGACCAGGCTGAACAGCTTCCTCACTTGTCGCCGTCACAGTGTCTTGGCACGGGAGCAGCCTGTCCCTGGACGGGGTCTTGGAAGACACCCTGAGATAAACACACTTGGCTCTGAAGCCGGAGAGCATGGTAACTTCACCTCCAGCTCCCCAGGGATGTTAAAGAGCGCACACAGGCTCACTTGTGTGACGCACTGTGCAAGCCTGTGAGCAGGTTTGGCTGGACCGGTGCGCTCTAGTCTAGCTGGCTGTATCTCAGCCAACCCTCAAAGCACGTAACCATAACCCTTGGCCGACCCGCTCCATCTTGCCGGCCATGGAAAATGACCTGAAGCACGGCTGCTGTCAGCTTCTCGCCTACTGAGTGGCTGGACATTTTGGTTACGGGCCAAGGATCTTGATATCTCGTTTGATCATCAGTTTGGGTGTACTCCACCCTAATCTTTACTAGACAGCGGTCGTCTGACATGTCAAGTCTGTACCCTTGTACCTGTGAAATACGAGGTACCCATCAAAGAATATGAAATGAAGGGGATGGCAGCGATCAGAGGCATCGCCTGACGAGCCCGCCAGCCGCAGAAGGAAGCGCATGGGGTGCACCTGCAGTCTCTCAGAGGCTAGGAAAGACACGCTTTGCGGGATGAGTGCAGCGATGGACGGATAAGGACCTTGACTGGAGATGAACACTGTACAGGGGCCTTATCTCTCCAGCCTCAGGTGCTAAGAGCACTTACAGCGAGAGACAGTTCAAATGGTGAGGCTGTGAGTAAGGTAAATGAGTCTCACTCTGGGTTGCCCGGCTGGCTTTGAAAACCAGGGCTCAAGCGAAGCGCTTGCCCCACCAAGGGGGCTGCTCTGCTGAGACGCAGCTCTTACCGCGGCTCCTTGGTGAGCGTCCCCCATTTAGTTGTGACAAACACACTGGACTATACTGATGCCCTCCACGGATTAGCATCGTCTTTGACACTCACTGTTTTGTATAACTTGTTGTTTATCTTTAAATGTTTGAGTAAATGTTTCACTCCTTCTAAGGAGTATACTTCATTTCCCTAACTCTGAGGCGAACTAATGAACTTTGAGTGCCGTTACCTGCCTGCGTTAAGAGATCGTTGCAGTTGTACGACCATGGCAATTGTAAGAGATAAAGCCAAGGCCTTTTGCTGTTGTTTCTCGATGACTGATATTTAGGGTCTAGTTGGTGGTGTGTCGGTGAGGGATGTTTGTGTGTGTTCTCATGCCAGGCTCCGAGCGGTAGATGACGGCAAGTCTGCCTAAGCAGCGAGGGGCACACGGATATGGAAGAACTTGAAGTGAGGGGAAAATTAACCCAGCGGCAGGGAGTAGGAATTTATAGGCCAGTTACACACTGTAGTTGGGAGAGGGAAGAGGAGGAGGGTTACTGGAGGTCAGTAGGTTAAAGGAGGATTGGACGGGAGACAGGACAGAGGAGTGGGTGCTTTAACCAAAACCAAGGACGTAAGAAAAAAGCCTTGTGCCGACCCACTACTCAGCTAACTTTAAAATATAACTGGAGGACTAGAGAGATGGCTCAGTGGTTAAGAGAACTGACTGTTCTTCCAAAGGTCCTGAGTTCAAATCCCAGCAACCACATGGTGGCTCACAACCATAGGTGTAGCAAGATCTGGCGTCCTCTTCTGGAGTGTCTGAAGACAGCTACAGTGTACTTACATATAATAATAATAATATGTGTGTGTGTACATATGTATGTGTATGTATATATGTTTGTGTGTATATATATATATCTGAAAGAGTTTGGAATTACCCTGCATGGATGGACAATTGTGTTCCTAAATGAAAATCATCACAAGATGCCTCCCTCATAGGTACAAGCCAGGGAGGCATGAGAGGCTCCCCAACAACACAGGTTGCCATGACCTTTGCTTACTCACTAAATGCTGTTTCCTTTATTTATGTCTGTGTATGTGCACACACTGTTTATCATGGTATTTCTTCATAGTAACAGGAGACAAAGACACTGTTATTTGCTGACACAAGCTTTGCATGGAATGCTGTTGTTAACATTCACTTTGACATAGCTGCAATATTAATTACAAGGGTTTCCTTGGTCAGAGAGAGAGGGGGGAGGGGGAGGGAAGGAGAGGGGGAGGAGAATGTGAATGAATTCATAGACAGGCTAATGTTTAGTATAACATTAATTTATCATAGCAAACTAGCAAGATGTTTTCTTGGGCTGTTCTTATTTCTCTTCCGTGTGTGTGTGTGTGTGTGTGTGTGTATTTTGCGTGCACAGTGAAGTTTTGGTGGTCGTCTGTTTTAAGCAGTGTATGATGAAATATCTGCCTCCCTTCTCAGTTACCTGGGATTTCATGAGTTGGGGTTTGTTTGGTTACAGTTCTGTGGTCAGACCTAGAGCCTTGCTTACTCTCCCATTGAGCCCCATCTTCAGCCCTGTTTTTTGAGGCAAGATGTCTGTAGTTGAGGTCGACCTAACTGTGATCCTGCCTCAGGCTCCCCGGTGACAGGGTGAATCACCGTGGCCAGCTCTAGGCAGTCTTAGGCTGGTTACTTAAATATCAGTGGTGCCCAAGAGCTGTTTCAGATCTCCTCTCTTGTTTTCACTTGCTGTTGAAGGAGGCAGGACTGTACCAGTTCCAACCGGTTTTCTCAAGTTGGCTCCCTTTTTTTTTTGAGCCCTGGAACTCTGGTTCCCTGGTCTGGCGCCATTGAACACGGTCACACGGTGCAGTGGTTCTGAGAGCCTTTGAAGGACTTTGTATCTTCATTGCTTTGGCAGCATTTGGTGTTAAAAAGAATTCAGAAATATCGCCAATATTATCACTAGTGTTCCAGAAACCCTTTTAGATTTTTGGTTTGTGAGAAGGCATCGCTATGTAGTTTAGGCTGGTGTAGCCGTCCAGCAGCCATGGACGAACTGGGTATACCGGAAAGGGTGGCTGGAAATGAAAAAGGAACAGGGTGCGAGAGAAGGATGAAGCCAGGACAAAGTTTCTGATCAAGGCTCCAAAGTTTAATTTTCATCACTGCATGTATGTAGGGAGAGCCCACAGCCCCATCCTGTTTCAGCTGGATTGAGTTGCAAAGCAAGCTCAGCGGACAGTCTGCTCCTGTAGGAAATTGCAAATGTGGGGAGGCCAGAGACTCCAGCTAGGTTGTAAAACCATCTTGGGTCTGTTTAGCTTACTCAAGGCTGGGGGAAGGGCACAGGCTGGCCTTGTGTTCACTATGTAGCTCAGGGTAGCCTTGAACCTACTGCAATCCTCCTGCCTCAGCATCCCCAGTGCTGTAATTATGCAGTGCCACACCAGCTTATAAATTGGTTTGTTTTCCTTCCAGCCATTCTCATTCCCCATTGGTTGATCTGGAAGTTTTCCATGCACGTCTACACTGCCGTGTGTGCCCTTTCTTCCTCACACAGTTTCTTGGATCCTGACCTTTTTTTGCACGAGGTGTTTCTTCTACCCAGACCATTTTTTGTGTTTTTCCTGAAGTTGCTTTGGTGATGTGCTGCTGTGGAATCTCACCTCAGGGTTGTTTGTAAATGCCCTCACTGACTACCCTGCCAGGTCCCGCTGTAGGTCACAGGGGTCCCAGGAGTGGCTTTCACTGTCTGTCAGTGCCTTGCTCCCACCGAGCGCTGTCTAATGCTTCTCTCCATGGACTCTGCTCTTCCTATCTCCTGCACATGTAAAGTTTTTAGAAGTCTGTCTCTGTCACGGCACAATGTTTCACGGTGTGTGTAGGCACGGCTTTCCTTGAGTGTGTCCTGCCAGTACAGTTTGTGTTTGTGACAGATATCTAGGCTCTTCCCTTCTGAGCACTTGAGCTGTGGGCCCCAGGTGCTCTTACACTTCCATGTTATTCCCCTCCTTTCTTCCTCTCCCAGGGAATGTGGTGTGTGTGTGTGTGTGCACGCATGTGCACGCGCGCATATAGCAGGAATGTAGGCGTGTGGCGGTCAGATGGCAGCTTGTAGGCACCAGCTCTCTTTCTCCGCCATATGGGCACAGCCTTGACAGGAGGTCTCTTCACCCACTGAGCCGTCTTGCCTGCTCCTGGCTGGCTTCACTGAATACTTCTGTAATGCTTGGGGGCATTACACACACACACACACACACACACACACACACACAGTCACTAGTTGATAATCCATGTACCCAGTGGCTCACTTTCCTTCACAGTGCTATTCTTGCTTTCTGTCTGATGACTTTTATCTTGTGAACATGAGCAAACCAGACATGGGACATGCAGTCCTGTGTCCTTGTCGTGGTCGCACAGAGTTTACTCTCCTATTCCTCGGGAGACTCTGGCTGCTGTCCTCAAGCAGCAGGGGCCTTCCCACCTCCAGCCTGTGCTTCTAAGGAATTTCCGGGGTTTATGTAACTCAATTTTAACTTTTTAAGACACTAACACCCTGTTGTGCAAAGTGGTTACATCATTATATTTCCACAGAAACACAGAATTTCCTAGTTCTGCAGTTTCCTTCCAACCTCTGGTATCATCACCTTTGATTAAATTCATTTGACCTGGTGTGAAGGGTCACTGTGGTTACCACCAAAGAAATGGCTGCCACCCAGTGTCCAATTGTACACATTACATCGGGGAAACCTAGCCCTAAGGAGAAGCCTATCTTCAAAACTGGCTTGTTAAAACTTATATTATTTCATGTTTTTGTTTCTGTTAGCATACTAAAAACAACCTGAGCCCAGGTTTAAAATATTTTTTTCTCTTTACCACATTTTTACCTCAGAAACTAGGTTGGTGGGTTTTTTTTTTAACTAAAAAGTTTATTTGGGGGGGGGGAACGGAACAACTCATAGGTTTTCTCCTTCCACCATGTGAAACCCAGAGATCTGAACTCGGGTTGTCAGGCCTAGTGGCAAGTGCCAGTCACCCACTGAGCCATCCCACCGGCCCCGACTCTTCTCTAACCTCGGGAGGTACATTAAGTCAATACTAAAGGTTGCTTCTGATTTCATCCACCTTCTGCCCCAAGGCCTTGGTGTAAGGGTTTTTACACGTGTGGAGAGGCTGAAGGGCGGAGACCCCTCTGCTACCTCAGACCCCCCCAGCCACGCCCTTTCGGGGGAGGCATCTGTCCTGGGTTGAAGGAGTACAGGGAGCACCAGGGTAAACCCAGCAAATGTGAATGGGGAGGGTTGGCTGCCACAGACTCCTGGGGAGAGGGGGGGACATCCTGCAGTTGAGTGGGTGGCCTCTGGAAGAGAGAAGAAATTTAACAGTTGGAAGAAAGAACCTACCTTGTGCTTTGAAGGGTATCACACCCAGTGGCAAAGAAAGTAAAATGTGAACTCAGGAAGTACCTGAAGCTTGTGTCACAGAATTCCAAATGTTTATCAGCGCATGAGTGTGTAAACTGGGTGCCTTCAGATACGGGTGTAAATATGGATAAGGACCCTCCGACCCTAGCACTGCCCTGGACAGCCTAGCGCTCACTCCTGGACTCATCAGATGCCACTTCCCCAGTGTCCGAGAGGTTAAGGAAGCAAGCCTGCTGGTTTATAAGGCAACATCGCCTCTTCCCATAGAGGATGGGTGGTCTGTTTGCCATCAGTGCTGAAGTCAGTCCAAAAGAATCGTGTTCTAACTTGGAGCTTCAGTGTGATTTTGAAGGGCAGGTCACATTTCACTCTTGTGAGGTCAGCTTTAGCTCCAGACAGACCCTGGTTCAACAAACAAGAATCATCTTATTTGGACAAAATAAAAGCCACAGGCTTGACTCCAATGATTTCTCTAAATTTTTATTAAATATCTTTTTTTTTCTACAGTTTGATCTTGTGGAAAGGAAGACTGTGAAGATGAACAAGGCTTACATTTTCTAAGACAGCACTTAGTCCTTGTTACAGAGAAAAGCAAAAGATCTGTGGCACATTATCTTTGGAAAGATCTTTTGCAGATTTTCTAAAAAAAAAAAAAAAAAAAAAAAAAAAACAACTCTCTCACAGATCATGTCTGTCTCCTTTCAGACAGATAAATCCTATTCCTAAAAGTCCCAAGTTTGCAGTTCCTCCGTTGCTGACGCTGATTTTTAAATCCGTGGTGTTCCCCTTATTTGAGTTGCGCACCTTCACTGGGGGCACATCTGCTCCCCAGCCTGCACACAGAACCACTGCACTGATCACAGCTGGCACGTTATTCCATGGTAATCAAAGGAAAACTCATTAAAGGCAGACCGGTGATTTTCATTATCACCTCCACAACATATTCCTTTTGAAAGCAATTTTAATACTAAGATTTGACTTTTTTCTAACATTATAAGAAAGAAAATATATAATATATAATATAATATATAATGGTAATAAATAAAAAAAAGGCAACCCTGCTCAGGTATCATCCAAAACATGATCACATTCAGAAAAAAAATAAAATAAAATCCAGGACACATGTGGACACTCATGTACACACCCCACCGTGAACAGTGTATACGCGGTACCACGAGGATGTGCAGTGTTCTTAGCAATACATGTCATGGCCTGAACAAAAGGCAAACTTAATACTGCCTGTACTGAGCACTGCTAAAACACCCAAGCAAAGTGAAGTTCATCTTCCTTAGGTCAGCCACTGCCCGGCCCAACAGTGCAGCTCGCCTGCCGTCGGCCTCAATCCAGTATCCTACGGGGACAGATGTAGCAACATACAGGCTTGCAGAGAACTCTAGGCTTCCTTCCTGTCCTCTGGCTCCCTCTTAGGTAGGGAAAGAGGCACTCTCTGCCCATCACAGTAACTGCTGGTGTCTGACACACAGCGCAACAGAATATAGTGTGATCCACCCCCAAGGAACCAGGACATCTTACAGATCGGCAGTGCTTGTCAGTAACAGCAGGGCCACAAGGCAGCTGTTCTCAGTCAGTGGGAAACTGGACAGTCAGCTGGCAGAAATCCCCAAATCCCAACACCACACCCGCCTGTCCCTTCTACAGGAAAAGCCCTCTCGCCCAGTAGTTCCAAATGAGCCAAAACCAGGGGAAAGAGGCAGATTCACGCTCGCCTCTCCACAGCTGCAAAGCAATAGCTCATTCTTCAGTGAGAAAAATCTACAGTTCTGCGTGTCAGAAAGGTCAAATACGTCTAACCAGTGGTGAAGAGCATAGCGAAGTAAGTTCTCAAAGACATCTCGTAGTGTTGGGGGAAATAAATCATTATTAAGAAGGGAAAGAGAATCTGTGGGAGGCATGGAAAGATTATATATATATATATGCCCAACTCACACACCTCCAACTTCAAAAGGCAGGAAAGTAAACATATAAAAGCTGTGAAACCACTCAAAGCCACGGCAAAACAAGACAGCATTACTTCAGAGATCATGTCCGGTCAGCCAAGGCACAGACATGTTTAGCCGAATCTCTCCCCCTCTGCATCAGAGGCCACAGCTCAGGAGCACAAGTCCTCCTAGAAGTTACCAAACAGAAGTCGTAGGCTCAAGGTCCTGTCCCTAACATCCACACGGTGAAGGCACATTTTCAGTCAAGATGGGGAAGAGCCTGTTGGAAACGTGCTACAGATGGGGGTGGGTGGTGGTGGTGGTCCAGGTTGTCCAGGGAGTGGATAGACATTTGTCAAAACAGCCACAAAAATAAATGTCACTTTGTTTTTAAACAAAAACTAGGCACTTCCCATGCAAACTTAAGGGACCACTGACAAGCACCTGCAGGACCCTTGTGCTCCTCCCTACAGCCGTGTGGCCTGCCCTCTTGGCACCTTAATCAAGGGCAGCCTGTTTTAGTGACACAATGTATCTAATTTTAAATAGTTCCAAAAGAGAAAACGTTCAACACCTGGGAAGGAAAAGCGCGTCCCTCTGTATCTCAGACCGATGGGCCACACACCCTTTGTAGTGGCAAAGGCAAGACTCACTCATTAAATGTTGAAAAGAACAGACAATACAATTTGAGCCTTCGGGGTTCTACAGTGATCAGGGCAACACCGAGCAGCCCTGGGCTTTCACTGTGAAGAGGACAGACAGGCACACGCTCTCTGGGTACAGTGTGGCGGGAAAACCAGCAGTGCAAAAGCCACAGAACAAACCGGCGCAAACGGACCCTGCCCAACAACGTTGGTTTTCAAGGTACAAATGAAACTGTAGTATCTAGAGCTGAGAAGCAAACACAGAAAATGAGGCGGCCTGTTCTTCCTGTCCTGGCTGAATGTGTCCAGGGGCACCGTGACCTGCAGGCAGGACACACACACACACACACACACACACGCTCTGGCAAAATGTCCGTAGGCCAGAACCTGACATAACATAGCCATTTTACAACCGACTGGCAGCCAAGAGATAGAGAGCTGGGAGAGGGAAAGATCCTGATGAGCCCACAAGCCCCATTCTGCTGAAGAGCTGACAGACACAGTGCTGGGAACCGCCTACCGTACACTTCAACTCAGTTAACACACATGGCTCGGCCTCAGAACATCAGTAAAGCAAACCACCTAGTTGGACCACAGTCTTGGTCTATGCCCAGCTAGGTACATAGGTAGCCATTTCCTGGCTTTATCCAAACCAAGATAGACGGCTGAGAAGGCCAAGGAGTATCACAGATACTTCATCCTGAAAAACCAAGTATCACACTCACCTAGAGACCCTGTGTAGATTTACCAAGGTACCAAGGAAGTCCTAATGTTACCACAGGGACCACAGACATCGTCACTAAGGGGAGAAGGGCCTCTCGCCTCCACTAATCTCCCAATGTACACCTATGCAAGCATGACTGGCAGGGTGAGCTATAACTCACCTCCATGGTGAGCACATGTGCAAACTCTACTCTCTAGAAGGGACAAAAAGAATTGGCTTTTTTAAAAACACTGCACTTGAGAGTATTCAAGTAATAACCTTGAAGTCTCAAGGGCAGGCATGTGTTTACGGGCAGGTGTGAATCCGGAGTACATTCTTCACTTCCTACCTAAGCGAACCTGGTCTAATGTGGGCGGGGTGTACCCTGGGAAGGCCACAGATCTTCTTCAACCTCATCAAGTCACAATACCTGAGAAGATATCTGGACTGAAGGTGTATGGTAGTGGGGTGATTTTAAAGTTGAATTTGCCCTCCCTCCTAACCTCCCTACCTCCGCATCCTCTCAAGGAGCTGATGTCCCCTGGATAGTCAAGGACTTTGGAAAGCTGAGTTTTGATATAAATATAAAATACTTGTAGCAGAAAAATACAACCTCTCTAGGAAGACTTCATTTTTGCTCACTGATACAAGGAGTAGCCACAACACTGTCGGTACCCAGGACTCTAACTCCAGCAGACATGGCAAAGTGCATCTGCCTCCCACCCAAGGTCAACGCGGCTCCTGCGTTGGCCCAAGGTCAATGTTGCTTAGCCAGTCCCTTCGGTGGAGTGTGTTGGGAGGAAGTGTGAGGCCTCTGGGGATGTGGGGAAGACTGTGAGATAGAACCCGGATCCAAATGCTGCCACTCCCCTATACGGATGACCTGGGATACTTCTCAGTACAGCCAGAGAGACCAGAGCTAGACAATGTGCAGCACTCTAGGCACTGGAGACTGGGGGGTGTCACCTTCAAAACTGTAAATGATAGTGCTCTGTCATCAGAGCCCCTTCCCTGCAGGAAGTGAGGTGCAGTGGAGTCCTTCACAACATGTATTCCACAGATGGCCATCAGAATGTATTAAACAACCTTTCCTTTAAAACTTGAAAAGAAAACAAAATCATAAAGCCCTTCACCAGAAATAATTATTATTAAAAAAAATTTTTTTTTCCTTTTGGAAGCGAACTAGGATGGCTTCTGAGATAACAAGAGTTTGCTCTCGGACTTGAAACTGCTTCTCTTCCTCTCATTTGCAATTTTTATCCTATCGTTCAAACAAACAAACAAACAGAAAAAAACAGAAATGTTTCTAGACCATTCATATGCCAGTTGGGCTCCATTGCACTTGTCCTCCCACTGGGAAAGGTGAGGTCATCGTCCAGCATCTGCCCAGCTGACCAGTGTTCCAGTGACCACCACACAGCTGTTGTGAGTTTAAGTGGACAAGCATCCTGGCCATCTCTCGGTGCTTCTCGTGTTGAGTACTGACATCCCCATCTGACCATCGTCTACACTGGATCACGGCTTCCAATTGTGCAAAGACACTCCTAGGCACGAGTAGGCCCGGCTTACATTAGGGGGCTTTGGGTGCTTGTTTTAGCCGCTGCAGGCCCTGTCTTGTGTAGTGCACCAGGTCCAGCAGGCTGCTGTTGAGGGCCAACACACGCGTTCTTGTGCTGAGCTGAGCAAAAAATTCTGCAATAGAACCGAAGTCACATGTAAGTGCATGTCCAGGATCAAATTAGAAAGCTAACACAAATAGTTCAGAGACAGTATCCCCACAATATTCTGTGCCTCATCTGCACACTCTTCTGTAAGCGCTGGCTAACGCTTCACAATCCTCCACTAGACTGTAAGTCAGGAACCTTCTGAGTTTAAATCCATAACTCACTAGTAAGTAGCTGCTATGTTTCGTGTCCAACTGAGGCACCGTGCACCATGAGAGCAGAGGGCGAAGATGCAATTAGTTCTCTAAGAAGGCAAAGAGGCTGTGGGGGAATTCAGAGCCCCAGCCAGCAGGATGCCTCCTTCCAACCAGGAAGAAAACTTAAAGGCGTTCACCAGTCACTTGGTGCACGTGCGCTTTAGTTAGTGGGCACTGGCCCAAACACCAGGCAGTCACTGCCCCTGACTCAAATCTTGGAGTTCCCACTTCTCCTAATATGTCTCAGTAACATTTGCTAGCTGTATGCCTCAGAGAGGAGCTGCTTCATCCCAAGGGCCAAGGGACAGAGCACATCTCTGCATCAGCTCCGTCCTGTCAACATTTCAGTTCAGTATGCGAAGAGGCTGAAGCCAATCCTAATTTGGCGTGTAGGGATCTGGCCTCAGAAGTCTGGCTCCCATCACAAGCCCCAAGGAAGAACTCTAAGAGTGGAGAGAGTGAGAATAGCTCCCCACGGCTCTTGCTTCATAAGAGATTGTACGCCTGAACCAAGTAACCTCCAGCCTTCACAACACTGAGCCATCCCTCAGAGACCCTCACCTTTGTTCTTCCTTGTGAGGGCCTCGGCCTGTTCCCAAAGGCTAAAGGCCTTGAGGACATGGGATGTGATGGTGACATAGGAGGAGGTCATGTTCTGGATGGTGACCGGGGTACTGACGGTGGCCGGCATCCCGACGCTCCCCATACTGCTGCCGGCGTTTGACTGGGACCCTACAGAGCTGACAGGAGAAGGCATTGGGGAGAGTGGGGACGGAACGCCTGTGCTTCTGCAAGGATGGAAAAAGACTTGGTTAATCACGTAAAGTAGCAGATCGCAGACTACCGTCTCTAGGACTGCAGTCTAAATCTCAGGGTGTGCTTCCCAAAACAATAATCGCTGCTAAGTCACTCGTACAAGATCAAAGACACACCCGGAAGACTGACTGATCTGTGTGCCCGGCACATCTGACGGCTTTGCTAAGTCTTCATCTTCCGGAACCACCACCCTCCCCTCCCTCTCCAGTTCCTATTAAGGGAGCAGCAACAGCTCTGCAGAGCCAGGCATGGAGGCCTCACACATGGTCGGTAGGCGCCACTGGGCTGTATCCACTTGTGGTTTATTCTTTCCTCCACTCGGTCAGCAGTAAAGTGCTCAGACCTGACTCTCAGACCTGTGGATATATATATATATATATCCACACACAGCCACCACTCAAACCTCACTTTCTACGAATTCATCTTTCTTTCCCCAGGTCAGAGCACCACAAAGGTAGAGAGTATGCCTGGTCCCTAAAAACTCCTACTGGATCAGTAAACAAGAGACTCGACAGGCCAGCAGCGAGATGGGCAGAGGCTGGGGATCAGGAGCCCGAGGTCTCTCACTCTCTGACCCTCGGCCGATAGCCTGGTCCCGCACGCTCATGTGTTTCGTTTGGGTCAAAGGCGAGGAGAAAGAGGCTCAGTCACATAAGCAGGACGGAAAGACGGGATATACACTGCCTCACAATCAGGGCTGCCAAGGCCAGAGGCTAGAGAGCGAGCTGCCTAGGCTGTCCGTCACTGCAGCATCCTGGCAGCTGTGGAGGGTTGGTATGAAGAAACCACCCTAGCTAAATCAGAGGACCAATGACATTCGCCTGGACTAGATGTCCTTCCCCGGGATGTTCTTTTTTAAGAAGTCACAGGGAGTCTCTCCTTTCTGATTTTGCTAGGAACGAGTCCATATCATAGTTAATGCTCCCTAAAAGCACGGCCCAGAAGAAGCAGGGCTTCCTGAGGAATGCAAACCATAAGAGGCGAATAAACCAGCACGTGGGTGCAGTGCTTAAAGGGCTAGAAACGAGGAGCACAAGTTCAAGGCCAGCCTGGGCCAGAGTGAGGTTCTGTCTCAGAGAAAACAAATAGCACTCGGGCGAGATCACGAAGAAATACACTGCATGCAACATTTACCTTCATCTCAAAACAGCCCGGCTCAGCCCTGCTCCGGAAGCCCCACCCCAGGAGGGCTTAGGACCGGCTGTAATTTTATGCAGCCCTCTGGAATCTTGGGATGTACTTACTGGCAGGTCAGGGGGGACCGTCGTACCTTGTGTTATCTCATCAACCTAAATTTAGTTTACCTGTTTATCAGAGGGACAGTGTCGCTAACAGTTTAAAGTCGAAGGGGCCGACACACATAAAGGTGAACAACACGGATTTTGGAACACTCAAAGTCGCACACAAACTGTCACAGAAGCAAGGCGTGGGGGACTTGACTATGGATCGTTTTAACAGGACTTAGCACTTACCTTGCCGTGCATGGAGAAGGTGCCTGGGCCACTTTGGAAGTACTCTTGAAGTGTTCGCTGAGGGTACGAGAATACTTCATCACCGTGTCTTTTTTACATCGAAACATTGCCATGTTCAAAAGGGACTGGCAACGCAAGCTGTGGACAAAACCAGAGGTTCACATGACTCGTGCACGGCCTCACGGACAGAGCGCCTCGTGGACAGACACACTCTGCCAATCTGCCCCTGTGAGCACATTGGGTTCTCCTCTCAGGCTGAGCAAGTCCCCTCAAGCATCTCCCTATAATCTACACACACCACCACCCAAAGGCAGAAAAACAAATGCAGGAATATCACTTAAACCCTAAGACCGAAGCGTCTCCCAGGGCATCAGAAGACAGCAGGTACCAGTTCCTAGTGACCATGAATGGGATTAGGTTCCCTTCTGCCATAATTTTCACTTTCAAGAAATTAATTTAGAGCCAGGTGTGTCTTTAATAACAGCACTGGGTCAGCCGGGCAGTGGTGGCGCACGCCTTTAATCCCAGCACTAGAAGGCAGAAGCAGGCAGATCTCTGAGTTCGAAGCCAGTCTGGTCTACAGAGTGAGTTCCAGGACAGCCAGGGCTACACAGAGAAACCCTGTCTCATAAATGAATGAATGAATAAATAAATAAATAAATGAATAACAGCGCTGGGTGCTTGAGAGGCAGAAGCAGGAGTATTTTTATGTTCCTCTATAAGGCCAGCCTGGTCTACATAATGAGTTCCAGCCTGGTCTACATAATAAGTTCCAGCCTGGTCTACATAATGAGTTCCAGCCTGGTCTACATAATGAGTTCCAGGACAGCCAGAGTTATATAGAGAGAATGTGGCTCAAAATGGGGGGGGGGGGAGAGAAGAAGTAAGCTTAAAAATATTTTTTAGTCAAAGGAAAGAAACCTTTAGTGTTTTTTATACAAAAGCACTATACAAGCTTTAGTACTATTTATACAACAGACAGAAATGTCCATACCATAAAACAGCAAATATCTTCTCTTGTGCTGGCATCGTGTTATCTGAGAAGGATTTTAGTGACATCACAAACCTGCAGGGAGATAAATCAGTGCGTGACCTTAAACCCAGACGTTACAGGGGCCCACACGTCATGCTGGCTGCACTAGCGGCTGCTGCTGTCTTCCCGAGGGCACGAAGGGGTGTGCAACCCAGCAGGGAAGGGGTTAAGAGGAACCACAAGCCGTTCACAAGACCTGACCCTGAGGCCTGCTCTCTCCAGCAGGCCAAGTCCTCTTTAAGCCCCTAATGAAATGCCCGGGGCACACAGTGGAGAAAGAAGATATCCGATATGAAACCTCAGCTGGGAAAAGCACCCTCCCCGAGAGACTCAGCGTTCTCTTCGGGACACTTGGCAAGAAGGCATGGAGGCATCCAGTTACCCTGGGCTCCCTTATATGCAACACACTTAAATTCAGGACATAAAAAACCTTGTGGACCAACCACCCACCCAGGGCCTTAGGCCCGAGAGGGCAAAGGGTTCCCTCTTTAGCCGTTGGGTGTGGCACAGTGGGGCGGCAGAACTCCCCAGCACTTACTTAATGAGGTCTACAGTTTCTGAGTACACAGTGTACGCCGACTTTGCTGAGCTTTCTGACTCCGTGGCCATTCCACACTCAATAAAAGACAGGACGGCTTCCAAATACTTGAAGGCTTTTCCAGTCTTGTCCGCCTGTGGGAGAAGAACATGGCCTCATGAGGCTGCGATCGGTCCCTGACCCCCACTCGTCCCTGTAACTTCTCCACTGTCTTCATTTACTCCTGATTGGAGAGACAGGTGAGGAAGAACAGACCGAGATGACCGGCTATAGCAGTCAATGCTGACTTACAGGAGTGCCTTCTAGCAAAAATAAATAAATAAATAAATAAAATAAAATAAAATAAAAAAATCCACTAGGGAAAAAGAGCATAATTCCATATTGAGACGACACTGAGAACTCCACCAAGTGCAAGCACGGCCATCAGCTGCAGCCCAATCACCCCTGAGGCAGACGAGGCAGCATGCTAATGGGACAAACACGAGCTTCTCTGTGGAGGTTGAGGTTATACAGAATATGTAACTGAGCACTTAATGCTTCAGAGCTCCACAGACTACTAATCTCTTGTGGCACCTTGTACAAAGACACGCCCTGGCCAACAGGGACAGACTCTCAAAACCCCTTCAAGGAAACGTGGAAATCGGACACCGGTGGTCTGCCTAATCCCGAGCACATATTTTGTCACTTGATCTTCTTGCTGAGTGGCATGTAGTCAATTCGGTTAAGCGGAAAGGTGGCGTATGTACCCCACACTGAGTGCAGCTGGTTAACACGGGCCAGATTGTATGTTTGGCTAATTTCAGCTTGCGGTGTTCACAAGGGGTGGAAACAGTAAGCGTGCGTGTGGAAAACAGGCAGGCAGCGATCCGTCCGCGACTGCTCTGGGCTTCTGTGTGCTACTGTTCCGGAGCACGGAAACAACGCTATGTGTGCGCCTTACCAGTAGAGGGGCGAAGTGGGGTGTAACACCCACATCTGCACACATACACGAGCAAGCACACCTACGTCTCAGAGGCCCTAAAGCTTTTCAGTGTTTAGAAGAAACTTAGTGCTTTTTCCCTAGAAGGGAAAAAAAATCTCAGAAAATCTGCGACAGAGTGAGAGTGAAATCCGTGTGCTCCAGTCAGCTGTGTGGGTGATGACCAGTTTGGTTCGTTGCTGGAGCTCCAGTTCTCTCATCTGTTTTATTTTATTTTCAAGTGAGTGGTGTTTGTCTCCATGTGTCTCTGCGCCACACATGTGCTGGGCCGGCAGAGGCCACAGAGGGTGTCAGATCCTCTAGACCTGGAGCTGTAGAGGATGTGAGCTGTTGTGCCCTGCTGGGAGCTGAGCCCAGCAAGTGCTCTCAACTCCTGTAACGATGAAGCCCGGGGCTCTAATCCTCAAACTTACTTAAAACCATTTCTCTCTCGGGCAATTTCCAAAATGAGTATTGATTGCCCTTGGTACAGAAATGAAGTGTCATATAAACTTGGTCCACGCCCCGCCTACACCCGCCCACGCCCCACCTCCTTCAGAACCCTGCAAGGCTAACAACGGGGTGGTTGTTATAATGTCCACAGGTCTCCTGAGACAGCTAGAAGGGTACAGCTACCGCTGTTCTAGTAGGGAACAGAATTCCCTCCTCAAGGAGAGAACAATGTAAAGATAAAACACACCCCGTGTTCAGACTCACTGTCCGGAACGCCAAACAGACAGCTCTGCGGTATTACAGAATGAATAAGAGAGAGTAGCTGGCCGCGGTGGCACTCAGTGGTCTAGAACGCAGAGGCTGAGCAGGGGCATGGCCACATGTCTGAGGCCTATGTAAGCTCTTGCGTGAGAAGCAGAGGAGAGAGACCATAAACAGGTCACTACTAGAACTAGCAGATGCCGAGAATAGTGGTTACAATGAGATGCAATTGGTATAAAAGTGGTCCTGGCACACCAGAGAGGAAGGAGATGCTAACCGAAGGTCTCTGGACCTTCGCATTCAACTGCGAATGAATAATGAAGGAACCAAAATGCTAAGTGTCTAAGTGGGGTAAGGTTTTGCTCTCTGTCTACAGTGCAGAGTAGGCACCCCTCTTCCCCGCCCAACCTGAAACAGTCACACTGCGCACACAGCATCTTGGGAAGTGGGAAAGAGGCGGCTGGGCGCACAGCCCCGCTTGGGGCAGACTGAGCGCACACAGCCAGGGTCATAGAGCAGGCTCAGTGCCTCCAACCCTCCACAGCACCAAGCATGGGAGGTGACCAGGGACCATTTTATCTAACAAACAGGGGGCCTGCAACCTGGGATAGAAAGGCTCAGGCCAAAGTTCCCATGGCCACAAGGGGGCAGCTGAGTTATGTTCCAAAGAACCAGCAGGTCTTTGTGGGTCTCCGGGGACAATCTGTCCAGAGAACCTCCAGGGTCGTCAAAGTTTAAATAGGATGAAGAAGGTGAATGAGATGGCCCAGCAGGTAAAAGTGCTTCTACCACGTCTGATGACATGGTCTGGCCCTTGGGATCCTCACGGCGGAAGGAGAGAACCGAATCCTGAGAGTCGTCTTCCCAGTATGGCTCGACCCCCCAACCCCAAATAAATGTAATAAAAATTAAATAAAAATAAATGACTAAGGGAAAATGTGACCCTACCATGTCTACACTTCACAGCAAAACATGCCCTTGCAGAAGAAGCTGGGTGGCTAGCATATGAAGACAGCCACTGTCTTCGGACATGTTTATAGTGCCTACTCCCTTCCGCCCTCTTCCCTTCAGATTTGGGCATAAGATCACTCTGGAATGCAAATAGGCTGCCTCGCTTTGTACGGCGTTCAGGGTGATTTAACGATGGTTCATTTTGTATATTTCAAGAACCGATTCGGTGGGTTGAGAAAAGTGCTTAAACATTAGACCAACGTCCCACAGATGAACTTCCACTCAGATAGTCTGTAAATCTGTACATGGTCAGACTGACCTAATGGAAACAAAGACCTCGATTCCCTCAGAATACCTCAGACCTCAGTCATAAGACCCTGATTATCCTGCTCATGAGTGGCTAACAGCAAGTACCCTCTTCCTGTCGCCCCCACCCCAGGACCCCCAGTATACAGTCTTCCTACCTGCTGCCGAATCCCAGAGCACCCACAGACGGTACTCCACCCACTGCCCCACCCTATACGTATAGTGCGTGCAGCAGGGCAGAATGGAGACCACTGTTTTTTCCCTAAACTGTTGAACCAAGGGCAAAAAAACAAAGACTGACCATTGTCTCCGCTTTGCACTTTAGCTTTTTAGCCTCCTTCATGTGAAAGTCAGCTTGTTGTCTGCAAAAAAAAGGAAGAAAAGGTAGGCGTGGGTCACACAAGTAAAAATGCGGCAGCAGAAGAGGGTGAAAAAGAGAGGGGTAGGTGGGGGGGGCACCGGGCTTACCTGTCAGACTTCACCTGTGGCTTTCCTGGTTTAGAGTTACCGTTTGGCAAAGAAGGCACTGAGAAAGGATTCGCAGCATCCACAGAAGATCCCTTTAAAACACATCCACACATTGCCCTGTTAGCCGGGGAGGCCACGGCCCTAGCCGGGCACCAGCCTTCCAAAGCCAAGAGAGTATATGAGGGGGTAGCAGTAAAACCTCGGGCTAGCTTAGCCACCACTTCCCTAGCTACGGCTGTAACTGGCCCTGCAGCCAGGCATCTGTGTGAGGACGAACAGATAACGCACAAGCAGCATGGTCTCTGCGCCCCCGGCCCACACCCGTTTAACTGGAAGCCAGAGCTGCTGATTTATGACCTGCTAAGATGGGAAACTGAAGTATTTAAGACGAAAGAGCCAAAGAACCGAACTAATCCATCCCTTAAGTCAACATCTAAACATCTGTCGGAAGAAACTCACGAAGAAAGCTGCTGTGATCCCTCCATCTCTGATCACTTCAGAAAAACAAAGACCACCACTGCATGTCACCCCATGCTTTCTGTAATAGTAACTATCACATCCCTTGCTCTTTAAAAACATCTATCTGGGGGGGGGGGGGCTGGAGAGATGGTTCAGTGGTTAAGAGCACTGACTGCTCTTCCTGAGGTCCTGAGTTCAAATCCCAGCAACCACGTGGTGGCTCACAACCATCTGTAATGAGATCTGATGCCCTCTTCTGGAGTGTCTCAGGACAGCTACAGTGTATTTATAATAAATAAATAAATCTTAAAAAAGAAAAAAACCCAAACATCTCAGGGTTGCTGCGGTCGGAGCCCAGTGTGGGTGAGAGCACGGAGCCCCACTCGCGGTTTCGCTTACTTTGTGTTCTGAGCCCCTGGCCTGTACTTTTCTGTGCTTGGGAACAGGAGCGTCTGAGGAGCTGCTCTTCGTGCTGCTGGAGCTGCTGGGGGCGTCCTGGCTACAGATGTCTGCATCTGGCCTTGACCGCTTGTATGCAGGTTTGCTTGGCTTCTGGGAGGACGAGGAAGACGAGGACGAGGACACCGGTGGAGGAGGAAGCATTTCCTTTCTTGAGTTCTCTGAGGGGGGCTTGGGTGTCCTGGCATGAAAAAGCAGAAGACACGTCACGTCTAGGTTTGTTTATCAAGGACGAGGTGGTCACTGGCACAAAAGACTGCAATGCCACGAAGCGTGTAGTTATGGCTTAGGGACCTTCTCGTGCTTTATTAAACCTAGCTGCTCAGTACCAAACTGTCCAGTTTGCACCAAGCTGGAGGACTTTAACCATCTCTATCCCTGGTTTTCACTGCTCACCTATCTGTGCCTTACTACAACAAACGGGCAAGCTCAACTGTCACCTCCATAAGTGACAGCATCCATAAGTGACAGCATGCAGTATCCCATAAGTGACAGCATGCAGTATCCATAAGTGACAGCATGCAGTATCCCGTAAGTGACAGCATGCAGTATCCATAAGTGACAGCATGCAGTATCCCGTAAGTGACAGCACGCAGTATCCCATAAGTGACAGCATGCAGTATCCCATAAGTGACAGCATCCATAAGTGACAGCATGCAGTATCCCATAAGTGACAGCATGCAGTATCCATAAGTGACAGCATGCAGTATCCCGTAAGTGACAGCACGCAGTATCCCGTAAGTGACAGCATGCAGTATCCCATAAGTGACAGCATGCAGTATCCCATAAGTGGCAGCATGCAGTATCCCATAAGTGACAGCACGCAGTATCCCATAAGTGACAGCACGCAGTATCCCATAAGTGACAGCATGCAGTATCCCATAAGTGACAGCACGCAGTATCCCATAAGTGACAGCACGCAGTATCCCATAAGTGACAGCACGCAGTATCCCATAAGTGACAGCACGCAGTATCCCATAAGTGACAGCACGCAGTATCCATAAGTGACAGCACGCAGTATCCCATAAGTGACAGCACGCAGTATCCCATAAGTGACAGCACGCAGTATCCCATAAGTGACAGCACGCAGTATCCCATAAGTGACAGCACGCAGTATCCCATAAGTGGCAGCACGCAGTATCCCATAAGTGACAGCACGCAGTATCCCATAAGTGACAGCACGCAGTATCCCATAAGTGACAGCACGCAGTATCCCATAAGTGGCAGCACGCAGTATCCCATAAGTGACAGCACGCAGTATCCCATAAGTGACAGCACGCAGTATCCCATAAGTGACAGCACGCAGTATCCCATAAGTGACAGCACGCAGTATCCCATAAGTGACAGCACGCAGTATCCCATAAGTGACAGCACGCAGTATCCCATAAGTGACAGCACGCAGTATCCCATAAGTGACAGCACGCAGTATCCCATAAGTGACAGCACGCAGTATCCCATAAGTGACAGCACGCAGTATCCCATAAGTGACAGCACGCAGTATCCCATAAGTGACAGCACGCAGTATCCCATAAGTGACAGCACGCAGTATCCCATAAGTGGCAGCACGCAGTATCCCATAAGTGACAGCACGCAGTATCCCATAAGTGACAGCACGCAGTATCCCATAAGTGGCAGCACGCAGTATCCCATAAGTGACAGCACGCAGTATCCCATAAGTGACAGCATGCAGTATCCATAAGTGACAGCATGCAGTATCCCATAAGTGACAGCACGCAGTATCCCATAAGTGACAGCATGCAGTATCCCATAAGTGACAGCATGCAGTATCCCATAAGTGACAGCACGCAGTATCCCATAAGTGACAGCACGCAGTATCCCATAAGTGACAGCATGCAGTATCCCATAAGTGACAGCATGCAGTATCCCATAAGTGACAGCACGCAGTATCACATAAGTGACAGCATGCAGTATCCCATAAGTGACAGCATGCAGTATCCCATAAGTGACAGCACGCAGTATCCATAAGTGACAGCACGCTCCCCCACCTGTCTCCTCCCACCAAAAAAAAAAGTCTCTTGGGAGGCAATTTTGTGACTAAGCCAGAGAGAATAAATGACAGTTACTCTCTCTAGCCACGCCATCTCCACGCTACTGATCTCATTGGGCACGCCCCCGTCCCTCGCAGACACACCAAGGCTGGAGAGCTCTCGCTTGACTCTAAGACAGAACACTGAACCTGAGCTATCCTAGTCCAAGCAAACCCCAGGAGCAACCCCAGGGCTTTGAGTCAACTTTGCCCCTCTTTCCCATCCTGCTAAAAATAAAATAAAATGGAGGAGAAGGAGGAGAAAATGGTTGATAGCGCTTTTCTTCTCCATCTGTCTGTCTGCCTACACAACTAGGGATTAAAGCTAGGACCTCCACATGCTAAAGTGCTCCACCGCTGACCGGTACAACTGGTTCTTATTATCTTTTATGAAAAAAAGAAAAGAAAAGAAAAGAATCCCAGGCAAGAGGCAGCTGGATAAAGAGTACCTTGCTTAGCATGGGCAAGGCCCTGAGTAATCCCTGACACAGATTTTACATGTATAGAAACATAAACAGTAACTCTAGGTGTTTAGGAAATGCTCAGTGAAAACGTTTTTGATAAATCTCGGTTTGGCGCCAGAGGAATGAGCCCACCCACGGCCGAGCTCAGGCGCCATGCTCCGCCCTAGCGTGGAAGGACTGGCTACGGTTGCAGGCTGCTCCCGCCTGGAGACTCACTTTGTTTTGGAAGATTCGGTGTGGGAAGATGAAGATGATGCGGGCTGCGACTTCTCCAGTTTGATTCTCTTGTTGCTGTGGTCTTTTTCCGGGTCACCCTGTTATTGCACACGATAGATACAGACATGTTAGAACTATCACACAGACACAGAGAGGGGGACCTAAGTGACCACTGGAGGCATCTGTGCAGATGGGTGTGCCCTCGGGCGTGTGGGCTGCATGAGACACGGTGGAGAGAGCAATGTGACACTGTAATGGACTTCTAATGGCACTGTCAGCTTGCACATAATGTACTTTGATCATTACCTTCTCTTGGCCCCCTTGACACTTGCTAGTTCTTTCTCTCTTCTTCCACAGTATCCCTCTCCTACTTTGTGTCACTTCTAAATGTATATAGTCCTATGTCATTCATATATATGATACCAATATACCCTTCTCCTACTTTGTCATCTATGTGTCTGCATACAATCCCCCTCCTACTTTATCTTATACATATATACATTATAGACACAGACACATGTGCGCGTGCGCACGCACACACACACACACACACACACACATACACACACAGTCTATGTAGTTCCGGCTGTCCTGGAACTCGCTGTGTAGATCAAGCTAGTCTCAAACTCACAGAAATCCACCTGCCTCTGCCCCCTAGGTGCTGAGATTAAAGGTGTGCGCCACCACACCCAGCATGTCTTGCATTTTAAACTCTGGGTTTTTCACGAGACAAAACATGTGGGATTTGTCTGAGTCTGGCTACACACACATTCAGATCAATTAGAGGGAACTGTAACCCCTGTTAAGGAAGACCGGAAAATGTACAGTGTTTAGTCTAATAACAAAATCTATCATATGAGGTAAGAAAGGCCTAAAGCCACAACTAAAATGCACCAAGTTCCACTCCGTGGTGAGCCCAGGCCAGCAGAAGTCCCTAACAGGGAAATCTGGATCTGAGAGGTACTGGTGTGCACAGTACTTTGGTGTCACTATGACATGCCTGGCTCCCTGCTCAGAACGACGGTAGTGCACACATCTCTTGGTTAATGAGAGGCTAAAACAGAATTTCTGCCTCAGGAACAGAAAATCCCTTATCTGCTTAGCACCTACTTGTGCCAAAACATCCTGCCACCTGAAGGCCCAAAGTTTTAGACTGAAGGCTACACAGACAAGCCCTGACAAGCATTTCAGGGAAGTGGGAGGTCCACATCTGGAGAAAATAAGAATTTGCTCAAGTATGCCGATGAGATTAACTTACACATGAAATGCTAAAGCATGTATCTAAAGGGAAGGTATTTTCCAGGCAGGTCACAGAAAACAGGGAAGGCCAAAGACAAACTGTACGGACACCCGAGTCCTGAGGGAAAACAGGGGTCCATCTTTGTCTCTTCACGTTGTTTGGGATGTACTCGGTATCGCGATAAACCACGCGTGACAAATAAGTTTCAGAGCAAGGCGCTCTTCACCAGCTGACTGGTGCTGGAGCACAAGGGGAGCCAGCACACAGGAAGCACCAACTCCGAGGCAAGCATCTGGAAATGCTAAGAGTTACCTCTCGCCGCCATCATCAGCTTTCTATAGGTACTTCAGAGAGCTCAGAAGCGTGGTACACAATGCCTGATAGAAAGGACGCCATACAACTAAATAAGCAAAAGGCTCCAATGCATGCCCCCCGGTGCACTGTGCCCTTGGATGTTGCCTGTCTGGAAAGGCCCAGGCTTCCCCAGAGCAGCAGTGGACTCTTCAAGTGGTACGGAATCTAAGAACAGCAGTCAAGCAGTGTGGCAGTTATTCCTGGGGCAGGGCTGCACAGGTTGACCCTGAAAGGCTACGCTAAAGAGAGGGCCAAAGGACCCCATGAGGAAGACCCGCCACATTTACAGGAGTCACGGGGTCTTTAGCTTTTTCTGGGTCAGGAAGCCACACAGAAGTCAGGTGACCGCAATATTAAGAAGGGGAAAAGTAAATCTCTCTGCCAGCCGCCCCACTTTAAGGAATGTGGTCAAAGGTCTGGGATCCCAAGCTTCTTTTTCTAGGAGGATAAGTTCCCAGGGGTGCCTGCATCCCTGTCCCCCTGCCCCACAACCACCCAGGAAAGACCAACAGCTGCCAGCAAGTCCCAGTGCACTGCTCGCTTTTCTCAGCCTGCTGGGTCAAGCAGCCTTTGGGTGACATGCCAAGTGCTGCCCCACCTACAGATCGGAGCATAAGGGCAAGGCCATAAAAGGAAGAGATGGGACCGTGCGGGGCCCTCCCGAGGGTGGGCGGTGGCCCGGTGCCTACCTTGCACTGGCTTGTCATGAGGGTGCCTGGAGTTCAAAGGAAAACGAAGGTAGCGTTCTCAAAAACGGACAGTCACTTGGGGCCACACAGGTTCTGACTGGTGGAAAGATACTGGGAACTTGGCTATGGTGGTGGAGATGAGAGGGTGTGAGGAGGAACCTGAGATCCTGGAGAACGGGTGTGCATGGGCACCGGGGTGGCCGCATTAGGCAATGGCAGCGTGGAGCCAGGAAGAGTGTTGTAACCACCCTAGTGAGTGGAATCGCCAGGGCCAGTAGACTGATCTTGAGCTCTGTCTTTGTGCCTCTCAAGAGTCTTCCCAAGAGACACAAGTCTATAGAGACATGAGAGAGAGGACAAACCACAAGACTGGGAAGAGCATGCACACACGCAGGCACACACACACACACACGCACACGCACACACAGGCACACACACACACACACACACACACACACACACACACACACACGCACACACCTACTGAGCAGCCATAAGATTCCTGAGCCTTTCTGGATCTCAGCAAAGGGCAGTGGCTTGGAGGGACGCTACAGCTCTGCCCCCCCCCCCCCCCCCCCCCCCCCGTGTCCCACAGGAAGCAGAGGAGCTTGCCTTGGTGTGAAGCAGAGAGAATGGGGAAAGATCAGGGCAATTCTCAACCTTTGGGGGTGGGGAAAGTGTGAAGAACTCAGGGAGGGGACAGGGAAGAGGGACAACTTTTGGAACGTAAATAAAATAATTTAATAATAATAAAGGAACACGCCTTTTCCTGTTATGCACAATGACTTCCCCTCCTCTGTCTACATAAATGAAGGAGTATATACATACACTGGTCCCTCACCAAACATGGTGGTTTCTTGGTTAATAAACCACCCCCGTTAAACAGGAAGACTTCAGTGAACTCCTTCATCCCGTTACTTGTTGAAATGACCAATAAGAAAGACAGACTGTCTACTTATCTGAGCATATGTAATCCCAACACTTGGGAAGCTGAAACGGAAGGATCTTGTCTTCCAGGCCAGCCTGGCTACAACGGCGAGACCAACACAATATTATCAAAAGACAGCCAATTATTTGAAGGGCGATCTTCAACGGATGGAAAGAATCATTTACAAAAGAGGCAAACCCACAGTGCGTCAGTGGAGCTAAAGTCTCAGACTGTGTTCTTGGGATGCTTCCAATTTCACTTTCCTTGCAAATTAGAGTCACAGTTTTAAGAAAAGGGAGTGGGTGCTGGTTCTGGCACTTTAACTTCTACACACAGTCAATAGTTTAAAGGAGTACTCCCAGCTCGTGTATTTACCTCAGTTTCTCCGCTGTGCCTCATCGACTGTTCCTAACCCCAGTTTCCTCTTCATCGCGGTTGTCTGCGCCATCGACTCTCTCGTTGGTGGTTTTTGGTTTTGCACAGCTGAGGACTGAACCCAGAGCCGTAATAACGCTAAGGATGTGTTCAAACCCTGAGCTACATCCCGGCCCTACTGTGTAATCTCTTGGATATTCTCGTGAGTATTTAAGGCTGAAATGCCTCCGAAGACTTGTGAATCCTCTGAAAACTTTTGCTAAGATTCACGGCAGGAGAGGGAGAAGCTCGGAGGGGCTTTTAGTAAACTGCACTCATGTGAAGAGTTTGGAACTCTCTTAAATGCCTCTAAATACATCTTGGGAAGGCGTTTTCTAGCTTTCACGCTGAAGAGGAAGGCGTCATGGAAAAATATTCCCACGTTCCAAAAACAAGTCAGTGTAACCTCTACCTCAGAGCCAGGTTCCCAGGTTTGCACACCAGGCGACCCACTGGAGGAGCCAGGGAGGCCTGAATGGCTGTCATGGCGCTGACGCACAGCAAGGATAACATACACAATGCCTCCCACCTTGGGAGTCCGGGAACTAACACACCAGAGGACACGAGGGATAAATACACAATTGCTACCTTTGATTCCAATATCTCTCTGAAAGCCTCTCAGGCAAGCAGCTAACTACTGACACACCTCAGCAGTGAATGCCTGACCCATGCTAAGCACACTCACTGCACACCTCGACTGCGTCTCTACCCAAGCCCCAGCAGGGACATGGCAAGGCTGCTTCAGTGGATTTTAGGATTGCCTGGGAATTTCAAAGATGCCAGAGTGGAACTCCCCAACCCCACCCCCGCTGCCCCTAGGTGACTGTAATGTGGTCAGGCTTGGGAGGACTTTAATACAGCCAGGACTTAAACCAATGGGTCCCATCTTGACCTCAGACGGGCAGACTAAAAAGCCAGATCTCTTGATTGTTTGCTAGTGTCTAAAATGAGGACATGACCACTTCAAGGTGTGGCTGAGGGGAAGCTTCTTGTGGACACAAGGGAAGAGCACAGCCGGAGGCGTCAGTAGGGAGAGAAAGCAGCAAACTTAACATGGCCAGCAGAGTGAATCGGCCATGGAGAGAGCGGGGTAGAGAGTAAGAGAGGAAGGGAAGAGAGAGAAAAAAAGAGAAGGGGCCAAGAGGAGGGGACCACGTGGCCCAAATGGCAGGTTCTGTTGGAATCAGAAGCTGGAGTCGGGAAGCACACGAGGTGGAGACAATCAGGGTGGGGGTGGTGTGTTTAGAGCTGAGAGGAGCCCGGTACCAGCATGGACCCTGACGGGTACTTGTTGCAGTGCAGAGAGAGTCTGGAGGCCAGGGCACAGTCTGCTTGGCTAACGGGCAACACCGCTGGCATTTGTCCTCAGTCTCTCTCAGGCCAGGCGCTCTGAAGAACTTGTGTGCGCAGTGCAGATGAGGAAATCATAACGACCCCAAGCTCTGAACAAAATGCTTCTCTCGGCTGAACGGACATGAGCCGCACCTGGAGGCCTGACTTCCAGAAGGGCGGGTATTGATCTTGGGATGCGGAGGAGCTGGCCTAGATGCCCCCACAAACCCCACCCATGAAGGCTGGTTTCCTGGCAACTGAGCAACTCTCTAACCAACAAGGAAGCTTACTGCAGACAGTATTTCCCTCCACTCCAGCGGAAAGCAGAAAAGCAGATGATTAGTACCAGAAACAACATAAAGCAGCCCCGATGCGGGTGACAGGAGACGGGCTGCTGGCCAGCAGGAGTGGGTGTCCTGCTCAGGCAGTAGCTGCACGGACGCCTGTCCCTAAACAGGTCCACCACAAATTCCAATAACATTTTCTCACAGACAGACAGACAGACAGACACACACACACACACACACACGGACAGACGGACGGACGGACAGACAGACAGACACAGACACACACACACATGGACAGACGGACACACACACACACGCGCGCGCGGACAGACGGACGGACAGACAGACAGACAGAGACACACCATTCCATCTCATTCTGAAAGCTTTTAAAGTCTGTCTGGCATGGCACTACAGGCCTTTAGCTGGGAGGCAGGCAGAGGCAGGTGATCTCTGTGAGTTTGAGGTCAGCCTGGTCTATGTAGCATGTTCCAGGACAGCTCCACAGACAGACTCTGTCTCACCCCTAATCTCCCACATACAGTCTTCCTGACATGGAAACCTGCCCTCTTGCAGCTCAAACAGCTCCTTCTTCAATAATCCCCTGAGCTGAAGCCAAGCGCTTTGTCCATAGTAGATATGGTCACGGATATTCTCAAGTCTCCAGCAACCAGGCTTTAAGGGAAACCGCCCTTTACAGTTTGCTAGAGCCACGCTATATCTTTAATCAGGTGGATAAACTATCTGGGCCTCAACATGATAGCAAGCTCCGTGATCTTCCCCATTATTCTCAACTCACATTCCACGGTGGGGCCAGGCACCTTTCTTATACTCAAGAGTGCTAAATCCTATCCCTGGTCAGGAAGGCGGAGTTGTCCCTTGCGCTTTGTGTCAAGATCTGGGCAGGCAGTAGCAGTACCCTGGGGAGTCTTTCCTCATCACAAAGGGGTAAAAAAAATTCCATAGATCCAGAGCTCAACAATTTAGAAGAAAGAAAGAGACACTGTCCAAGCTGGCAACAGGCCTAAGCAATAGAAAGTCAATCATGCAGGTTTCCCTTGAAAACACACTGACAGCCACTCAGCACACTGCCCTACCAGTTCCCTTTTCTCACGACCTCTCCCCACAGGCCTTACTAGTTCTAGCGATAATGCACGCGGCGGCCATGAGCGCTCAGTTCTTCAAACGACTCAGAATACTAGCAGGCTAGCGTGTGCAGAAAAAGGGTGTCTTCAGTGACTCAAGAGACCCTGACCCAGTGACAGCCTGCGGGATGGGAAGTGAATGCTGGGGTCAAGAGGAACCCTGGAGAGGTAGCTCGGTCGGGCAAGCTTCAGCCTCTACCACAACTCAAAGGCCCAAGGCCATGTCAAGATCTGGGCAGGCCACCGCCTGTGTCTGCGCTCACCTTTCTCTTCTTGGTCGTTCTGCTATCACCGCTCCTTGTCTCCGAGTCCTGCTTCTTTCCTGCTGGTGGTTGCTTGTCTTCTGTTTTCCTCGGGCGGCTCCCCTTCCCCAGGGGCTGGGGAATCCTCGTGAGAAGGTCTAGGGTTATCTTCACCACCAAGCTTGTGGGTGGTGGAGAGTCCCTGAGCGGCGAGAGCAATTTGGTGTCTCTCAAAGGCAACAGGAGCTTGTCTTTACGGCCGTCCTCCTGGGCAATCACAGCCCGCCGGCAGCCACTAGTCCTGACACCGCTGCTGCCCCTGCTGCTGTGGGGTGGACCCTGGCTCTGAGCCAAGGAGACAAGGACGGGGCGCTCCGGGCTCTTATCCCCAGCACTGTCCTTCGGAGGCTGAGGGCCTGAGAGGGCCTTGGAGGGGGCTGTGGGACTCTTACGCTTCCTTTTCTCGCTGGGGGTGGGCGCAGGTGGCTGCGGCTTGGGCGTGGCTGCCTGAGGCACAGACACGGGGACCTCGGGCTTAGGCTCCCGACTGCCCACGGCACGCGGCCTGCCTTTCGTCTTGACCTTGGGTCTGTCTTTGGAAGTCTGTTCCTTTGAGCCGTAGGGAAGGGGTCCGGCTTCACTCTCCGCCTGCGAGCTGGCCTGGGGTTCCGCCTGGCTGGAGCCCTTGGCGGGTTTTCTGGGCTGTTTGCTGCCAACAGTCTGCCGTGGCGGGGGTTCCTGTTGAGCGGGGGATTTCGGACAGTTCCTCCTCCCAGGCTGGGGCCCCTCAGAGGGACCCCGGAGAGCTTTGCTGGAACTCTTCGGAGGAGGGTCTTTGGAATCGGGATGCTGCTGGTCACCGCTGCCCTCACCGCCGCCCTTAATTTCCTGGCGCCATCGTGGAGACTCTGTGCTCCCCCGGCCCTCCAGGGGCACTGATGGTTGATTGACTTTGGTCAACCAGTTGTCCAACTGCCATTTGTTGGTTGTCGGAGGCTCAGGCTAGAAGCAGAGACAGAAAAGTGTTAACCAACCAGGGTTGATGAACTGTGTTAGCAGCCTTAACAATACAGGGCTGTCCCCAGGACAAACGGCCATGTTAGCAGTCTATACGGGACCGTCTCCAGGACAAGTGGCCATTCAGAGCCTGACAATTCCCTTCTACTCATCCCCTACAAATTACAGATCAGATTCTGGAGTGCTTCTTAAAATAACCTTGAACAATTTTGCAAAGAGAACTTTGTGATTGGCAACTGCTGAGAGACAGTTGTGGCATTGTCTTTTATCCTGATGGTTAAATTATGATACAATCGAACAGAACGCACACACTTTGTCTTATAATAAGGAGGCAAGGAAGAAAGACAATTATTCAACTGATAAGGCCCCTCTTGTAACATTTGATTTCTCTTCGCTTACTTAAAAACAGTAATTTATATGTGACAGGATTCTCAATATAACACAGACAGCTCTGATTTTCAAACCTTACACAGTGAGACAGAGTGAAGTCACATCAGCAGGGACTAGTCCCTCTATTCTTGAAGACAGACATGGTATCTTTTACCAAAGGCAATTAGGTCTGAGGCTGCACTTGTCCCTAAGCACCAAGAGAAGACCCACAGCAGACAGTATCGATTATTACCCGGATAATTGATAGGGCAGATCAACGGGTGTTCCTAAAACACCCTGTGACTCAAACTGTTACTGCTAACTGTTGAAGCACGCTATGCCATGAGATAATTGGACATTCTTTGCTTTATTTATTTTTTTAATATTTTATTTTGTTTTTTTTTTTTTTTTGGTTTTTCGAGGCAGGGTTTCTCTGTATAGTTCTGGCTGTCCTGGAACTCACTCTGTAGACCAGGCTGGCCTCGAACTCAGAAATCCGCCTGCCTCTGCCTCCCAAGTGCTGGGATTAAAGGCGTGCGCCACCACCGCCCGGCAATATTTTATTTTGTAATCTGTATTATTTAATTTTTTTATTCTAGGTTTTAGACATTTATATAATGTATATTAATTGTATTGGGGGTGGATATGAATGTAGATACGTAGTGAACATAGAAGCGTGAGCAGTCTGGTATGGCTGCTGAGACCCCAAGTCAGGTCTTCTGCAAGACTAGAATATGCTTCTAAACGCTGAATTATTCTTATGAGTTATGTATCATATGGAAACAGACCAACGTTGACAGGGTGAGTGATGCTTATACTTCTTAGAAGCTCCTATAACATCATGGACTTGCAGTTCCTTCCCTCAAGATCCACACCCTTCCCACAGTCTGGGATAGGTCAACACCCGTGGTTACAGCTACAGCCTATCACTGGCAAGAATAGTTAAATCATATACACAGAGCACCAGGGAGCTAACCAAAAGATACTAGACTTGATATTTAAATCGATTAGATAGATCATGGGTAAGACTAGTCCAGTAGGCTGGACCTAACAGAACTTTCTTTTCGTGTTTTAACTTGCTGAAGAACATACAAAGAACCTGGTGCCTTGTGGGTCAGCGCTCTATCACTGAACCCTTATCCTCAGCCTCTTGATGGAGGTTTTCAAAGGGAAGATAGCTGACAATTTTCCAAAGTAAAATACACCAAATAATCCAACTCTGCAAAACTATGCGATCCTGATATAAAACATATGGTGTGGATGCATTTTGGCCAGGCAGAGCTAGGAAGCTGTTTATAATAAACTTCCCATGTTTATAGTAGAGTAAACCCCAAAGAATGGTCAGAAGAAGCCAGTAGGGTTCTTTTAGACAGAAGAGGGGCTGGTTTCCTCCTTTGGCGACCTATCTGTTGTCCAGCCTCCTCCATAGACCAATTCTTCCGGGTGCCCATTTGAATTTCAGCAAGAGAGGGAGAAGACAACTACTCTAATGTACAGAGTGTCTTATCACATGAATACACACACATACACATTCGATATTCTAAGATGGCAAGGTGGTTATGAGAGTGTGGAATTCATAGGGCAACATGGTGCCTCCTTGCCACGTGATCACCTGTTTATAGACTCAAGGCTTTGGTAGCACAGTAGTTAAGCGATCTGATAAGATTGTCGGTAGAGCACCCTGGAACCAAACCCTTGCCACCATTCCTCGGGAAAGGCTGGGATAGGTCATCACTTGTGGTTACAGCTACAGCCTATTACTGGCAAGATGCTTGGAAGGTATTCAATGTGTGAATCCAAAGGAAAAGGCACTCCTGAAACTCTATCCCTAAAACAGAGCAACACTGAGATGCATTTAGTGTGGAGTCCCTAAAGGAATGTCCTGGTTACAGAAATAGCACACAGTCACTTCCACTGTGCTCCTGAATGTCCAGGAGGGAGCCCTGTGGCCCACTTTCATGGCAAACCCGAGTTGTATGCCCAACAAGGAGAAAACAGAGACACAGCTTGTGCTCTGTACCCAAATGACAATGGTTGCTTAAGGCTGGGAATTATTTGGGTTAAAATGTTTGAATAAGAGATTTGGTTAAGGGCTGGAGAGATGGCTCAGCAGTTAAGAGCACTGACTGCTCTTCCAGAGGTCCTGAGTTCAAATCCCCAGCAACCACACGGTGGCTCACAACCATCTGTAATAGGATCCGATGCCCTCTTCTAGTGTGTCTGAAGACAGCTACTCGTGTAAATAAAATAAATAAAATCTTGAGAGAGGGAGAGAGAAAGAGAGAGGGGGGGAGGGGGAGAGGGAGAGAGAGAGAGAGAGAGAGAGAGAGAGAGAGAGAGAGAGAGAGAGAGAGAGAGAGAGAGATTGAGAGATTGATTTAATGATCAGATTGGACTGTTCAAACAGAAGTGCCAGATTAGGATCAAAGCTTGGCTTTTCATTTTTGCTCCTTCTTTTCCTTATGCACCCTCTGTTCCTCCCAAAGCAGAAAACTTAGCCTGGATCCTGAAAACCGGAGATGGAGTTAAGAAAGCCTGGAGACTGCTCTGAATGCCTGAGCACTCCCTTAGTTCTCCTAACCTCTGAAGTAACAAATGTGTATGTATTTACAATGAATTGTGGCTCAAGACAAAATATTAAGGCACACATAATATATATGTACTTACATCGCACAATCCTGAGTTTGGTGCCTGGGACCCAAGTAAAAGGGGATGGAGACGATCAGCTCCGAAGTTGTCAACTGTGACACACACACACACACACACACACAGACACACACAGCTAATAAGTAAGGTATGACGATGCACGCCTTTAATCCTAGCACTTGAGGTAGAGAGAGACAGATCCCTTCAAGCCTACTCTACAGCTTAAGTTCCTGACTGTCTAGAGCCACATAGCAAGACCTTGACTCAAAAGCAATAAACTAATTAATTACTAATTAAAAATAGAGGCGGGTAAGGTAAGAAAGTTAAAGCCAGTATGCGGTTGATTATATAACCCATGTAACCCTCAACGAAAAGGGGAGACTTAGGAGATATTTATCCTAAAGGGGACAAAAACTAGTTAAATACCTAAGGGAAAATGAAAGTAAACTAAGACAAGATATTCCCAAAAGTGACACTTGGCAGAGGCCCCTGACCTCACAGAGACACAGTTTCTTCACTGCAGTGATCTTAAAAAGCAATTCAAGGCCGGGACAGTTATTCTGCACCTAGGAAGTCCCAATCTACCTTGTTGGACTTTTATTTGGTTGGGTTTTGGGGGCTAGGGTATACTACCTAGCCCAGGTTGCCCTCCGGTCCTCAGAGAACCTCGGGGTAGGTTTACAGGCATGTGCTAATAGGTGAGCCTCATGCCAGTTACTTTTTGATCAATAAGACATTTATTTATAATAAAGATAAGGTTAAATCATTTTCTATTTTTCTTCTTTGTCGTCTCGGTGGCAACAGGGACTGAGCCAAGGCCCTAAGTAAGAAGCAACAGGCCACCAATGGATACGTTTCAATTACGCAGCCAAATGAGCTAAACTTAATCTCACTGGGGACTGGACTCCACTGTTTTATGGAACATTTTCTATGAGTAATCTCATGAGCATGTTTCTTACTAAAGATGAAACGCAGGGTTAAGAACACAGTTCAGTAGCAGAGTGCATACCCTGCATTCATGTCCCAGGACCAAAAATAACAAAACGAAAACACCCCACACAAAACGGTGTGACGTACACTGACTGTCATGAAACCAACCTACGAGGCACGTCCATCACCCTTCCTGCTCAGATCCAGAAGAATCAACTCCCATACAGTCAGCGCCACAAGACAGCAGAGAGCGACAGACAGAGTTGTTTTTTAAACTCTTAATAAGGCTCCTCAAATGCAGTTAATGCCAACCCAGCTCTGTGAACTGTACAAACCTCAAAAGAACAAAAACAAAGGAACCACCCAGCACTTTGGTCTGAGCCAGGCACGGTCACACCTAAGGGCACAGTGGGAAGCTCTTCCCCAATCTCTGACACCCTTATCCCCCCCACACACACACACACACAGCCATCTCTGAGAGATGGACATAGAAAAATGTAATGCTGTCTTATTAAAAAGCCGCATTTCCTGGCATTCTAATCTTATATACGGAGGCAGTGTTCTCTATAAGGACTGGCTGGCCTCATTCAGCTTAAAAAAAAAAAAAAACAAACAAAAAAAAAAAAAAAAACGCCCTCCCTTTCCAGGAGTTCAGAGTTGCTATGTGGCAACCTTGTTACCTTTCCAGACAGTTTCTGGACTAGGAGCACTTAGTGTGAATTCTCTAGGGAAATGTAGTCCCCGGGGCTTCAGGTCTCACTGTTTACTCATCTTTATAGTGTTTCCAAACTGTGGGTGACGACAGACTCAGCTGTCCCCACTCTACCCGGGGCAGGACAAGCAAGAACCAGAATCCTCCAGGCAAGGCCCTTTGCCGTCAATATGCGACATGGTGCTTACTGCTTCAAAGACTGAACTGACTTGTTTCTAGCTCCTGCTTCTTTCATTTCAACTGCAGATTCCTGAATCTTCAAAGAGCTTTCATCGACACTGATCCAGTAACCCACTTAACCAAAAAACAAGTTTCCCTTTTCACAAGAAAACACGACTAGGGAGCAGTACTTGGAGCCAGAGAGAGGAAGGACCCTGTCAGGACAGCCTGTCTCCACCGCCAAGCATTTGCTGATCAGTGGAGTGTGCAGTGGGAAAGCATCACTGACGGTCGGTCGGTGGGTCAGATACCTCGGGAGCCTGGGCTTCGGTGGGTTCGTTCTCCTCGCTGTCGCTGGAACTGCTCTCACTCTCGGAGTCCGAGGAGCTGTCTGACTCGCTGCTCTCTGACTCCCCACTACTGGAATGTGCTGGGGCCACGGGCTCGGGAAGCGTCTGCGGGGCGCTACAAAGCAACGGGAGGGCACCATTAGAGGAGCTCGCACACAGGACTTCTCCCCCCATCGCTTCTGCCTATCCATCTGCTCCTAGACAGTAAAGGCACCGAGGCTGGCTTGCCCGCTGGTAGGCAGAGGCCATAGTGTTAGAACCGTGGTCATTGGGTAATGACAAGAGAGGAGCTCCTGAAAGATGCATCGAGCTACAAGCAATACCTATGCCAGGTGACTAGACAGCCTGCCCGGTCCCTAAATAAAGTTTTATTAGCACTGCCTGCAACTGTCTCACACGGCCTCGTGGTTGTTTTTAGGCTGTGGTAGTAGAAGGAAGCAGTAACAGCAGAGGCTTACGTGTGCCACAAAAGCTAAAATATTTACTATGTGGCTCAGGAAGATTGATATAGATAACTCAAAAGAAAAAGCATAAAAAGAAAATCTAGTGTGCAACCCTCCCCCGTAGCCTCTACATAGGACCTGACTACACAGCAACCGAAAACTACTGACTACGGAGGATGGTCGTTGGCTGGGTGAGCTCAAAGCACCTAGTCACAGTTCCTGGTGGAATTATACAACGGGTCATTCTTTACGACTACCTGGGCACAAACGAGTCCAAGTTGTACAGGTAGGCCATTAACTCTAATCCAGGGAAAAGACATATGGATCGAGGCTATACAGTTTTAAACCATATGCAATCTTAAAAGCTTCCCTAAATGGTATTAGCTGAAACAGAAATCGTTAGCTTTGGAAATCAGTGTTTCCAAAATTATCTACAATAGTCACAAAATAAGCCCTTGTTAAATGGTGAATAATAATGTAATAAAAATCACTGGCTGGCGTCACTGGAGAGCAAACACTATCCCAGGACCTCCCCTCAGCACGGGACTCCGCCAGCACTGAGCCAGCTGTGAAGAAAACTCTCGCTCCTAGCTTATTCCTCGCCTCTGCTGTCACGTTTGCCTCTCCCTCGGTTTTTACCTGTGACCGGTTTGTCATATTTTACGAGTTAACATGAGCCACTCGAAATTTTAACAAGGCTGGGATATAAATAGACAGGCTAAGTATGGGAATCCGTGGGCTGTATAATTAATGTTTCCTTTAGCTTAGCCACGTCATCGCTCCTGGACACTCAAATTCTTTCTGGTGACCTTCTCTCTAAGTGGGTGATGACCTTGCAAGGCAACAAAATAGCTTGGGTCTTTGACTATGAGGGACAGGTATTTTCTACCTTAAATCAGTACAGATAGTACCAGGGGGAAAATAACGTAAAAATTAGTTTTTACTTCCCAAACACAGAGCATTACTTTTCTATTTGAAGGTGAAAGCAGTGGTTCCCACCCCCCATACCTCCCCCAAACACCCCCCAAAAAATCAGGAACACTGGGAACAAGTTTAGTTTCATAAATGCATGGGATCCTTGGTCTGACTTTTCAGACACTGGTCACACAAAGCCAATGGCCAACTGTGTTTAAAGCTTATTTAAGCTCCATACCCGGTCTGGCCTCTAACTTTCTGCCTTCTTGCCTCAGTCTCCCAGGTTCAAGGATCACAGGTATGCCTCAATCACATCTGGCTTAGCTGGGCGTGTGTGTGCATGTGTGTGAGTATGAGTGTGAACATGCACATGTGATGTGTACATGCGAAATGCATGTGGAGGCCAGCAGTTGATATTCGGTGCTTTCTTCAACCAATCTCTGGTTTTGAGGTAGGGTCTCTCACGGACTAGGCCAGACAGGCTGGAACACCATGGAATACACCTGTCTCCACACCCCGAGACTGTACAGCCACACCTGACTCCCTCACTGAGGGTTAAGTCCTTGCACTTAGAAGGCAGGCACTTTGCCAAGTCACTCATCCAGCCCCACAGCTCAAAGGATTCTAACATCCAAAACAATGTTCTTCCACTTCTACAGGGCTAGCGACCTCCCACCAGCTGACTCGAGTTTTAAAATAACCAAACAGGCACTTTTCCTCAGCTGTGACCACGCGCCATCCCTTTCACGAATCTACCAAGCACCGAGTAAGACTTTATTCTCATGTGGGTTGGGGGGGTGGAATGTGCAGAAATGTGCAGACGGTACCTTGGAGGTGCGGGTGGGGACAGAGGCTTCTCTGCGGCCTGGATATTCACAGAACGGGTAAGAAGTTCCAGGAAAGAACAGAGAAAGAGATTAGGACAACAGCTGGAATATGTCTGTCTGATGCACTTGGGGCATTCTTGGGTTCAACAGAATTCAACACTCACTTGCTCCGTGTCACTGTCTTCACTGTCGCTGAGCTGCAGGTCATCCTCGAGCATGCTGGGAGAAGCAACAGACAGTGGGGAACTTGAGAGAACTAATAACTTTTTTTGGCATTTAAATAGAATACATGCCTAAAGACACTGAGAGGTATATAGGCTGGAGGTTCGATTTGCTTGCTTAATTCAATTTTCTAGAAACTCAAGCTTTACCATTTAACATTGAAATCAGATCAGCCAAGCTCCTTACGAACGCCAAAGCCCCACATTCCACCTGTTTGGAACCCCACAGGTAACTTCTGGCAGGCATTTCTAATCTGCTCTATGACTATGCCCTCAGCTCCTATTCAGGGAGAGCATCCACACACACAAACTGAGCAAACACAGACAGTAAATGACCTCGGACCACTCTCTCCCACTCTCTCTGAAGGAAGTAAAATAAGTGATTTATCTGTCCCATGTCCTGATGCCGAGTGGGTGTGAGGTGTTTACTGCTAAGCAAGCTCAAAAACCCTCAAGACAACAGACAACAGCCCCCTTCGTTTTCCTCCAAAGGACACTATTAATATTAAACACTGTTTTTCACAGACCCCCTCACCCCCCCCTCCAAAAAAACATTCTCTTTTGGTCACTTGTCTACAAATCAATGCTCAAAGTTCCCATTAGTTTAATTAATAATGCAAATGGCCCTGTCGGAAGTATATTTCAATCTTACCACTACTAATTTTTGGTAGGGTGGGGGGAAAAAAAGTCAGCTCATTTCCTAAAATTTATATTACTACACATTGCTAGGCACTCTGGCTTATGACAAATTCTAACATTAGAAATGTTTCTAAACCGCACGTTTTCTCAAATCTCGGCACCCACCCTTCCATTCTCAAACATTTCCCAGGGATCCACCGAATACCAAGGGTGTCAATCACTGTCTCTCACATCTCTCTCCAATTTTACAAGCATAACTATCACCAAAGGAAAAAAAAAAGTTGCAAGTAAAATGAAAAAAAAATCTGTTTGTGTATTACTTATGTTGCAGGAAAGCAAATTGAAATTTATTCAGTAGATCTCAAAATACCTCCTCAGGATTTTGACCAGCAGTTCTTACTGTAGCTCCATGAAGGAGGAAGTCACGGTTCCTTCAGGAAATCCTGGCTAAAAACACGATCACTGCATTTTCTGACGAGATAAATTACGGAACTGGGCTTTTTACCAATGACCACGTGATGTGGCGATTCACCAGCACATGTGCTACTAATCTCCCTGTGTGCATTTTTTTTAAAAAAAAATATGAAAACTGAAGCTGGGCGTGGTGGCTCGTGCCTTTAACCCCAGCACTCAGAACGACACAGAGGCAGGGGGATCTCTGAGTTTAAGGATGGTCGGGGCTAGACAGAGAAACCCCCATCTCAAAAAAACCAAAACCAAATGCAACAAAACAAAGAAGGGAGGGGGAGAGAGAGAGAGAGACAGAGAGAGAGAGAGAGAGAGAGAGAAAGAGAGAGAGAACACGAACAGAAAATTTTAGCTACTTCTAAGTTGAAGATCTTGCTCAGTATTTACCAAGTAGAGACCAAATTCCTATTTTACCATGGCTAGAAAACACAGCCCTCAGTCATGGGACCTGGCAGTTGGCCCATCAGAATGGTATGCAAAAAAAAAAAAAAGAAAGTCACTCAACAGGTTTGCTGCTAGGTTGGGTTGGCTAGGAGACACAGAGAGAGATAAAAGGTATTATCTTTGGAGAAAAAGAAAATCACAAGGTATAACACATCACAGGTTGGGGGAAGGCTGGCAAAGTTGGTAAAGTGTATTCAGTATTAACCACCCCAAAAAAAACCATATAAAGAAACATGTCTCTTAGTCTCTTAGTCACTGGGTTTCTTTTGCACAAAACTAATCTATCTTTCTTAATTTTCTGCACCACAAATGATCCTGTAATCCCACCACAGTCCCACTCACAGCAGAGAATTAAAAGTCCTTTATGTTTCCTCCTTGCCACTGAATAACACGTAACCTCTACGGATACACTCTCCAAAGTCAAGTCCAGGCACGCAGAAGTTCTGAGCTCATCTCTCCCTCTGGAAGTTGTACAAGATGAGAAGTCAATAAAGTATGTCTGCCGGTGTAAACGCTATTCAAGACGTTTCAGAGTGGGGACAGTGCTGAAGATGGGCCTGAGGACCTTCTACAAAGTTAAAACGTAAGAAATTCAGCCAGAAAGGTCAAATGAGACCTATCACTTAGGTAAGACATTAGTGCCATTTATATACTCCGTGTTTCCCATGGTCTAAATCTGTGAGTAAAATTTATCTGATCAAGAAATAAAACTTAGGGGCTGGCTCAGTGGTTAGAGCACTGACTGCTCTTCCAAAGTTCCTGAGTTAAATTCCTAACAACCACATGTTGGCTTACCACCATCTGTAATGATATCTGACGCCCTCTTCTGGGGTGTGTGAAGACAGCTACAGTGTCCTTACATATAATAAATAAATAAATCTTTAAAGAAAAAAAGGAAAGAAAAGAAAAGAAATAAAAGTTAGCCAGGTCCAGTATTGTGGTGTACACCTATAATTCCAGTACTCAGAAGGCTGAGGCAGGAGGATCCAAGCTCAAAGCCAGTCTGGTCTACAGAGAGAAATTCTCAAAGTGTTGTGGGCCAGTGAAATGGTTCAGAGGGTAAAAGCAGGGTGCCTGGAGTTGGAGTTCCAGGTCCCACATGGTGGAGACGGGGAAACAGCTGTCTTCTAGCCACCACACCATCACCATTCATGTACACAGTAGGTAGGTTAACAGAAGACAGACAGAGACAGAAAAAATGAAAACCAAAATAAAACAGGCATGGTGGCACATGCCTGAAACCCTGGCACTGGGGAGGCGGGAGGCACGGGCAGGAGGATCAGAAGGTTATCCTCAGCTACAAATTCCATGCCAGCCTGGGCTACCTACAATTCTCAAATCAAACAGACAATCAGATAAACAATGAATGGGCTACAGCATACAACAGCATGCTACCGGGAGGCAGGCGACTGGAAGCAGTTTCAAGTTTGTAATACCCAACCTGTATAATATCTATAGTTTAATTTACTTAAAAAATCATAATCGGATCTTGCTCAACAGGGAAAAATTCATGAATGCCATGGTTTTTCAAAACGTGGAACCTCTACAGTTGAAAATATGGAGCTTGGGTACAAGAGAGAGGTTTTAAGAACACCTGTTGTTCCAAAAGAAATTCCTTTTCTGGCACTGTCAGTGAGGGGCCTGGTCCCTGAGCACGAAGGATGGGAACTTTGCACCCTCCAAATGGGAGCTGAAATCTCTCAGATCCGGTCCTGCTCCCATTAAGAGAACAGCAGCCCCAGGGGCGTGCCCTCCTTATCCCTGGGAATTCCTCTAAGGCAAAAACCAAAGGCATTTGCCTAGAACCTAGAACATGGCACGGCACCCAAGAGGACTGTGGCTGTAGCTCAGTGAGGTGGCTCTTGGTTAGTGGTCATGGGGCTATCTCTGGGTTCAATCCCCGGAAAGAGGTGGAAGGATCCAGAGGTTGGAGAGATGGGGAGTGGGAAAAGGGGGGTGGGAGGGAGAGAATGAAAAACTAAGCAGGCTGAAGAACAGTAGCGGTGGGTGGGTGGGTGGGTGGGTGAGTGGAAATGGCCACGTATACATAACTGGGGTGCAGAGGCCAGCCCATCTCCTATGAGATCTTCTTGCTATGCCAACCTACGGAGACAATAACTAAAGGACCTGACGGAATTAAATCTAAGTTCTTTGAGAAATGAGAAAGACCTCAACTTATCATAAAAATAGTACCTATCCTGTTGGGGTGAATATTCTAGTTCCCCCTGTGAGAAGAAGTTCCCCCTTACACACTTCCATTGATCGAATAATGTCATTTCCAAGTTCCAAGGCAAGGCAGTTACTACAAAGCACTCAGAAACATACGCCTTACACCCATGCTGTTCAAAGGGAGCCACAGTTCCAGACTGTGGCCGCGCATAGTGTGACCACCTTCCCGGCACAGGTG
The DNA here is from genome assembly GCA_036184795.1 of Tokudaia tokunoshimensis. Lineage (NCBI taxonomy): Eukaryota > Metazoa > Chordata > Mammalia > Rodentia > Muridae > Tokudaia > Tokudaia tokunoshimensis. The sequence continues at coordinate 5,484,158 of BTHU01000014.1, forward strand.
AGGTCAGCTTTGCACACAGACGTTACAGACAGCGCTGGCGTCTCTGCGTGACTGCGTTCTACTTTGTGCTCCTTTGGACGGGCAGGCCCTGGCAGGCTTGTTTCCATGAGTCACCCCAACACAGACACAAGTCTTGCTTTCCTGCCATTAGCTAGTACTAGCTTCTTCAAGGATTTCTCTGCCAAAATTCTCAACAACAAATAAGATCCCCATTTAAAATAAGCTCATCTCTGGCTTAATTTTTAGTCTCATTTTACTTAGAGAGCCAATGGAATCACGCTACCAGCAGTTATCTGTAATCGCTAAGCAATGGCGGTAGGTGTGTTAAACACACGAGGATATGCATTCATGTGTTCAAACATGGTATGAAGACACCGTATGTTACTCGGTCTCCCAAATGACTTGGGGACGTGAGGAGTGGAGAAAGCCGAACTCCAAGACACAATGGAGTTCCCCAAGTTTATAACGCACTCAAACGTTTGTCCCTCTGCGTGCCTGTCTGGGTCTTCAGCAGGTTCTCCTATGCAGAGAAGGCTGGCCTTGAACTCACCGAGGCAGGCCTGCCTCTGCCTCCTGAGCATGGCTTGGCATTGGTGTGTTTACCTCTTAGAGACGCGGTCTCATAATGCAGACCAAACTGTCTCCAATCCTGTGGTGATTCTCCTCCCTTAACCTCCCAAGCACTGGGTTCACAGTACCACTAATTCTGACTTCTGGTTCCTTTTGGAAATAGGGCAGAAATATGGACCACAACTGCCTGTGGGAGACCACGGGAGGCTACAAATTATGAAGAAAAGGAGAGATCATATCATAAACAAACAAACAAAAAATCAGATCCTAAACCACTAAAGGCTGAAAGAGGAGAGAAGGGGAGGGGAAGAGGGAAGGAGAGGAGGGGAGGGAGAGGGAGGGACAATGGTAGAGGAGGAGGGTGCAAGGGGAGTAACAGCAACTCAGATACTTACTGTCCCTCACTGTAAACCTCTAGTTTTCCTCCAGAAACACATAAAACACTCCCTTCTGTATGCAAGTTAATGAGGTCATTGTGTATACCCGTAACCCCAGGTTCTCAGTCACCTGAAAACAAGGTGTCCCTTTCTCAAGAAGCTGGGTGTAGCACACTTGGCAGTGTTGGCAACCACAGAAGTCTGTCATCGGATACAGGACAGCACAGGTGTGCATCCCTGAAGTCCTGGGACGGCATCTCAACAACCAGTACATAAGATTTCCACCCGACACAGTTTCTACAATCTCTTTTTGATGATTCCTATCTATCACCAACACTCTCGGTTACAACTGCCAATGATTATCCAAGTAAAATATCGTCAAACTACATGACCTAACTTTCTATAAAATGGCAAGAGGAAAAAAACAACTGAATCTTCTTAGACTAATATGATTTAGATTAATTGGTACAAGGAAACTGTCAGCAGAGCTCATTCTAAGGGACATAAGTTTCCAGGAGTATGAGCAAGGCCTGCAGCTCAATCCCCTGCATCACAGAGAAACAAAACAGAAAACAAGGAAGTGTCAGAAGACTGGTTGGAGCCTTCCGGCTGGCATCCAACTACCACTGCGCTGATCCAAAGTAGCACAAGAGACAACCTGAATACTCACGTTATTTACACACACACACACACACACACACACACACACACACACACAAATCAGACTTCCCTTGGCTACCATTAACTCAGACCTCCTGTCTCACCCAACCCTAGGTAACCCTGAAGTCCTGTCTCCTATTCCTTTATTCAAAGCAGGGATTGATTTCAGAGGCAATGAATAAATAAGTGGTGGTAAGCTCCTTTCCATGCCGCTCAACCCTGAGATGAGGATTCAGGCTGCAGGATGTGCTCTATAGCTTCTAAGGCCTTCTGAGGCCTGCAGCTCTCCTGAGGGGTGGCCAAGTGCCCTGCACTCCCGGCAAGAAACTTCTCGGGACACGATAACCTTAGGAGAGGAAGCATTCTGTGTGCTGTCCTGAAACTGCAGATCCACATCTTGGGAAGGAAGTGGACCAGCAGCCACGTGCCACTAAACAAATACATCCTCCCCTGAACTTGGAGGCAAACAGTACTGATACCATAGCTAATCGGTTACCAGCGGAGCTTTGCTGACGGGGTTCACTGGAAAATACCGAGAAAGTAAGACGTGCAAACGCATACATACTAGGAACCTATTCAAATATGCATTGCTTTTATTTATGTATGCATTCGGCTACCACTGTGTTTGCTCCTGCACCCAAGACTAGACAGAATCAAGAGTTACTACAGACCCAGGGGTAGGGAATAGGACCTCTCACTCTTCCTTTGAAATGGATTTGCTACTTCTAGAACTAGCAAGACATAGGTTGCTCTTCCTTTTTAAACCGAAGCATCAATAACCCCGTAATTAACAATTCTGGTGTTCCAGGAATATTAGACAACTACCCTGCCACTCTGCCTCCACTGAAAGACCTCAATTGCATTAGTGAGACTCAAGGTTGTCACTGATCAAATCAACCACTAGCCTAAGAAACCTGCCATATACCAACAGTGATAGCATTATAGCATAAATAGAATGGAATGCCATATCTGCTTACTCTCACTAAAGGCAAGCTCATAAAAGGAATGCCTTTGTTCATGGGGTACATTTTACTTTAGCACTTCTCAATACCACAAACCCATTGCCCCACAGCACTACTGAGTCAAGCATTATTATCTATCCACCTAGCCTCGGCAGGACTTCCCGTACGTTCTTTCTACCCCCACCTGACTGCTGCCTAGGTCCTGTTTTTTCCTTGCCCCACGTCTCTTAAGAGCATCACGGGTACTCGTTTCTAAAATGAATGAGTAGTTTTTATTTAAAGAATCCTGTCACCACGGGGTGTAAGTACATTTGCAGTGGACTTTCGGGCTTCTCTGATTTCCTTGGTTGCTATGGTGTTGCTAGGACACCATGGCTGCATATGATGGACTGAGAGAGAGAAGTGACTTCTGCCCGCTCCCTCTCAGGCCTCTTTGGGGTGCAGCAGCCAGCCAGCCTTTCATCCTTCACTCACAAGCAGACACAGCAACTTCCTGCCCTAGGTGCCACTGCCCAGCAGGGCCAAGAGAGCCCTGGGTTTCAGTTCTCCCTCCTGGTTGCCCCAAAGCAGTGGCCCGGACCTTTTTCCATGACCAGGTTAGAGCCCCAACCTCTAACCATCACGGACATGTGCAGACAGAGTCTGGTAGCCTGGGGCAGTCTCGCAGACTCCCATAGAATCGGTCCTTGGCCTTAGCTCTTCCACAGTCTAATAAGACAGTGTGACTCAGAGCGGCCGGAACTTAGGAACGAGCAAAATCCCCCAAAGTGAAAACACAAAGCAGAAACGGGAAAACCCGAGTGACATAAGTTTGGTGAGTTTTGTCTTTTTCAAGTAGAGGACACTAACAAGCAAAACCTCCTCATCCACCAAGAGCACATTAAAATACATTCTGATCAAGCAAAAACAACCAAAAACAAACAAACAAACCCACAAATCCTTCAGAAGATGAAGATTCATCTATCAAAACTCTTAGGCTATTGTTCATCTTTCTACATTGAAATGAAAATCATCCCCTCACGGTGATATGTAATAATCTCTCCGACTCATCTGACACGTTTTGGCAATGTCCTTCCTCCAAAACATAAGGAACAAATACTGGGCTTAAAAATTAGAAGTAACAGGCTAAAGAGATGGCTCAGTATATAAGGTCACTGGCTACTTTTCTAGAGGACCAGAGTTCAAGTCCCAGCACCTACATGGTGGCTCACAAACACCTGTAATGCCAGTTCCGGGGGTCTAACGCCCTCTTCTGGCCTCCTGGGGCACCGGGGACACACAGAAGAAAGAAGCAGGATTCTAAACTGAGAGCACCTGCAACGCCCATCTAACCAGTCCATGTGCTGGTGACAGTGCAGACACGGACGGAGAAGCCTGAGGAGCTCGCCTCGCTCAGTCCCAAGCAATTACTTCCAGGGGCAAGGCAGTAAGGAAACAGTAATTGGGTACATTAAAGAAACAAATTGGGTCAAAATGCTAAGTGAGACACCTATCACGTGAAGACGAAGTGTTCCAAAAACCCTGAACACATTTAGACATGCCCGACCTGGATAAGAACAGCAGGTACAAGAACAGGATGCTGGCATTAAACAGGCTGGAAAACCACAGAAAATCTCATCCCACACGTCTACCAAATTTCATTTCCAAAGCTGAGAATATTTAAGTTTGAAATTTTAAAAGCCTTTGGAGTTCCATGGTCAATGCATATATAATAGCTCAAAACCTTTCTTTCCAGATAACCCCTCAGCATATTCTCCTACAGTTCACGAACCTTGAATTGGCCAGAACCAGGGGTCATTTCTGCCCTCTACAGTGAAGCCCTTTTATGAACAGAGAGCAGGAGAGGGAGGAGTAATCTACGTAATGGACTTACATGGAAAATTTCAATGCTATGTTATCAAATTTTAATAAGTGAAAGTTGTTGTTTTTTTACTTACGAAGTTCCTTGCCGGGGATTGGGGTGGGTTTTTGATGGCGTGTCATATTGTTCTGTGGAGAGGAAGATACAGTCAGAACAGCATGGAAACAGGTTTATACAACCAACCACTCGCTCTAAGTTCCCTCTTGTATGCTTTACCTGGTTACCAAGGCTCATTACCAATCTGCACTCGATGCAGCCTCTCGGGACGGCATTTATGGTCTCGTGAAAGAGAATGCTTGTTCAGACACAAAACCATAGCAACGGACTTTTAGCCAGGGTTACTTTGAACACAGAGCTTGAGAGTGGCACCCAACCTGCTCAAAACTTAGGGGAACAGTTTCTGTTCTTGATGACCGTTGACCGGGCCCCTACGGGTGCTCCATCCATGACAACTCTGTTCTCACATCCCACTTGGCTTGCCTCTCAGGTCCATCCATAACTGCACAGCCTCTCTCCCACACCTGTCCCTCCTGGAGTCAACCTCCCATGGCCTAATTCACTCCGCAGCTATTTATAGACACCCTGGTAGAGACCAATATGTATACAGACATCCGGCCCAGTCTGCAAACGTGCTTGCAGCTGCCAAGACAGACACAATACAGGCCCACGAGAATCCACAACCTAGGGCAGTCTGAGGTAAGTACACGGGGCAATTATGTAAATGCATTGTCCTGAGATTCCAGAGTAGTCTATTAGTAATGACCAAAGGCAAATTACAGAAAGCTTGCAATGGCTGAATCGGAGAGACTGTGTGGGATTCTACCAGAGTGAGTGCAGGAAGACCTTCAGGAAGAAGGAGAACCTGTGTGGGGGTCAAGCCCCAGGTCTGTCCCAGGTGAGACTGGGTGTGCAGTGTGCAGCAGCAAGCAGAAGAAACAGGGGTGACAGCCAGGTTCACAGAACTGGATGCAGGACAGAAAGGTCAGGGACACAGCACAGGGGTGCCGCAGAGAGATTCATCCCCCAGGACTTCCCTGATGTACCCCAGAGGCAACTGAAACTAAGGCAATGTGCCAGCTGACAAGTGGCTGACGTGTCCAGACATGGGGGTCAGGGGACCAACGTTGGGTGAACTACTCTTAAACCTTCTGTATTTGCAGTTACCCACTCTCTCCTGACGGTGGCAGCAGCTCTCACACTTTTCAATTGTTGACCTGGGGCCTAGACATCTAGAGCTATGAAACCCAGGCATTCAGGAGGACGCCTAGCCATCCTGGCCAAGCTGCAACTGGAACTCTTTAGGCGGCCATGTTGTGTAAGCACAGACATAAGAAGCAAGATACTCATATACTCCAAATCATAGGTTTTGGACCAATAGGCCCAGCGGGTTCTTTTGTTTTTCTGGGTGTTGTTGTTGTTGCTGTTTAAAGAGTAAGAATTCACTGGGCAGTGGTGGCACACAGCTTTAATCCAAGCAATCGGGAGACAGAAGCAGGTGGATCTCTGAGGTCCAGGCTAGCCTGGTGTACAAAACAAGTTCCAGGCCAGCCAGAGCTACACAGAGAATCACTGTCTCAAAACATAAAACAAAAAACAAACAAAAGCAAAAACCAAAACCAAACAAAACTACAAAACAAACAGAAAATGAACCAAACCAAATAAGAACTGACTTGCTATCATACTTCGACAAAGGCATGCTGTCTTTCTTGGTTAGTGTCCCTATTGCTGTGATTAAAGATCAAAAGCAACTTAGAGTGAAAAGGGTTTATTTCATGATGGAGCTTTCGGAGTCCCATCATCCAGGGAAGTCAGAGCGGGAGCTCACGGCAGGAGCTAGAGCAGTGCAGAGACCGTGGAAGAGCACAACGTACCGGCCTGCTCCACCTGCTTCCTTCCGGACCAAGGACCACCAGCCCACGGGTGGCGCTGGCAGTGAGCTGGGCCCTCCCACATCAATCAGCAATCAAGAAAATGTACCACAGTTTTGCCCGAGGTCCAGTTTGCCAGGGATGTTTTCTCAATCGAGGTTCCCTCTTCTAAACTGACATGAAACTAGCCTTGCACGCTGCACGCTACACTCTTCAACGGAGGCTGCGTTCAACCATACATCTCCCTTCCTCATCTGATGGCCACGGAGGCCACATTCTCATTAGGATTAAAATTCCCAATATACCAAGAGAAAACTCAGCACCCCTCCAAATGACCCCGTGAAGCCATCCCCAGGAAAGCTAGCAGAGTCTGTGCAGCCCTGAGGCTGTACAGGCCAAGGGGGTGGGGAGGTTCCACCCTAGTGAACCCAACAGGGGGATTGATTAAAGGTTCTGTCTGTCTAACGTTAGAAAACTAGCAGCCACACAGCCATGGCCCACAGGAAGCACAAGCCCCGGATGGACAGAAGGGAAGGGCAAGCCAGAAGCAAAGAGGCATAGAGAACCTCTGTCCACACAGCTGGGCTAGCATTCTACTTTCAGGACTACCATGGTACTGGTCATGCATCCTCAGACTGCCTGGCCAGGAGTCATCTCCTCACATGGCCATCGATTTCAGGGAGGTGGTTTGACAACTCACAAAATTCAGGGGCAATCTAATCGGGGAACGGGGTGGGGAAGCCATTCGGTTCTGACTTCTTTACAAGATGGCATCCCATCAACCAGACAGAGAACATTCAGCCTGGTCTACCAGCATCAGACAGCAGAGTGAGTCAAGTTTCACGTACTATGATGTACTGGTGTGCTAAAGTACTGGATCCTTAAACACAGTTCCAAGGATACAATACCTACAGAGTTGTAGTCACCCTACCCATGTGTCAGCCGGGTATGGTGGCATACAAATTTAACCCAGCAGAGGCAGGTGGATCTCAGTGAGAGACCAGTTCAGTCTACAAAGTGAGTTCTAGGACTGTCAGGGCTACACGGAGAAACCCTGTCTTGAAAGTCAAGACACAAGGGATAGAGAGACTCAGTGGTTAAGAACACTGACTGATCATCCACAGGTCCTGAGTTCAATTCTCAGCAACCACAATGGTGGCTCACAACCATCTCTAATGGGATCCAATGCCCTCTTCTCGTGTGTCTGTAGACAGCAAGAGTGTACTTATATACATAAAAAAAAAACTTAAAAAAAAACATTAGAAAATGTGCCATATAATATTAACTTGTATTTGTTTAGAATTTAATGAAAACAGCTTCATATTATACCTACAAAGTGGCTCTGAGTTTTGTTTTGTTCCTGTGGGCATTTGCTATGAGTGTATCACTACCAAATCCATTAACAGTTATTAAAAACAAAAACAAACAAAACAAGACAAACAACAAAGACCCACGTCTTTGTTCCATAAGGCAATACAAACTGTAGAGATTCACTTACTTTGGCTTTGGGTTGCAGAACTGCCGTGCAGAGGATCCTAAGAAAAAAAATTCGCCATTAGAGCTGTGTGGCTTACAGCAACACCGTGCGGGCATTGTAGCGAACGCCAGTTTCGTAAAACTCAAATTTAGGGAAAAATGTAGCGATGGTGAAGGGAGACTCAGTCTACTGCTACATTCACAGGTTGCCTCATGATGTAAAGCTGCCCGCCCGGCCTGCCAGTCAATCATCAGTCACACCAATCAGACAAAACAAATACTGACCAATCTGATCTCTGCATGCAATCACTTTCCTTACTTCCAGGCTTTCCAAGAATTTCCTTTGCCTTTGGTGTTAAACAGCTGTATTTGCATGGCTTAAGGCTTTACTTGAAAACCGTTATTAATGGATCTTCTTTGTATAAAATAAAGTATTGTTATAAACGGGGTGGAATAACCACAGTAAATTTGGGGCTTGTAGGCAGAGCTCCTAAAAACAGTACCCGGAAAGGGTTCCTAGAAATATGAATGTATGCGGATTGGGCCAGACAAACCCCCGTGCTCAGGACATATGCTGAAGATTATTTAAAAGTATATGCTGGGCATGGAGAGATGGCTCAGGGTTACGAGGGGGTCATGACTCTTCCACAGAGCCCAGTTTGGTTACCAGCACCAACATGATTCCAGTACCAGGGAAGCCATCTGCCTCTTCTGACCTCTGTGGGCACTGCACACACTTGCTGTACACACGTACTGCACACATGAGGTCATGCATGCAGGTAAAACACACATGCCCATAAAATAAAACAGAAAAATACTTTTAAAGTACCAGCTGGTACACCCCACACTTCCCATCGCTCTAGACAGTGCACCTGTCATGATTTATGGAGTTACCTTTGTTGGGAAAGGAAACCTGGACGGCTCGGCTGTACTGGGTGTGTGTATGGCTGTCAGAGGTGGCGGCCAGGAGTGGGTCATTTCCTAGAGAGAGATTTGGAAAAGGAAGAGAAGGCAAAATGTAAGTGGAACATGGAGTTGGTTTTCAACTTAAAGAGGGCTGGCGATCCGCAAAAAAAAAAAATCTCAGAGGGCATTCCATTTACTTTCCGAGCCACGCTTGCGCCAGGCTACACCGGAAGCTGAACTTCCAACCTGATCAAAGAGCAGCTTAAGGACAGTGGAGCAGAAACGGGATGCAACCAGCATGAGTGAACATCACAGTGACCAGCAGGTGCCAGCAGCCCTGGGCAGCCCTGGGCACTGGAGCAAGCAGGAGCTGCTGGGAAGGCAACTCGGGAAAGGCCACCGGTCTGCACATTCTGCCCCCAGCTTCTCCACTGCACTTCCGGGAATTATTGAAGTTCAAAGGAAGAACTTTCCTGTTTGACTTAAACAAACAAGTCATTGAGGCCACTTGCTCCGCTCGGGAGGGTTCTAATAGATTTGACCCTTCCCTGGCGGCACCCCTGGCAGGCATCAGAAGCAGGCCTTTTACTTTCCCTAGCAAGACTTTAATCGTTACTCCCTATTTTCACAGTTGAAGGCAAGGTTTCTAAAACCTACAAATTAATAGGCTTTTTAGCACAATCATGGTATTTATGTTGCTTTGTGTAAACACTTAAGGGGAATAGGTATTGTTGATTAATTGTATAATCACCAACACGCATGTATGTGCATGCACACGTGCACACAAACACTTCCCGAGAGAGCTAAAATATTAGATAAGCATTTCACAATAGAAGGAACTTATTTTTCACAAAAAAAAAAAAAACCTAAATGACTAGCCAAAGCCCTGCAGAAAATAAGGCAAAAAAGTCACATGATCACACCTAGCCTCAGTTCTCACTAAAATATAAGCTCTGACCACTTATTTTGTGGGGATAATTCAAGTAAGTACTTGAATAACTGAAGGCAAAAAAACAGCGTAACTTATAGGGAAGGAGAGTGATTTTTTAGAGGCAGGGTGTGTGGAACTGTCCTGCTTCAGGCTCCTAGGTGTTGAGATTAGAGCACGAAACCCCACCCTCAGCGGCTGCACCACTTTTAACTTAAATGGAGAGTTCCAGGCATTTCCATCATGAGGCAGTGAGCTCTTTGCTCAGGGGTCAAACTCTAGGTACGGGAGTCACTAAAGAGTGAGAAACATCATCCGAACATTTCCTGATAGATAACTTATTACAACTGAGATATTTGTGACTTCTAACTACCAATTATTCCTAACATCGCCCAAGGCCTCAGGCTACGTCCTGAGAAAGCTGGCAGCTGGGAAGCACAGCAACTCTTGCAGACTCTAGGCGGTTCTGTGGTAGTCTGAAAGAACTTCCACACTTCCCTAAATGCCTTAGACATTAGGGAAATTGGGGGGCCATTACAAAGAAAACAGTTGATCGGTACTCCATGCCATCTTAGGGACAAAGATGGACCATGTGGTACCTCTTTATCCCCGCCCTCCTAGACCCCACAGCTGCAGTTTTCTCTCTCCTCCTTGCTCACCACCGGCTCGCTCCCAAGACTAACCATGGTGTTCTAGCTATTCCTCTAAAATCATAGTCTAGTGCTGGAGGGATGGCTCAGCGGTTAAAAGCACTGACTGCTCTTCCAGAGGTCCTGAGTTCAATTCCCAGCAACTACATGGTGGTTCACAACCATCTGCAATGGGGTCTGATGCCCTCTTCTGGTGTGTCTGAAGCGAGCAATGGTGTACTCATGTACATAAAATAAATAAGTCATTAAAATCACAGTCTAACCTGTGGCTTTCTCCCCTCAACACGCTATTCCTCCACTCCCTGCTTTGTTCACTCCCAGTCACTCACACTGCAACTCGTCCCCCTTCCTCCCTCCATCCCCATGGAAACAATGGTTCTATCATCTTCACCGGCATCCTAGTACCTAGAAACACATCTAGATACCAAATGAATAAATATGCAATAATGCTACCTCGAATGAAGCCAGTACCACAGGAGGCCACATGGAGGTGATGACTATGTCTACTCCTCCATGGGCCCCATGGCAGCTCTGGCTAAGAACCCAGGGAGCACACCACTTCCCCTTCGCTCAAACGAACTCTTCCACCCTAAACATGGCCCTAGAGAACCAATGAGAAGTGACAGCGAGTACCATCTATGGGTCCAAAGGCCTCTGGTATAGCGCACAGGGGTCTCCTGCTAGCTCAGAGCCCTCCTCCCACCCTAAGAAAGCCAACGTCAGAGAGAACATGGACCAGGAAGGCTGAGTTGGGTTCTCTCTCTGTGAAGAGGCCCATACCGCTTCAGTCCTGGGCTCCCTTCTTCCGGTTCTCACTTCTGATTCCCAAGTGGAAACCCTCAGTCTTTGCTCGCATTTCTGTTCGAGCATCCCCAACACAGTACTGGATGGGGGGGGGGGGGAGAGAGGGTGGCTGCTTTGACTAATGTATAGTATATATACATACCATAACACTACCATCCCTGAGCAAAGGATATATATCAAACCCCACAACACGCTCGCTGCCCATGGAGGTCTGCCCTCCCAGTCACTTTGGGGTAAATACAGAACAGGTCACACACTGTTTCAGAGACGATGCTAAAGGGTCATTTACAACAAGTAATTCTGGATTTGGGGGCGATATATAGAAAATTTCAGAATCATGGAAGGTCAAAGTTGGTACCAAAGCCAGGGCAGGGTAGCTAAAGATTCACCTTCCTTGCGAATTGGTGGGAACATCAGCTTTCAGCGGGTCAAAGCATGTCTCTGAGGAGTGACGGAAAAGCCCTGACTGTAGAAGGAAGAACACCAGGCGCAGACGAAAATGACACAAGTAATGTGCAAACGTTTGCTGAAAAGCTGGTTTGCTTTTGTTTGTTTTAAAAAATAAAGAAAAATCACAAATGAAAAACATAACTAATATTCTTATTTACCGGCTGCGAACAGCAGCATTGGTTAGTATTTTTTGCAATGAAGGTGGAATTAAAGTAAAATTTGGGGTAAATTTTTAGGAAAAAAAAAAGTGAGCAGTAGATTAAAAGCCATAGATCTAAAACTTCAAAAGAACCAAAATTTACAATAAAAGACACAAGAATATCATTAAGACCAACATAAGCAAATCATGAGTCATAGAATAAGAAACACACAGGAAACACCGCTCCCAGGTTATTACAATTACTAAATACAAGCAATAAATTTAGCTCCAAATTCCTGGGAATCAAATTTTAAAAAAAAAAGGGGGGGGGGAAGGGTCACGTGACAATTTGTGCACGTCTCTGACTTGAGAAAAGCAAGCTCAAAACTCAAGAGAAGAATCTACTAAGATTGATTTTGTTTTGTTGCGTTTTTTTTTTTTAAAGGAATACATCATTCCAGTGCAAGAAAACCAGAGTGAATGGGTAATGTATGTGTGGGCACATTTACAAGAGGTAATGTACATAATGATACATTTACAGCAGCGCGTGGGTAATGTATGTGTGAGGATACATTTACAGGAGGTAATGTATATAATGATACATTCGCAGCGAGAGGTGTTCACACAACTCAAATAAGCAGGCAAACAAAAACAACCCAATGTGGAAGTCTAACTCTGACCATTCATTTCCGTGTGTGTGTGTGTGTGTGTGTGTGTGTGTGTATGTGTGTGTGTGTATGTGTGTGTGTATGTGTGTGTGTGTGTATGTGTATGTGTGTGTGTATGTGTGTGTGTGTGTGTATGTGTGTGTGTGTGTATGTGTGTGTGTGTGTATGTATGTGTATGTATGTGTTTGGCACAGGATCTCACTGAGTATCCAGAGCTTGCCTGATGCACACAGATCATCTGCCTGCTCCTGCAGTGGAGTGCTGGATTAAAGCATCCGCCACCACACTCCCCTCCACTTATTTCAAGTTATAAGATCTCATTAAAGAGGCCATACGAACCAGGTTTCACTGTATGAAAGAACAGCAAGAACATGGACACGGGGCTATTGTAGTGCCTGGTACTGTCCATGCTACACACATATAAGGTGTTTCTTCTCTGGGAAATGGGCACAGACCTCAGAGCACCTTCCCTCGGGGGAAGCAGAACTTGAGAAATTCATAAAACACTGATCCAAATTCTTGCAGTTTGTAAACTTCGGCTTCAAGCGACACAGTAATTACCAACTCACCTTCAGAATCTCCTCAACACAGTGGACTTCATTGGAGTACGGCTGCTGCAAAGGAAACAGAGAGAGAGCGCTCAATTTAAAACCTTGCCAGCAGGACTGGTGTGATCGAGGCTGGTGTGAGTGGTAGGTACAGGTGTGGACCAGCACAGGTCGGTCAGCTGCAGGACCTACCCTTTACTACTGCAGTGCTGGTAACTGCACTGCGGAAGAAGGAACCACCCACTTCATGTTGGGGAAGAACAGGAAGCTGGAGCTTCCCACTCGCCCACACCCGTCTGAATGTGACTGTTAGGCTGAAGGTGGAGAACAGTGAGGGTTGGGGACATAGCTCAGTAGTAAAACACTCGCCTGGCTTGTGTAAGGCCCTTCTCAACAAGGAAGAAGGGGGAAGGAGAGGATGATGGGGGAGGGGAAGAAGGTATTAATAAACCTAAGAGAGCACCAGATGGAACAGAAATGGAGGCAAGAGTAATCGGGTAACGATGATGGCTACCATACAGCAACATCCACCGATAACCCAAGCTAAAAGACATTGACATGGACAATATCTGAACACTAGAGGACCCACATGAGCCAAGCCCAGTCAGAAACAGCTCTTCATTACAGTTCTCTACAGCTCATTTTATGTTTGAAGATGTCTGTCTGTCTTTGTCTCTGTCTCTGTCTCTCTCTGTCTCTCTCTCTCTCTGTCTGTCTGTCTCTCTCTCTCTCTCTGTGTGTGTGTGTGTGACATATGTGTAGGTACTCCCAGAAGCCAGAGGAGAATGTCACAATCCCTGGTACTGGAGTTACACACAGACTGTAAGCTGCATGGTAGGGTGTTACGAATCAAACTTGGGTTTTCTGGAAGAGCAGTATGAATTCTCAAATGCTGAGCCATCTCTACAGCCTTTATGTGCATAAAGGACAACACAGGAACCAAGGAGATAGAGCGACCTGGAACCAAGACCGACTACTTTTCCCTCCACCTCATCTCTAACTTATTAGAAAGCATCAGATGCGGCAGCTACCGCAAGACTTGCCATGATAGGCAGCTCTGGAGGAACTCCAGTCTGTAGTCTGTATGTACTTTTAAGCACAAAGAAAAATAAAAAGGTTAAACCTAAAACACTTATCCTATATTAGAAACTTGGAATGCAGCCCACGAATCTATCGTTTCCAGTGGAACAGCCCCTTCTGTTCTGTGTCACTCCTGAGACCCTGTACACACATCAAGTACCACAGAATGTGGCGCCCCGGCTAGAGAGTGCACCCCACAGACAGCAGTGAGGTACAAAGCAGCCTTTCTCCTGGGCTCAGCTGCAAGTGAAGAGTGTCTATCCTATAATAATATTACTAACTCACAACTGAGGGTTTGTTAGCCACCAACGAAGTTTTTCCAACTTAGGAAGAATCAAAAGAAAACAGACATCTGCACCAGGCTGTGAACAGGTCTAGCAGCCATGTCAAAATGCAAACACTGCCTCGAAATGTGTTCACTAAATGTCCCCGATGGGGACATTTTTGGAGCTTGTTATTTATGAGGAATGGCCTGGAAATTCAGAGGTACACCCAGAGAGGGTTAAGGAAATTCCTACTCCACTGCATCTATCCAGCCCTTCCTCAGACATTCTGCATCTCAAACTGGCTATAAGTTTCCAAAATCCATGAAAAGATGTCAAAAAACCTGGACCAAATAAATGGTAGTGCCACATTTTAGCATAAATGTCAGAAACAAAGGGAGAAAAGGAAAAGAAAAAAAAGGCTGTTTTCACCTGGACATAAAATATGAATATACACTGGTTTCAATGACTGCCATCCATTGTTAGAAAAAAGTCACCACAGGTAGTGCACGTGAATCAACAGAGACTGGGACTCGACGGTCTCTGAACTATAGTCCTGCCTCCTGCCTGAGGATGTCCGGGAAGCAACAGGCAGTCAATAGAAATGATGAAGCATGCTCTAATGAGGACCAACCAAAGAGCTGGCTGATGCTTTCCAAAATCAGAATGAGGTAGGAAGCGATGGTCCAAGGTGTATCCTCCTTAGAGGTGACTTCATGCTTACAAAGTGCTGAAAGCAATTCTCACATCCCCTTATTCTGCCTTCCCAGGGATAGCATGCTTCCTGGTGCTTTCTCCTGCCCACATCCCCATCCAAACCCACCATGAACTGCTGTGGTGTTACGTGTTCATCCCCCTTCTCCCAAACCCACCTATGAGCACCCAGCTACCTCTGAACCTATATTTAAAAGAAAGGGCTGGTGAGGTAGAGGCGGGTAGAGGTACCGAGCCTGATGATGTCAGGGCCTACAAGCCACGTGGTATCAGGAGAGAACCAAATCCCACTTTTTCCTCTGGCCTCTACATTTGTGCTATGCCTCACATGCACACACACGTACACCATACATACATATGCTCATACAACACACATACACCATACATATGCACCTGCACACACATATACATCACACAATCCCCTAAGTAATAAATGTAAAACAGAGAAGAAGCTTCGAGAGTCAGTGTATCAATGCTTTGAGAGTTCAAATCTCTCCTCTCCCCCCCTGCAAACTTCAAATCTCTCCTCTCCCCCCGCCCCCTTGCAAACTAAAAGCGAGTCAGGGAAGGACAAGCTGCCTCGCGCAATAAAGTGCAGCCCAGCACCTCCAAGTCTGCCACTGAAAGGAAACTTCCAAGAAGGAAGGAGATTCTGAAAAAGATCCGGGTGCTGAGCCTGCTCTTAAAAGCTGCATGCCCCCTGTGAGGCTCAGGTCACTCCTGCACAGCAGAGCCAGGCTCTCCCTGTAACTCTTGCCCCAGAATGAACTATCGGTCGCGGCTAAGAAGCCGAGACGCAAAAGGTAGATTTATAAAAAGATTCCTCTGGAACACTAGATAATAAGACACAGTAGCAAAATCAATAATTGGGCAAGAGGAGAAGGGGTCTCTCAAGGGTGTGCAGGCTCACTGACTAACTCCCAGAACTCAGTGCTGCCTCCACACTCGGTGTCTGTGATCCTGGAGTGGGTAGACCACCACCGCTGTACCTAAGATGTCACATCACACGGACTCCTATATAGAGACCAACGTTCCAGTAGGGTGACTTCCCCACTGGGGCATGACCATAACACTAGAACAACAGCCCTACTCAACTAAGCAGAGAACACAGCAGCTATTTATTGGACTCAGGTTATACTTGGCACTGCATTAAGTATACTATCATTTCCTCAAATTGATACCATTGATTATGAAATCGATCACTAGCTTGGCATGGAGAAAGCTGTTCCATTCTGCACCCATCGACCCCGAGGTGGACATCCCTATTCCGAAAGCCCTTAGATCAATTAAACTCTCTCGGGGAGCAGAGTACAGTACCCAGTCTCATTCTCATATCCACAGCTGCGGTAGGCAGTTTTTACAACAGGCAGACTAAAACCGTGTGTCACGCAAGGTCGAACAGAAGCTCTGAAATGGCTGGGCCGAGCTTCCAGATCTTGTCAAACTGGCTTCCCAAAGACTGTCTGTGCCTGAGACAGGCACGGCAACATTAGGGGAGGAGCGGGCAGGTTTCTGTTCTACGTACGGCTTCCCGCTTCACCGCCCCTCGCTGCACCAGCCACAAGCACCAGAGCAGAAGAAGCAGAAGGCTAACCGCAGCCGGAGAATGACGCTCAGCATGGATACCTGCAAAGGTTGCAAAGGTCTTATGGACTTTGGTTTACTACCAAAAGAACTGAATCGAAGACACCTCTCCACTTCCGCCCAGCTCCGTTTGGCATCAGGTTTCAACAGAACAGAGCTTTTACCAGATCCCAGCTTCTATAGGGTGGCTTGGCTGGGGACCTGCTCTGTGACTTGGATACAATTCAACCTTGGGACTATTTCCTTATGGTGATAAAGGAGGGTATTACCACATCTAACCACCTCACAGGAGCAGTGTGAAGCCAAGTGCTCTGTCATGGGAATGTAAAAACTGGCAAAAGGAATCAGCAGAAGGAAATGTCGGTGCCAACGTGAATTATCAAAGTATTATTTAATGATGTGACTGTTTCAAAAGAAATTCTAACCGATTCTCATAGCAACTTTTCTTCAAATGCACTGCCTCCTGGACGGCTGTCTGCCACCTCCCCTGGCTCAGTGAGTTGAATGTCTATTGTGCCCTGCCTGAAACTCTCTTCCCCTTCCCTCCTCCTGCTCAGGGGGTGGTGAAAACACACCTACCACTCCCCCTTTGCCCTGGTGTTCCTGAGACACCGTCTGACACAGAATGACTCCTGCAGAGCCATCGGATTGTGTCCCTGCAGAGCTGCCCCAGACTTGTCTATACAGCGTCTGCTTACAAGTTCAAGGAAAGTAAGAGGGCAGCTCCATGCCCACCGGCCCACACACTGCCTGCTGCACAAACGCCACCAGCAACATTTGCTGGTCTTTCTGTCCTTCTAACTTACAATTCTCATTTCTGGGGTTGGAGACGTGACTTCAGTGTTTAAAAGCACGTGCTGCCTTTGTAGAGGACCTGGGTAGGAACTCCAGAACTCGTATCTCCAAGTCCAGTTCCAGGGGAGCCAGCACTCTTCTGGTCTCTCCACGGAGAGGTACACCAAGCATTCACACCGTGCACAAATACACTTAAAAAAATTTAAATAAATTGTAAATAGGAGGGTTTTGAAAACCCATTAGGTGCCAGTAAGCTATCTGAATTAGAAATAAACACCTGGGGTAGACAGGCAGTGGTGGCGCATGCCTTTAATCCCAGAACTTGGGAGGTAGAGGCAAGGTGATTTCTGAGTTCGAGGCCAACCTGGTCTACAGAGGGAGTTCCAGGACAGCCAGGGATATATAGAGAAACCCTGTCTCGAAAAATCAAAATCCAAAAACCAAGAAAAAAAAAAACACCTGGGCTAACAATATAGAAACAAATACATGCCAAAATACAGGATCCATCTGTCCCTATTTCTCCTTAGAAACACTAAAAATGCAGAATTAAAAAAAAAAAAAGTACCAGACTGGATTGGGAACAAGCCAAAGACTTACAAAACCTCACCTATGGGACAGATGCAAGGGTCACTGGTAAATCAGAGTTCAAAACCCTAGCATTATTTTGGCAATGGCTCCCATAAATGGGGCTAGAGGGCAAGAAAGAGGAGGAAGAAAGGCTGTGTGGGTGAAATGAGCATGTGGAAGTCAGAGGCTGTGTGGGCACAGAGTCTCTCACCCCACCTGGTGCTTCTAGATTGACTAGGCAGACTAGTGAGGCCAACCCATGGTATCTGCCGGTCTCTGCCCCCTCTGTCCCTAAGCTGTAGTCCCAAGCATGTGCTATCCAGTTCTGGTGGTCTGAACTCAGGGCTTCATGGTTACATAGTAAGCATTATATACCCGAGAGCCATCTCCCCAGTCAGCCCAAGCTACTATATTCTAGTTACATGTATCCTTTGATGTGTTCCAAACAATATGTTTACAAGGTTTCAGATCAGTCTGCAAACAGCGGGATACTACAAACACTTGAAATCTCTGACTAATGAAACTATAGTGCACATGAATTAACAGTGTGATGATAAAGGAAATATATAACATTATATATAGGACATTACTGATGAGGTGATACCCCAACTATATGAAACAGGAGAAAAATAAACACGGAGCTTTGTTGGCATTTAAGTAAAAGTGTCAGAGACTAGACCGTGTGTTTAGGGTTGCCTATTATGCTTAAAATTCGGAGAAGAATAATACACAAAAAATAACCATCAGTTTCTTCTACAAAGAATAAGCTCGTTTGGGATTACAAAGGGAAAGAGTTCAACTCCCTAGCTCCATTTTTTTTTTAAACTTTTAAATCCCAAGCCCTTAAACTTTGTGAAAAAACAAACAAACATGGGTTGGAGAGATGGCTCAGCGGTTAAGAACCCTGACTGCTCTTCCAGAGGTCCTGAGTTCAATTCCCAGCAACCACATGGTGGCTCACAACCATCTGTTAATGGGTTCTGATGCCCTCTTCTGGAGTGTCTGGAAGACAGCGACAGTGTACTCACATATAATAAATAAATAAATCTTAAAAAAAAAACAAACCCAAACAAACAAATACAAAAACAGAAGACAAAACCAAACCGAATGAACCAAGAAACAAAAAGCCCACAAACATTAGATTGAAATTAAAAACTTTTTGATGTCTACCGCCTGCTCCACCTGCTTCAAGCTCTGGCCCTTGATTGCCCTTCCTCTGTGGCTGTCCTCCTCTGTAGGAGTCCTGTCTCATATGTCCTCCTCCCTCTCTGCATGAGTCTGTCTTCAGCAGTCCTCAGCCCGTCCTACCCACCACACACCCCACTCACCCCACAGCAGGGCACTGAATTACTGCCTCCCAACTGGCATCCCCCTTCCCAGAGTGCCTGGGGGGCGTACATCAAAGCTTGGGCCCTTTCTCACTTTCCTAATGAAATGAGAAAACCCTTGCTTGAGAGAAAGGCAACTTTCACCTCTCTTTCTCTTTTCTACATAAGTACTGAAAAGGGACAGAGAAGCTTGCCTTGAACAAGGACCTCAGCTGGGCCTTGAATAAGGACCCACGGAAGGCTGGCAATAGTGACACACACAGATCCGTGTTCTCTACTGCTCCTGGGGCAAGACAGGGGCAGGGACAGGCAAATCCCTGGGCTGGCTAGTCTGGTATACACAGAGGAGAGAGGGAGGGAGAGAGGGGGATCCAGAGAGATCCTATGTTAAACAAAGTAGAGGTTGTCCCCTGACATATGCCCCATGGCACATGCTTGCTCTCTCTCAAACATGCTCATACATTTGCACGCGCATACATGTGCACACCCACACGCACACACACATGTTCACACACACTCACATGCGCACGCGCGCGCGCACACACACACATACACACACACACGTTCACTGGAGCACACATACCAAATAGATGAACAAATTATAAGTATTGAATGTACACATGTGAAATACACAAAGCCTGGAATGACTGTGATAAGGGAGAAACAAGACAGTGCATGTTAAAGTCTGTGCCATAGATATAAATGCATGCAATTATATGGGGATACCATAATCATCGCTTCTGAGAAAGATTAGAGACGGAGACCAAAAGGCCTGACAGAACAAGGCTTCACATAATGATAATTGTATTCAGTGAATAAGTGGTAAATCACCTACACAGCTAACTTGGCTTGAAGAACAGTCTCACACCGCCTGGGTGTGCCTGCTTCAGACGGAAGACACACAAAGGTACAGGCATTACAGCTCCATAGCCCACGGGTGATTGTCTTTATGTCAACTTCCATAACCCAAACTTTAAGAGCTTTTTTAAGGCTCCTGGATAGATGGATGGGAGTTCTTATAGGCCAAATTAAAACAGTAACCACAACACATGTACATGTACACACACACACACACACACGTTTGAGACAATTAATAAAAAATAATTACGAGCGCACCCTATAGAGTTTTCTTTAATTGAAAGAATGCTATGTAAGTGCAGTCAACTGCTAAAATCTCCCCTTGAAGATTATTAATGCAGTTACAAAGATGGATAAGCAGTTAAAACACTCACTGCTCTCAAAGAATACCCAAATTTGCCCACATTGAACGGTTCATGACCCCCCTTTCCGGCCTCCATGGACACTACTCTGGTGTAGAGACACCAATACACACATCATTTTAAAAACATATTATAGCAAAGGGTGGTGGTGCACGCCTTTAATCCCAGCACTCAGCAGGCAGAAGCAGTTGCAGGTCAGCCCGGTCTACGGAGTGAGTTGCAGAATAGCCAGGGCTACACTAAGAAACCCTATCTCGAAAACAAAACAAAAACAAAGCAAACAAAAAATAAAAAAAAAAAAAACATTTTTACTGAAGATTATTAAACATGTTTCATCTCCCTAAAAAAATGTTCCAAAAAGTAGACAGGGTTTTGATTTTTTTTTTTTACCTTACGTTTATTTGTGCACACATGAATGCATGTTGCTGGGTGCATGCATATCAAGGTGTGTATAAGTAGCTAGGGGACAATTTGTAGGTATCAGCTCTCTCCTTCCATGATGTGGGTCCCTAGAGCCGCCATGCTCGGTTGGCGGCGGGGCCTCTGCCCAGCGAGCCATCTCACTGGTCGCTAGTTAGCGGGAAGTTTCCTTTTTTTTGTTGTTGTTGGTACAGGCTGCTGCTTCACATTTTGGGTGCTAGGCACGGAAGCACATTAAGCTCACATTCAGCTGCCGAACTACATCCACAGATTGGATCACTCGTGACAAGTAACAAGGGCCACACATCCTTCACGCCCCCTAAACACCTCTTCTTAGCATCTGACAGCATGCCAGGCACAGAAGTTAGCACACATTTAATTAGATGGTGTTTGAAGAAATCTCTGATTTTCCAAACAGATTTGCAGGAGGAAGATGCATAACGGATTATCAATATGATAAAGAGAAGCACACGGTGGCCCATGTCTGCAGTCCCGGGTCCCAGGAGGCCTGGGCCATCTAACTTCACAGTAAGATAAAGAGGAGTCTTCAGGTCGCTCACTGTTGCTCACTTCCTGACAAAACCTAAGACTGAGCAGCTCTCCTGTGGGAGAATCTGAAAGAGGAGGAGACAAACACTGCAGCTCTGGAAGGTTTTCCTCTCCCAGAATCGGCTCAGAACGGGTGTTTCTCGGCGATCTCCCCGAAGCAGCACGCTTGGGTGGGGTAAAGGAAGGGTGTAGACGGCTTGGGGAGACAGGAGCTCCAAAGAGCCTACAAGCTACCCAGAGAGAGAGAATGACCACAGTCTGTGGGCACTGGCACTCCACTTCATGTGGGAAAGGAAGTCTTCATCCCTACCTGTTTAAAATACACATTTAGGTAAACTTCCAGCCACAAACTATGATGTCCTTCTGACTTTAACCAACTAAAGCAAAAGTGGACTACAGATGGGGGAGGGGTAAAAAACTCTTATAAGAGGTAGCTTTCAGAGACCAATAAGAGTGATCAGTTTCATACGTTTTCCCTGGCAGTCATTTGATCACACAACTGAAGCCACTTGTTTTAATTGGTATCATTAAGACAGTTCATTTTTTTCTGAAACATAAAAATATTGGGAAAAAAAATCACAATCTGAATTAACTAAATTATTCCATTCTGGAAATTCCATTTAGACCTCTGTGAAGGGTCAGCAACATTGGGAAGTTCTGAAACTTGGGGCTCTGATTCTTGCAGTCTGGATTTATAAATAAGGACACATTAATGAATAGTTGTTCTCTCTGTGTAGAGTTATAAAACATTCACAGGGGACACAAATATGCTAATGATATAAAGAAGTAGCAAAAATGCCACTGTCCCTGAATTCTGGATTCTCATTCCTTGCTCCCAAGATTTGGAGCTTCTAGGCGTTTGGCAACATTTGCAAGGTGCATTGAGGCTAAATGAAAGGACTTATTAGTGTTAGTGTTGACGCATGTATACCAGCTAGTCAATTAACTTCTCTTACATAACAGTTAAGAAATTGTGTTAAGGGGCTGGAGAGATGGCTCAGTGGTTAAAAGCATGACTGCTCTTCCGAAGGTCCTGAGTTCAATTCCCAGCAATCAGATGGTGGCTCACAACCATCCATAATGAGATCTGACGTCCTCTTCTGGTGTGTCTGAAAACAGCAACAGTGTACTTAGATATAATAATTAAGTCTTTGGGCCGGAGCAAGCAAGGCTGGAGTGATCAGAGGTCCTGAGTTCAATTCCCAGCAACCACATGGTGGCTCACAACCATCTGTACAGCTACAGTGTACTCATATACATAAAATAAATAAATAAATCTTTAAAAAGGAGTTGTGTTAAAGTTCACTCGGAAGTGAAGTACCTAGATGAACGAATGGGCCAACAAGACCAGAACGACATCACCACCCCACTATTTGAGAGCAGGTCTAACCTCAGTTTCCAGTTTCCTGACTAGCCACATAGTGTGGGGAGCTGAAATCCCCAGAAGGGTTTGCCTCTGAAACCTTGGGCTTTTGATGAAAGATCACATGAGGTCTCGTGAAGCCCATTGTGGGTATAAACCATGAATGATTTAGTAAGAATGGCTAAGTAGGCACGAAAGGGTGGGAAAAAAACCAAAACACCACAAAGAAAAGGTCTAGACATCTCATTGCAGTGATAATAGAGAAAGAGGAAGGAAGGAAGGAAGGAAGGAAGGAAGGAAGGAAGGAAGGAAAGAAGGAAGGAAGGTTCTTTCATATGGCCTAACAATATCTGATCTATTTCTTCTTCCAAAACCTAATGCTACTTTACTAAAATGCCTTCAGAACGTGTGCGTGTGCGTGAGAGAGAGAGAGAGAGAGAGAGAGAGAGAGAGAGAGAGAGAGAGATTGCTTTGAGGGTGGACATCACTCAAATGTGTGTAAATATGAGTACCTCTTCCAGCAGAGTGTATCACTGGAAGGAGGGTATGAAACCACACAGTGGCACAGTGGTGTATGATGTCCCTATGAACTCTGCACTGCCTAGATCCTACCCGAAGACGTGTGCACGCATGCACACATGCACATTTTGATTCTCTGCTGCTCCTGTCTCTCACAGATCATATTAACATACAGTTCTGATCTGAAACAACACCACTACATTACTCTGTCAATCTCAGGATGTTTACAGAGACTTAAGCCGACTCTCTAAATGTCCGTGTCTGTCACATTTTACAAGTGGCACACGGTGTTTGGAAACCATGTCTAATTCCATGTTCATGGGTACTTAGACTTTAAAAAATAAATAAAAATACCTAAGCATAAGCCAAGGCTATAGAGGCATCTGAAACGAAAGGGAGTGGGTGGGGCTTTCCACCCAGGATGAGGCTAGAGACACTGAAGTCCTAGGAATGAGATAAGCCATTTAATCCACGCCTTGTCAGGAAGGACGGAAGGTTTTATCCCAGGTTTACTCCAAGGTAATCACGGTGTCTCCTCCAGGCTTGGTGCGACTTGTCTGTCTCCTGGCATCAATTATCTTTAAAAACAAAAGCTAAAATCCAATGGGGAACAGAAAGGAAAGGCAAGTCCTGCAGCAGAGGCACAACTCCTGCGAGGAAACAGTTTCATACTCCCATGGGGACATGGGCACTGTAACCAACACAGGAGGCACGGGCAGGAAGAGACGGCCTTGATTTCCACATGCTTCACAAGAAAGAAATTTCCACGGGATTGGAAAAATCACCTTGGGAAAGTGTAACTTATTTATTATCACTGTACCTGCCTAACAGGTACAGGTCCCTGGGTTCAATTCCCAACACCGAAACAACGAAGGCTGTAAAAGTATCATAGGTGGTCATAAATCATTTATTTAAGCCTAAATTTAAAATATATTATCGCTCTTGTACAGCCTGTTTAAAACCAAGGTCAAGTCGATGGTAGTGATGTGCGTGAGCCTGAGCTCAATGCAGAATCCAGAGAGGAGAGACTCTAGGAAACGAGATACCATAGCCACAGTGAAACAAAATAACCTCCTGTCAAAGATGAACTGCCCCTCAGTTAGACCTGACCCAGCAGCGGCCTTCCTGACAATTCCAGACACCTGGCACACAGCCCGTGGGGAAACAGCGCTGGGTGTACCCACTTCCTTCCTGACGCGGTAATTACCCCAGCAGCGGCAGGCCGAACTGGGACGAGTAATAGTTCAAAGCCCTGCTCGAGGTCCTTTCAACCTGAACTTTTTTAATTGATTTATTGCAACAAGCACCATGCAGCCAACTAGCATGCTCTCCCATAAGACAGCCGAACAATGCGGGTGTGTAACTCCAGCTGGGCTCCTGAGCAGGTAAGCCTTTGAGCTAACCTTTGCGAGTCACCTCCTCGTCCAAGAGTTGGTTTGGGGATAAAGATAGTTTCTCTACAGACTTTTGTAGATAGAATGAAATAGCTAGAACACTGCATTAAAAAAAAAAAACAAGAAAAGTGACAGGTGGTGGCACACACCTCTAATCCTAACACTTAGCAGGCAGTCAGAGGCAGGGGGGTCTCTGAGCTTGAGATCAGCCTAGTCTACAGAGTTGAGTTCCAGGACAGCCAAGACTACACACAGAAACCCTTTCTCGAAAAACATAGTAAATAAAACAAAACAGGCAAACAGACAAACAAAAAAGTGCATCATGTTATTGCAGAGGACCTGAGTTCTAGTCCAGCACCCATATAAAGAGGCTCACAAATGCCTGTTGCTCCAGGAGGATCTAATACTTCTAGTTTCTGTGGGCACCTGCACTCATATGTGGGTGCACATGTGCACACATGCGTGCACACACACACACACACACACACATGCACATGTACACACACACACACACATTCTAAACTAGACTCAAATTCAACATACCTATTGAAAAACCAAAGCACTGAGATCTTTAAAGGGACGATTTATATTTTGACTTTTAAATGATCAATAGCTTCAACGTCTATCTTTTCAGCATTTGTCATATCATTCATTAACTCAGCACCAGCGTTTGAAGGTTACAGGAAAAAAATCAATAGCTATGGGAATTATCAAACATTTATGATTGTAATTGCCATAAAATATATGATCGATATACACGTAGTGAGGCATGGGGTATATAAACCTGTAATCCCAACATTCAGGAGACAGAGGCAGCAGAGTGCTCAAGGCCTACCTGAGCTACACAGTGAGACAATGTTTCAAAACACACAATAAAAACAAGTCTGCGTTTGCTACAAAGATGAAACTATGCACACGTTCTCTGTCTTCACTATTACTATTTTATAAGGAAGGCAGGCTGGCTCCAGAGTCCAAACAAACAGCCACACAAGTCTCAGGGGGTAGGCCCAAGTCTCCTGTGGCCGACCAAAAAAAACCAAGAAAGCTGTCTGTTACCTATCAGATGTACACAAAGGGAAAGACCCAGGAGGTACTGCATGCCTATAGCTGGAAGGCTTATTTACCTAGTTATAGTCATGCACACAGCAGACTAAACTAGGTTGCACTGATTGATTCAGAAAGGCAGGAAGGAAAAAAACAGCCAAAACACCCGTTTCTGTTCAGACCTGGCCATCATCTTCCTTGCTCCATTTTCTCCCTCTACGTACTGGTCTTCCCCACCTGAACCTCTGGCTGGATACTTACAGCGGGGCAGTGGGGCACTTACCTCCCTGTGCATGTCTTAATGCCTTCCTACATGGCAAAAAAAAAAAAACTTTCCTGTCTCAACACCTGCCCTGCCAGCCCTGCTCAATGCCACTAGGTTGCTGTCGTTGGTGCGGCAGCTGCAGTGGCTGCCCAGACAGGGAAGAAACTTTGCATGTCTTCCCTGGTACAGAGCCATGAGAAGCAGGAGTGCTCCCAGGCACAACTCCCCTGGCTCTGCTCCTCAAAACGCTCTCAAGTACAGCGTTGCTTAGCAATGTTTGCCTTCCCCCTGTACATTTGAAATTGGCAACATCTGTCCCTTTGGCAATTTTGACTCATGCAAAGCACCATGTGCAAAGTTTAAAAGCATACAGCCTCACCTACAGGCACCCGCCCCTCCTCCCTTGCTCCCAAAAAAACCAAGAGTCCAAAATGGCTTACTCTTTGTTCTGCTTACAAGGACCGGTGAGAGATCAGTAGGTTTTATGGCAGCTGATGGCACATAAGCAAAATATTTAAGCCACCAGTGGGAGCTCCTATTAAACTCCACCTAATAACTAGTGTGCCTGCACAATTACACCTGAGGATGTGTCTGAAGTAAAAACCTCATCTGGCTAACAATTTCCTTTAGAACAAATTCTGTTCTGTGGCACTATGTGCATGCAGGAGTCACCAGTGAGATAAAAAGCCAGGTCCTAGAGTGAAGGTAGCAATCCCCTTCCCTCCTCTCCTCCTTCTCTTCTTCCTTCTGATCTGGAGGTCAAAGCTAAGGCCTTCTTAATGGTAATCGAGTGCTTTACTACTGAGCTATACACCTCTAGATCACTGAACAGTGATATTCATATTCACACTATACTCAAACTTCAAGAACACAATTAGCAAAACAATTAATCTAATATAATTCTGTCATCTAAGTATTTGATACTTAATCTCTCAGTCATCTTAGCATTTGCTCAGGTTATCATTACACGCACATGCCTCAAAGTGCTGCACCCACACACATAAGACAAATCCATCTAAAAATAACATGTACATGAAATGTCCTAATTCTTCATATATCTTTTAAAGCCTGCTAAGGAATTAAACGATGCTCTATGCGTTCAAACTCTTGGCATATGAACATTTTTGTTCTGAATATAAACAAATCAGGCTACAATTTCCTTGAGCCAACCAATTTTGATATATTATGAGCAAGTGTTTGCAAAACAATTCTGTTGAAACCAAGTTCTGGCTACAAAGGGTAGAGTAGCCATGTGCTCTCAAGTCTACCGGACACAGAGAAATAGAGGCTGAGGTCATATTCCTTGCACCCAAGCAAAAAGTCCTCGACTACATTCAGTGTCATTTAAAACACATACATGAATTCAACATGCTAGGATCTGCTTCTCATTAGTACCCTCACCTGATACCTGCTGAATGCAGATAGAGCTGCCATCGTTATGCTCCTCACTGTATTCTGTAGGAGAAAGACAGGAGCAGATTCTTTAAATTGGAAGTTTTCTTGGACATCTCAGATGTCAAGGTCATCTTTACAGAATAAGTTCTGCCTATATACACTAGGGCGGATGAGCAAAATTCTGATCGCCATGCAAGCCTCCAGCCCCAGCTCTACCAGGGACCAAGGATTAGTTAAGCTCACTGCATGAAACAGCATGAACATTCTCCTACAGAATACATCCTTAATGAAAAACAGGCCTCTGTGTGTGTGGGAGTGGGGGGATGGAGGTGGAGGGACAGAGTCTCGTCTCACTATGAAGCCTTAGCCGGCCTGGAACTAGATATGTGGATCTCCGATGTCCTCAACCTCACAGAAGTCTACCTGTGTCTGCCTCTCAAATGAGGGGATTAGAGGCACATCACGTGGCCCTGTGGCACTCCCGCTCTTACCCCGACACACCCCTTTCCACTCAGCTTCCCCACCTCCCCACACAACCCCCTCTAATTTATGAAGCTGCCATCTCTATCTCTAAGGGCACCATTGTGACATCTGTGTCCTCAACATGATACTGATGAACTTTGAATTAACTTGGGTGGAGGAAGAAATGCTATAACTTTGGAGGGTGGGATCCTGTGCTCTAGGGGATAA
The DNA here is from genome assembly GCA_036184795.1 of Tokudaia tokunoshimensis. NCBI lineage: Eukaryota > Metazoa > Chordata > Mammalia > Rodentia > Muridae > Tokudaia > Tokudaia tokunoshimensis. Next base: position 5,512,215 of record BTHU01000014.1, read on the forward strand.
GGAGGAAGGAAGCAAGGTGGGTGCTGTCCATCGGGCGAGTGCTGATAAAGCCGAAAAGTTGGGGCTGGGAATGACTTAAAACATCCCTCGCTGGGGTGGGGAGGAGGCATCAGGCAGCAAGGGCCCCCTCCCACCTGCCTGCTGTTGGGACCAGTTTTCACTCTGTAGCACATACTGGTCACAGACTCACTGCCACCCGCCCACCCTAGCCTCAACTACTGAGATTACAGCTTTCAGCCATCGGAATGTGCCCATACGGGCTACAGGACATATTCAGCTATGGCAGTGTTAGAGAAATTGTCTCTATTCTGAGGTCTCTGACATAATTCCTACTCTTTAGGACAAAAGCCATGATCAACGCCAATTAATAATATTATAAGCAAGGGAAATAAAACATAGGCTAAGCACCCTATTTTACAAATCATCTATAGCCTTGTTCTCCTGATAAATAGCCTATCCCCACCCCCCACTGCAGTAGCATGGAGCAAATCAAAGACCCTGGATTATCTTCATTGCTGAATATGTTGAGACTGCCTTCTGCTCCAACCTCCTTTGAGCCCTAGGCAACCAACGAGCTTTAGGACAAACCTGCTGACACAGCCGGACATGAACTTGAAACAGTTGTCACAAGATAAATGCTCAGCTCACTTGGCACCAACACAGAACCATGGTGGCCTGTCACCTTGCATGGACCAGTTTGGGGGCTTGCCTATCTTGTTGTCCCAGTAGAGTTTCTCCATGCATAGAGGGGATGGGAAGCTTGGCCAAAATGATAGCCTGCCAGGTGACAGTGGCCACCGCCTTGGAGCATTCAAAGGCAAGACCTGTGACATGATCTCAAGACCTCAACAAGGACAAAAGCCATGAACCTGTCTTCTGGCACGCCTCATTCTACTTCTCCAATGGCATGGCTTTTAGAACCTCATCCCTTAGGGACGAGTCTGGGAATAAGTTAATAATCTCCAATTCCCTAACAGGAGGGAGAACAGGACCTTTATGTCTTGAGTAGGTGGGCTAATCTGGTGACAGGAGTCCAACTCTTCGTCTTTGGCTTCACATCCGAAAGCCTCTCAGCCACAGTCACAACCCCTAAGACCACTGCAGACCCTGCTGCTCGCGAGTCATCCACTGTTTGTTGTTTTCCAAGATGGAGTACAAAATGGAGTACAAGATGAAGAGAGTATACTCTTAAGAGTCAATTGCTGGCGTGGGAGAGCTAGCTCAGTAGTTAAGAGCACTGACTGCTCTACCAGAGTCCTGAGTTCAATTCCCAGCAACCACATGGTGGCTCACAACCATCTGTAATGGGATCTGATGCCTCTTCTGGTGTGTCTAAAGACAGCTACATTGCACTCACATATATAATATAAATAAATCATTTTTTTTAAAAAGCCAATTACTGCTTTTTTGGGAATTCAATGTTTCTAATGTTTAGTGAAAATGGTAAAATCAAGATTTCAATGTGGAGAATACTATTTTTTAGATGTTAGCAATTAAGTACACTACTCCATAGAGTGCTCCTTAATGGGGCAGTGTCTCCAACCATTGGCTCGAATCCCTCCTTCTCTTACAGAGGGGCAATATGAAAAGAGACTAGAAGATAGGTATATTCACGTTGAAGAATCTCTTATTAACAAACCACAGACACAATTTTATACAGCACATTCCTCATTTCGCCCAAAGCATTTCTTGGCCCTTGGCCAAGGGGACAGAGCATAAGATAACCTTGCTGGATTATTACTTTAGTCTCTGCCACAGTCTGTGTGACTTCAGTAGGTTGACACATACCGCCTAACAGATCACCAGAAACATGAACCAAGTCACAGTGCCATCAGTTACTGCCTGACCTGTGTGGGATGAGTCTGGGAACTACAGGTGATATGTAACGTACCTGTCTCAACGAGGCTCAGAACACACCAGTGTGTCCCCTTAGCAACTGAGTCACGAGAAACCTGGGCGAACATAACGAAGGGAGATAAAGGATCTGGCTCCTACATCACCTTTAAGGTGAGATCATTAGTCTCACTAGAAAATTAAGCCCAGGCTGCAGGAAAACATGTTCAGGGTCAACAATTCCCACGTTACTAGGATACCAACTAATGATACCTTTGTGGTTGGAGGAGATGAGTAAATGTTCCACCCAGTGTGGTTGGCTTATTCCCAGGAAAAGGGATCTATTCCCTGCAAAACACTTAAGACTGAATCCTTGTCTATATTAATGATTTCATGACACGCCATAAAAAAAAAACAAAAAAAAAACTGGGCATGATGGCACAGGCTTTTAATCCCAGCACTTGGGAGACAGAAGCAGGTGATCGCTGTGAGTCTGAGGCCAGTCTATCCTACATACTAAGTTCCAGGGCAGCCACTGCTATGTAGAGAAACCCTATTTCTATATACATGCACACACAATCATCATCAACATCATCACCACCATCATCACAAAAAAACCTCACATGTAGAAAGCCCTTTAAAGACTTAGAAACCAATGCTGAAAAAATGTAAGGAATTCTTTTTTAAAAAATCATGGGGCTGAGTCATTAGCACTGGCTACTCATGCCAAGGGCCCAGGATCAATTCCCAGCATCCACACGGAGGAGGCTCACAACTACCTGAAAATTCTAATTCCAGGAGATCGAACGTCTTCTTCTGGACTTCTCGAGCACTGTACATATGCTGTATACATACAAGAAAAAAAATGCAGGCAGAACCCAGACACACAACATTTTAAATTAATCCGTTTTTCAAACTCATTTCTGAAATGAGTTTAGTGACAGATCCCCAGACAATTGTCCTAAATGGAGAATAATATCATTTCACATCACACGATCCTCCCTTCGGCGAGTCGTACATGTTAGGGGGATTGTCATTCAGACTCCAGGTCAGAAGCACATTAGGTTAGGAAATCTTCATGATGAGTACAATATGGCAGCAGCTCCGGTTTTCATCGAGTGCCCACTTGTGCTCAAACACAAAATAGACACACTGACTTCTGACCTCTTCCTTGTGGAGGAAGAGACAGAGTACAATGTGGGGAGAGGAGCTGCTAGGACAGGAGCTCAGGGGAGAAGCCAGCTCTGAGGGGCTGTCACAGGGGGGATGCGGAAGCACCACAGGAGAACAGGAAGAGCTCCGAGAGGAGCAAGGGCAGCCAGGCCTGGTACTGTCTGCCGGCCCTCTCAGCTCAGGACAAACCGCCTCTATCTATACGAAGAAGGCAATCGGTAAAGACAGGGCCAGAGGTGGGCACCTAAGCCCGGATTTCCTGGGCCCCTAGAGAGACCTGAGCCCATGTGTTTCAGACCAGACTGGGCAAAATAAGAAGACCACAGAAAGGAAACCACAGGGAAGGAGTGAAAGATACACTCACAAAGAAGCAGACAGTGGGTTCAAGGTCACCCATAATGATCTCAGGTGCTGGGGCTAGAGAGATGGCTCAGTGGTTAAGAGGACTGACTGTTCTTCCAGAGGTCCTGAGTTCAAATCCCAGCAACCACATGGTGGCTCACAACCATCCTTAATGAGATCTGTGTCTGAAGACAGGTACAGTGTACAACATCATCATCATCATCATCATGGGACTAAGCTGCCAAATGAACTGGTGATCCCGGTGCCCAGGAAGAAAGCAAGAGATTATTGCCAATGTCTGGGGCAGGTACAAGGAGAGGGAGACATAGTGAAAAAGATCTAAGATAACCATACAAACGTCTATGGGGCTGGCTCAGCAGTTAAGAGCACCTTAGTTCAATTCCCAGCGACCACATGGTGGCTCACAACCATCTGTAATAGGATCTTCTGGGGTGTCTGAAGAGAGCAATGGTGTACTCATATACATAAAATAAATAAATCTTTAAAAAAAAAAAATAAACCCAGGACAGTGGATGAGAGGAAGCATCACAAGAATTTTAAATGTTTAACGCTAGGAAATGTCGTCCGGGTCATTTTCTACGACTAGCAGCTGACCCCTCCTGCAGAGCCCTGGGAAGAAACAGGAAACCGGACTTCCAATGGAGATGTAAAGAGGCAGGTAAAAGGCCAAGGAGAAGGCTACACGGTGTGTCCCATGTTCAGAGACGTGCTTTTCTGGGTCGTCCGGTGGCACAACCCAAATGGCAGAGGCCCAGGAGGCTGAGAGAAAGACCCAGGCACGGTGTGTCTGTCTGCTTCCAACTACACAGCATCAGATGCGGAGGGAGCGAGAAAGAAGTGATGACTGATGACGGGCAGGAGTTAAAAAGGGCTAACCTATGCTCAGAAGCTGAAAGACCTAAGTGCGGTCCCGTAGCCCGAGATTGGTGCGAGCGAGCGGAAGGGGTGGAGTTTCAAGTAGCAAGATGGAGAATGGGCTTGGGTGTGGGGGAGGGGTGTGGGGGAGGGAGGCTCCAGAGGGACATCCGACCCTTCTGTGAGACCAGGAGAGAAAAGCAAATGACCGTGCAGATGCAGGTAACCAGGTGAGAACAGAAATCTCATCTGCGTGGCTTCCAGCTCTGAAAGGGAGCAGCTTAGCCCTGAGCATATAGCACTCACTCAGAACCGGAATAAGAGTTTTAATCGTTGCTTCATTAGAAGCATCAACAGCCCTAATTGCATTACATCAGGTGCCAACAGGCTGGCCGGGCGCTGTAAGCGTAAGTCGTACTAATTGTCACCGCTCCACGGACAAGCTTTGTGACAGCGTACTTGGCGACATAGGGCTGGACTTCTTAAACTCCTTGGGGACTCAGTGTGCAACATGAAAAATGTGATGCGAGCTGATTTATGTCACAGGTGGCTGTAACAGCAGGGAGAGTGCTTTGGAAATCAGAGAAAGGGCAAATGTAAATATTTCTGCTTGCTTGTCTTTATAAGGTGAGATATTTACTCCAGAAACTGCCAAGCCATGTGGATGTTATTCTTCAGGAGACTTTGCCATGCCAAGGGATATGAGGGGAGTCGAGGGAGGGGAACACAGGGACCCTGAAATTTTGGCAGGCGGATTTTTTTTTCCAGTTGGTGGGTTGGTTGGTCTGGTCTGGTCAGGTCAGATCAGGTCTGGTCTGGTCTGGTCTAGTTGGGCCAGGTCTGGTCTCTAACTGGAGATCCCCATGGCCTATGCAGGGGTTGCAGGGACTACACATATGTAATATATATTCACTGAAAACTAGCTTCTATGGCAATGCCAAAGCAAATGGTCTCTTTCTCTGGGCATTTTAATTATTTTCAATCATTTAAAAATCAAATAAATGGGAGAGAAGGACTGGAGAGTTGGAGTTAAGGGCACCAGCTGCTCTTCCAGAAGAGGTTTACAAATATCTATAAAACTCCAGCTGCAGGAGATCCGACACCTCCTGGCCTTCAGGGGCATCAAACCACACTTACGCAAGCAAAACCACCATATACATAAACATAAACTGAGTGCCAGGTGATGATAGTACACACATTTGATCCCAGAACTCAGGAGGCAGAGGCAGGAAGACCTGAGTTCAAGGCCAGGCTGGTCTACAGAGTGAGCTCTAGGTCAGTTGGGGCTACACAGACAAATCCTATCTCAAAATAAAAACAAAAACAAAGCAATACAAAAAAAAAGAAAGATCAAACTGGGGCAGGCCCTGTGGCCTAGCATGTATAAGGCCTCTAGGTTCAACCAAGCACTGAAATATTTTAAAATAAAAAGTAAAATTTGGGAAGGGTTATATCTCTTGGGAATACCCTAACTGGGATTCACGGTATCTGAGAACTCATCTGATTGAGCTTTCAAAAAATCTACTTCAAAAACATAGGTGTCCTGATTGGCCTTTCTGCCCCACCCACCAGGATTACAAATTCCTCTTTTTAATATCCAAATTCTGCCTTTTTCTTTTTCGTGCGTGCGTGCGTACGTGCGCGCGCGCGCGTGTATGTGTGTGTGTGTGTGTGTGTGTGCGTGCATGCATTGCTTTTTTGAGACAGGGTTTCTCTGTATAGCCCTGGCTGACCTAGAACTCACTTTGTAGACCAGGCTGGCCTTGAACTCAGAAATCCGCCTGCCTCTGCCTCCCAAGTGCTGGGATTAAAGACCTGTGCCACCACCGCCCGGCTTTTCCTTATATTTTTACATTTATTTATCCGAGGGGTGTGGTTGCACAGTAACTTTAGGGAGTTGGGTCTTTCCCCTCAACTTGTGAGTTCCTTGGGAGGAGGAGGGAGGAAAGTGGATAGGAAAGTGGCGATTTCTCCTGTATCTTCAAGTCTCTGCCATTGAACATGTATTTGAGGCACAGGACTGCGTGCCAGGCAGCCACGGCACATCTCCTGAAGGGCAGGCTTTTGACGTGAGACTTGGTGACTAGAGAATCAGGACTCCTGGCACAGAAGTTCTGCTGTTAACAGCTGACTAAATGTAAACTTGTCTTCCTTGGTCAGTGTCACTGTAATGTGACAGTTTCCTCTGATCCCTGCCAGAGTCCTTATGCCAGCGGCAGCTGCTGTGCCAGCTGCCTGGCATTGTCATTGTGTGGTTGTGCCAGTGAAGGGGACGATGGTGCTGGGGGTCAGGCAGATGGAGAGCTCAGGGTGACCCACATGAGTCAGAATTCAGAATCAGGAGTTAGTCTGAGTACCTCTCTTTAGATTACGGGTGATGGGTAAAGACTTGAAAACTGTGTTCGGTGAAGAACCAGAAATGAGCGCCCTCAACCTCCGGAGAGAGAGGCTGGTGAAGTCCCAGACCTGCACATCTAAATATAGAAGCTTAAAAATAGTGACAAATGACCCACAGACATTTTGAGCATAAGCTGTTAAGACAGTCCTGGGCCACGAGCTGCTTTGTTTGATGGTGTGTTTTCTGGGGCTTTGTTTTAAAGGCCAGTGTTTACAAGCTAGAGAATTCGAGATCAGGTAGAAAATGAGACCTTCCATTCCCCAGAAATGCCCTGCTTTGATGAAAAACCCCATCTTCCACCTGCAGTTTTTGGAGCTGGGCAAGGCTTTGAAATACATTTTAAGCTCTAACAGAACATTAAGTAATGTAAAAATATATATATATATGTATATGCAAAATATTTTTTTAAAAGCTCAAAAATTGTTGGAAATGAGGTAGTGCAAAGAACAGAGCTGCCTACAGTAGCCCAAGATGTGCCTGAGCCTGGAAGGTCTGCTGGGGTGGTGTTAACTGGAAGGTCTGCTGGGGTGGTGTTAGCTGGAAGGTCTGCTGGGGTGGTGTTAGCTGGAATTGTTTTTTTCACTTTCTGTTCCTTCTCAAAACTGCCAAAGTACATTTGGTACCAGGATAAGAAATTCCTGTTCCTCCTAGCTGTGCTCGCTCACACACACACACACACCCCTCCCACCCTGGTCCCTAGAGCACTGGTTTGCCCAGCATGGGAGTCTCCCCTGCCTGGTTGCTCTCCCAAACTTTTTAACTCTTCCCTGTGTTGTTTCTGCATCACTGTGTGTGACATTTAGTCGACAGGAACAGAAAGTCAGATATGATGGCTGAATTAATGGTTTTGGTTAGGAATCTTTGGGCAAGACGATATTTTAAGCAAAATTCTTAGGAAAGGGTAGTGCATCTCATTGCAAACATGGTTTTTGAACTTGCATTTCTGTCTCCTGGTTGCCAAGAGGTACATAGTTTGATCAAAAAAAAAAAAAAAAAAAACAAAAACAAAAACAAAACAAAAAAAACAAAAAATTATTATTTCTCGTTTAAAACTACTGTTTGCTCTGACTCCTCAAGAACTCCATAACCAGCTATTTTTACACTGATTTTGATATTTTTAGCTGTCGAAATCATTAGACTGACAAAGTACGATCCTCCCCTCCCCCTAAGGTTCACACTACAAACAAACAAGGCTTTTTCTCGTGAACTTCATCTCCTGTCTGAGTGAGCATGGCCTACTTTCAGCCTGCATTTCCCCCTTTAACCCCTTGGCAATTTGTCAAGCTCAGTCTAATCTCCCTAATCCCTTCGGCTGAAGGATTTTGAGTTTAATGTTTTAATCTAGGGGCCCTCAGTATTTAAGTAATTAGAGGTCATATCTCTAGCTCTCTCCTTCACATAAATTACCTTAGTTTACTTTTGAATTCTAATTTATAACTCACAGAATTCTAAGAACTCACAGTGGGTCAAGCATTTGAAGCTTCAGACTGAAACGTGTGAATCAACAAGGAGCATTCTGGGATGGCCGTGTTTCTAGCACTCGGCCTCAAGTCTGGGGTTTCCCTAATTATACACATGCACAGGATAGTCTGTGGAAATTCAAAAGAACCTGCATCGTATATCAATATTCACAAGTCAGTAAACCCTTAAATACTTACTTAAAAGATGTTTGACTAACGTAGCAACTGCATGTATTTTTGAGAAAGTATGATACTTCAATACATGTTTATAGTCTGTACTGGTGTGTTCTGGTGTGTACTAGTGTATTCTAGTGTATACATGTGTTCTAGCATATACTAGTGTGTTCTAGTGTGTACTAGTGTATTGTAGTGTGTACTAGTATGTTCTAATGTGTGCTAGAGTGTTCTGGCATGCACTACTATATTCTAATATATACATGTGTTCTAGTGTGTACTAGTATATTTCTAGTGTATACTTGTGTTCTGGCATGCACTACTATATTCTAATATATACATGTGTTCTAGTGTGTACTAGTATATTTCTAGTGTATACTTGTGTTCTAGCGTGTCCTAGTGTTTGCCAGTGCATACTTGTGCTTTCTAGCATGCTCTAGTGTGTATTGGTATATTCTGATGTGTACTGGTGTGTTCGGAGGTTATGAGTAGACCCTGCATGTAAAGTACTCTATCTAGCTAAGGCCAACACTTGCGGTGCCCTTTAGAAATGCCGGTTGCTGCTTTCTAGAATCCTGCTACACTTTCAATTCCTTAAGTCATTCCCAGCATTTTTTTCATGCCTGTGAACTTGTGGAGAGAATAACTTTTCTATTAGTTAATCTGGATATTCTTCTTACAATTTTTTTTTAAACTAATTCACTTAAAAGCTCCTTCCTGTCAGGAACAATTATCTTTCGTGACAGAAGGAATTCTACATTTCAGCCTCTCGATGAGCGCGCCCTGAAAACCCAGAGAAAGTGGATGAATCCAAGAGCCTGTGTACAGTGAACGTTTTGCAACATGGCACAGAAAATGGAATAAGTAGTTACTTTGAAAAAATACTGTCCTAAATAGGACAACATCACCCTTTGGCGTGTGTGCTCAGTGGTGGGGGCACCTGAGGCTCTCTGTGTGCTAATTCAATTCACCTCACAGATCCTGCACCCTGGAGGTCTTGACACCTCCACCCTGAGAAGCCTAAAGACACTAAAGGATCCTTCTGGACAGGCCTCCTGGGCCTCTTCGGTGTGGGAATCCAGACCCATGTGTAGCCTCATCCAGAGTTCTCATCACTGACTAGAGCACCTTCATCATGTTGCTTCTAGATGAGAAAGCCTTGTCCTACTAGGTAGGCCAGGCTCAGAGATCTGCAGGCCTCCCTGCTGGGATCAAAGGTACAAATCATCACACAGGGCCTCTGCTCTTTCTTTCAAGAGTCAAATATTAAAGCACTTTGAGTATTAGTGAAAGTAATTTCCAGACTACAGATATTAGGAGAAGAAAATTAAAAATGAGACAGGGTGAGACGCTGAGTTGTGGAGACCAGCACTGGGTCTGGGAGATTGGGGTAGAGAGGCTGGAAAATGAGCGGGCAGGAACAGACCAGACTGCTGAAATTCATTACCCGATCCCTGAGGAATTTACAAGAGAACAATACTCACTAATAAAACAGCCTTTTGTTGAATAATCTCTCTGAATTTCTGTGAGACCTTGAACGAAGATTTTAATAGTGCTGTGTGGTCACTTTATGTATCTGTGAAGACTCAAGAAGTTTTCATGACCTGACTTGAGCAAGTGCTTAGATGTTGCATCTATGTGGTCAGTAGGACTAGGTCTGGTTACATTTGGGATTTGAACTCAGTCTTAAGAAAAAGGTTAAGGGCCAGTGAGTTGGATCAGTGGGTAAAGGAACCGCTACCAGACTGGACTTCCAACCTGACTTCCATTCCACGTGGTGGAAGAAGAGAACCAAGGACCCTGATGAACGGGAAAACATTAGTAAGAGTCTGAAGTGTTGTTAAAACGAGCCTGAGATCAGAGACCCGCTTTGTTCTCTGCCCCGACACAGAACAAAGTGTGCGCAAATCTCCACAGGCCGAAATCACAGGTCCAGCAAGCTCTGCCACCGTGGGCCAGTTCTAGCCTCTGATTGGCTGTCCCTCAGACCACAAGCAAATGCTATTTTCTGAAAGTTCTCAAATGCACTCATTGTTGGAGAACGGAGTAAAGAAGCCAACATGTTTAATCAAAACCAAAGTGGACGGCGCCTAAACGAGCAGGCTTCTCCACTTCCGTGTCCTGAGGAGCCACTTGGATCTTCCAGCTAAGGGCCCACAATCCCTTCTTTTAAAAAACAAAAGTCAGCAGGAGCTCTCTGTAGCCCTGGCTGGCCTGAAACTCAGTAGGTCAGACTGACCTCAAGCTCAGAGATTGACCTGCCTCTGCCCCGTAAGGTCTGGGACTGGAGCCCATGGTGCCTGGCTTCCTTCTCTCCCCCTTTTCAAGTGTTACCAAAGGGGATTTAGACAGACAGGTTAGCAGCGTTAGTGCTCATAGGAGCAGAGTCTGGATCCCTGGAAGCCAGTACATGCTGGGAGAACAAAGCTGCTCCCTCATAATCCAAACACATCCCAGTCTGCTAGAGGCAGAGGCAGAGGCAGAGGCAGAGGCAGAGGCAGAGGCAGGAGATCACAGAAGCAGCTTGGCAGAAATGGTGAGGGCAGGGCTCAGTCATAGGCTACGCCTTGATATATAAGATGGACAGGATTAAGAAAGGCATGGAATGTCAACCTCAGGCTTCCACATGCTCATACAGGCACCTGCACCCTCCCACCACACACACACACACAAACACACATCCCCCCACCCCTACTCCCCATGCATGTATGCACACAGGTATGTGTATATCCCATCTACAAATACAGACACCTATAAAATAAAATGTTATTTTCTGACATTACATAAAACTGTAACCTGGTGACCTTTGATCAATATATAGGCAAATTAGAATGTCTAAGCAATAGAAATGCCTTCTACAGAGACAGGTAAGCATTAGATTCACATCATCCGAGTCTAAATTCAGGCCTGGTTTACTAGAAATCCGAGGTGGGGGCACTCAGGAGAATTACTGTCTACACTGGACAATATGGTGAGAGGACCCCCATTCCCCCAACAAACATCACTTCCATTGAACTAGTAACCTTTCCTAACTGCATGTGAAGTGGTGTATGTATGTGTATTCAAGAATGCATACGTGTACATGTGTGTGCACTGCCTATCTTTTTAATCACTGTGGGTGTGGGTGTGTGTGCAGATGCCTACTCAGTCTGTTTAATTTTATTTGTGTGTTATACTTTTTGGATCAAGGAAAAAAATCTTCTATTCCTGTGACAATGGCAGCCTTGTGTGTGGTAAAAGCATTGGGGTTCACGTACTATCACTGAAATTTGAAATTGGTAGTGATTTCTCTAAAAATTAAGATTGGGGAAGCTGGCCAGTGGTGGCGCACGCCTTTAAACCCGGCATTTGGGAGGCAAAGGCAGGTGGATCTCTGAGTTCAAGGCTAGCCTGGTCTACAGAGTGAGTTCCAGGACAGTTAAGGCTACACAGAGAGAGAGACCCTGTCTTGAGAAACAAAAGCAAACAAAGATTAGTGCCTGAAGCGGGCACAGTGATTAAAGGGACTGGCTGCCTTTCCAGGAGTTGGTCTCGATTCTCAGCATGTACAACAATGTGCTGGCCTGGTTTTAGAGGATTGGATGCCCTCTCTTCTGGCCAGGCATGCAGGTGGTGGCAGGCACACACACACACACACAACACCCAAATGCAAGAGGAAAAAAACCCTCGAGAAATCCCACGTACCTCTACCGACTGCGAGGGCATCCTTAGTCTGGTGAGCTTGGCTTTGGCAGGCACTTTAAGGTCTGGTTTCTCAAAGCTTTGCTGACCATAGTCCTCCAGCGGCGGCTTCAGCTCGGGGGACTCACTAGGAGCCTGATCCTGACCGTCCATGGGACGGACGTATGCCGTCGGCTTCTGCTGCATGGCAACGCTTTTTGAGGGGAGAGGAGGGGGTGGAAATGTCTGGCAAGGTGGCTGAGGAGGGGCTGCTCCAAGGCTGGTAACTGCCACCAAACTGTCATGAGGAGTCTCTTTATCTTGGGCCTTCACCACCAGGTCCTTGGAAGACTTGGCCGCACAGCAGCTTTTACTGCTGACCCCACTGCTGTGAGCCTTGCTGGTTCCCTGCAGCCTGGAATGTACAGGGGAGAGAGGGGGTACGGGAGATGGCAAAGAGGAGATCAAGGGTGAGAGCTTCCTCTCGGGAGCCGAGTCTCCATCAGCTCTGCGGTCACACCTTCTGGAACAATGTCCCTGACTGAGGCGGTCTTGAGTCAGATGCGGGCCGTCGGGCGCACCATAGATTTTGGCGTGGAGACTTGGTACTGGCTCCACCCTTGGCTGTGCTGTCTTTGGACTGAGGCTAATGCTACCAACAGAGAGTGATCCAGCAGCGTGGGTAGGCTGGTGGTAGACGTGTGTGCGGAAGGAGCTGGGTGCAGCGCCGTTCCCCCTGTCGTGACTTAAGGGGAATTTGGGCTTCCCCGGCCTGTCTTCGGAGCCATCCAGGCGGTGAGGGTGGGACTTGCTGCTCAAGAATTCTTTCATCTCTTCATAGTCACCTAGCATGGTCTGTATCCGACTTGACAGCTCATCGCCTTTTGCAGTCTAAAAAAAAAAAAAAAATCAGAGACAGCGGACTCGAATACTTCGGGACCGAATCTAAGCGGAGCGATGATAAATTATGATACAATGATATTCACATAATTTAAACAGTTAGTAAATTATTATGTAATATCAGTGAGGAAAAACACCCCTCTCAACTTAGTATGGAATGCAATGTTAACCCACTTCCCCTGCCACGGACACACATTGCAGAAGACTTCACGTTACAAAAGAAAGCCACACACTTTGGTAATTCTGACTAACAGTGTTCAAAGGGTTTTCAGATTTTGTTTTCAAAAACAACCTCTGGGATACGTTATTTTGCTCACTGGTGACCCCGCCCCCCACATTGAACTCGGTTGCATGGAATGATTTTCATCATCAGGTTTAATATTGTAACAGGCCAGACTGTGTCTCTCTCGCACGCACAGTGAGTACCTTGTACGGCTCTGCAAACAGCGGAGCCTTCTCAGGAAATGCCTCTTTTTCTTGGTGAGCTTCTTGGTTGCGTCTTTCCTTCTCTCTGATTCGAAGCAGGTTTCTATCTTCATTGTACAAGCTTTTCCCAAGGCCACAAAAGAAAAAAAAAAGAGGTCATCAGTATCCAGTTTGGTTGTGCACACACACTAGTGTGGGAGGAGGCAAGAACAGGGAAGAAGTATCAGCAGGGATGTAATTACAGAAGGTGCCCTGGGATTGCAAGAGCGACTCAGCAGCAAGGGATGCACGCTGCTCTCACACAGGAGCTGAGTTCCCTGCCCAGGACATATGTCAGGCCGCAGCTCACAGCTCACCCCTCATACCCACAAGTCTAGCTCCAAATCTAACACCTTTTTTGGCCTTAGTGGGCACCTGTTGGGTGTGTGCTCACACACACATACACGTGCATGCATGTGTGCTCTCGCTCTCTCTCTCTCTCTCCCCCCAACCCCAGAATAAAAAAAGGAGAAGGAAAGTGGTCAGGGAATGCAAATCAAGCTGGGCCCGGGGCTCACACCAGCAATCCAACAACCGGGGCAGAAACAGGAAGATAAGCCACAAGTTCAAGACAAATCTTGTCTACAGACAAAAAGTCAAAAGGTCACCAAACACCCAAAACACCACTTACTTCATTCCCGACTCGGGGTATCTTAGCATATAAAACCTGGAAAGTTGGTTTTTACTTATTTCAAGAATAAAGGATCAAGTCAGTTCTATATACTAAGAGTACCACACACTCCAATTCAAACCACATTAAAAAAAAAAACCGTATCCTACATCATTGGCTGTGGTGTCAAACTGGTTAAAATGTACTCATTGACAGGCAAATCAGAGACCAATTCTGGAAGAGAGCTGATTGCAGCCACAGCCAAGCTACAGCCAGGCAGGCACCACTAGTAACGCAGCTCCTACAGACCCTCCTCTGTGATCTACAGTGAATATTGAAAATAAAGAATTTAAAATAATAATAATGATAACAACAACAATAATAATGACTCTGTAGACCCGATTCTGGGGATCTACTAAGACTTCTCTCTCAATGCTTTTGAACAAATAGACACAGCCAAGGAAATCAAATGTCTCCCTGTCTACCTTCCCAATTCTAGCTCATGTCCAGTGGCCTCTCCAGTGCCCTCTGTCACTCTCTTTCTTCTTTTCCTCTTCACAGTGGGGCAAAACTCTGTCTTTTTGGGCAGAGAGGTATCAAGACAGGTCTAAGTAGACCTGGCTGCCCTGGAACTCTCTATATAGAGCTCTCTGGCCTCGGACTCTGTGAGTTTGAGACATGAGTGCTCAGACACAGACTTCCAGGGTAGCTATCCTAAAATCCCACAAAGAAAGGCAGAGAGAAACAAAAACAAAAATAAAAACAACCCCACCCCCAAAACAGACCTTGCTGATGATGCCAAGAGTGTGGAAGACAAAAGGGACGGCTGCAGGCATGGGCTAGCCAGGGCTACACAATGCGAGCCTGTCTCCACACCTTCCCATCCCAAAATCCAGAGCTCTGCCGCACTGTGAACAGCCCCTGTCTGTCTCAGAAAGAGGAGACCTTCAAGCGGTAGAGCTGTGAATGGTAGCTTTACAGCTAACAGGCTGTTTAATCCCTTGTTTAATTTCCACATCAATCGCACACTCAAGTATCATTAAGCAAAGTAATCCTGTATAAGATAACAACATCCCTAAGCCCAGCTCAACATCAGTCCGGTGTCTACATTCTCTTAAGGCTCCTCAGCCTGAACTAATGAGAACTACTCTAGAAGTAACCACGAAAGCACAAGCAGGTAAGACTAGAGAGCCTCCCACAGCTAAGAATCTATTAAATTAAGGACTCTGGTTAATTAATTAGAAGCCCAGGTGTGCCGAGGCATGCCGTTAATCCCAGCACTTAGGAGGCAGAGATAGGGAGATCTCTGAGTTCCAGGACAGCTAGGGCTACACAGAGAAACTCGGTCCTGAAATATATTAAATAGTTAATATAATATTAATTATATTTAATATAATATTAATAATTAAATATTAATGTTAAATATACTAAAAATAATTAGAAATTCATACCAAACTTTTATTGGCAAACATATGTAATACTGGAACAGTCTTGAGGCAAACTATAACTCACTGTCGCTGAAGAGACACCTATGGCTGTTGCTGTCTGGTGAGTCCCGGTCTAGACTAGGAGACTCATCCACTGTCTGTGGTCTCTCACCACAGCAGAGGGCCAAGCAACCATTTCCCAGGTGCCCAGGTTAGGCTGGGAACGCGATCCGGGCTTGCCTTTTGGCCTTGTGTTTTGGCCTTGTGTACTAACAGGTATTTGCTGACTACACCAGGCATGTTCCTGGTTCGCTTATTCACTACAAATCTGCAGTAGCTGAAGTGTTCTTGCTGAGAAGGCCCTAGGCAACACTCCCCCCCCCTCCCCCGAAATTGTTTCTTAGTCCTTTTGAAATCAGGACAACAAGGTGAATTTTAAAATGAGGAAGTGGCATCATCTGTAGAATGGGTGGAGCCTTTGCTGACCACTTTAAACCGAGCACAGGGCAAGGTGGGGGAAAGACAAGCACTTAGATGTGCACATTACGGGGGACACACAGTCACAGTGTGCATGTGGAGCGGAGGACAGCCTTGTAGAGCCTGTCTGTTCCTTTCCACCCTATGTGAGCTCCAGGCATGAATAAACTCAAGCTTTCACAGCACGCTAGCCGCCATCATCCTTTCTTGTCACTGTCACCGGTACGTGTTGGTCTATGAGAGCACACCCGATGTGGGGGCGCGACGGCTGCATCACGTGTGTGATCTGGGTTCTGGGAATCGAACTTGGGTTGCAAGGCTTGCTCAGCAATCACCTTACCTGCTGAGCCATGTCACCAGCCTAGAGGGGATCCCCACCCTCCGCACCCCCACCCCCCACCCCGGAAACCAGCCAAGGTCTTATTGATTCTCGCTCTGTTATTACTGCTGAATAATTACAAGTTAACTATGGCTTTAATTAAAGGCAACTACCTCCCCCAGGAGAAGCAACAGATTTTCATGCCCTCGCACACTCAAGGTAACACCATACTGATATCCAGAAGGCCTTGCTGGGGGTACGGCACTCTGAATTAACACACCCTCCGGTGTGTATAAGGAGTAGGGCAGATTGCAGAACCCAGGGTCTACACAGGAAGGCCCTATGGAGGAAGGGCCCACAAGCACCTAGGTGCTTGTGGAGTGGAGGACAGCCTTGTAGAGCCTGTCTGTTCCTTTCCACCGAATGTGAACTCCGGGCATGAATAAACTCACGCTAGCCGCCATCATCCTACACTACAGAGGACCAGCTGCCCGGCACGCCATGCCCTTCCTCAGTCAGCACTCTCCTGGATACTTCACTGGCTCTCTATTTTGTTTTCAATCAGACCTGGCAAAGTAGAATTTTTTTTTTTAATCACCCATTTTCCAAGTCGGAAAAAAATAAGACTGACTGTCTCACAAAGCCTTGGAAATCCAAGCCTGGCGACAAAGCTTAAGTTCCCAGTCGCTGGGCTGAGTTACCCAGGGTGGTGATGACTAAGGTGTACTGGCTGCTAATCACTCTTAATTCCTTCGAGGAGGCACACGGCAACCCAGGTATTATCCCTGCCGGCAGAACCATCTCGGAACCACAGAACGCATGACTGGTTCGACTGATTCCACAAAGCCCTCACAGGAAGTTGCTTGGGGGGAAGGGGGACGCTAAAGGTACAGGCGCTCTTCTATTTCCAAACCCTGAGCTGCGTACGATTCTCCTTTAGACCCTCGTTAAACTTTTACAAACTTGAGGTCACCGATCCCACAATAACCTTTGCACTCGTAAATCGTTTCTCATATACTAAAAGACGTGTGTGAATTTATTTCATGGACAGGCTGTATAAATAACCTTGCACCTAAGCACTCATAACATGCTGAAAAGAGAGCTTGCTAAGATTCCTTCTGGTTGGTGAGCCAAGCCATCCATGTTCCTAGGGTTTGTTTCCACTCCAATCCGCAGTCCTCCTCAGCCGAGAAGACATGAAGCCTCACAGTCATTGGAGTAACTATTTCATAAAAAATAAAAATAAAATTTAAAAAATTTTAAAAAGCACATGGGGTTGAAGTGTTATATACAGCCCCACCTGCAAGCCTGATTACCACAAATATCCAGGGGTTCCACAGAGGCACTGAAAACATCCACGGACAGGGATGTCGTTCAGTAACCACAACCTGATGTCATGATACTCTACATCCGAGGCCCTCGCTGTCTCCAGAGATCATGTAAAAGGACATGATCCATGCTTCTGCTGACCTAAAGGGCAAGGAGCCTACTTTTGCTGTGGTATTGATGATCGCAGACTCACCGTTGATAAAGGGGACATAGAATGCTTTGGGAGTGCACTAGCCATGTTCTGGTGAGTATACAAGCAACAGAAGTTGGACTTTCTCTTTCTTTTTACTTCCTTTGTGTGTGTGTGTGTGGGGGGGTCGGTCACAAAGGCAGGTGTTGGATCTAGGAGGATGGAAGGTTCTGGGCTGAGTTACCCAGGGCAGCGACTGCACTCTGGGTTCTCAAGTGATCAATAAAAGTCTTATGGGGGGAAAAAAATCTCCATCCCCAAAAAGAAGGGGGAAAATACACCAAGCTTCAGGGAGGAGAGTCTCTCTCTCTCTCTCTCTCTCTCTCTCTCTCTTTCTCTCTCTGGAAACAACATTTATTTTGTCTTCAAAACATGGAGCCGCCCTGTGTTTAAACAACATTTGGGGAGATACAGTTTAATGTGTTGACATTTTTCATAAAACCAATGTGTAAAAAAGTTTCCAAGCTATTGGGTGATAGGAATGGGAACAAAGGGCAGAAGACAAGTGTAAGTGGGGGAAATTTGTTTCTGCTCAACTTACACCAAAATACACACCAAACTCCACTAACGTAACTAGCAAACCTAAGCTAGAAGGACAAATGAAGGAAACTGCAGGCAGGCCTCGGGCCACCAGTACCCTGTGAAAGAGAGAGAGAGAGCACTCTCACGCACGCATGTACAGCACCACACTGCGGACTGACCACAGGCCAGCTGAGCTGGGCTACAACGCACACGTTCTCACTGACAGAACTCCCCACGCTAACCCGGGTGAAAATAAAATAAAAAATAAAAATCTGAACGAACCTCTGTAAACCCAAAGAACACACGGGGTGTGCTCGCTTACGGAGAGGTGGTGGAAAATCCTGCAAAACCCTTAGAGTACAGTGATTAAGTCAACCCCATGCTGGGCCTGTCAGGGCGCATTTACTCACAGGCTCCTCCTTGGGGGGATGGAATGTGTCACAGAGGAGTTAAAGTACTGAGAAAACCCAACTCTGTAGGTATGGGGGTGGGGGTCCTCTCTTCTCTTTCCTTACCATTAACGAGGGAAGCAGCCCTGGGGGGGGATGAGGAAGGCCTCACACCACACAAAGGCCCCCATGGGACAGCATGCTGTGGTAACTAACATTCAGCTGAAGAACCTTCTCCCAGGCCAGAGCTCAGCGCTCACAAGCCTTGCCACTAAACTAGGTTAGTCAATCGGGAATGCTGAATGCCAGTCAGGCTCCCATGGCAACCCAGGGCCCACAGGGCTGCCTGCGAACAGCTGACTACCCATTTATCACCCCTGACTGCCCGCTCCATGTATGCCTTTCTCTCAAAGATGTCACCAGCTCCCTCTAGAATTAATGCTCAAAGTTGTAGGTCTCCTTTGGAGAGTCCGGGAGGGGGGTGGGGTGTCTTCTTTCACACATCTCTCCTTGTTGCCAGAGAAGAAATCAACCAACTGACCTCTAGCTCACTAGTTGGAAGCCCTCTGCCGTTCTGCCTTGACCATACGAGTGGAAACAACTTGTCAGACTCGAGACTTCCATTCACCTTGCCTTACGAAATAGGGGTGCGTATTTGTGTCACAAGTGGATAGAAGTGAAGGAACAGGATCAGTGGCTTCTGTCACGTGACTTTAGAACACTGGGACCGGTTCTGCCTGACTTACACTTGGTCTTCTGTCCTTTATTTCCATTCCAAAAGCTTGGGAACTTTTAGTTTTACACATTGGCTTTAGGGGGAAAAAAATGTCGACGCATTTTAAAGGTGTATTAGGTCTGCCATTAGACGGCATCTCTCCCAGTATTGCTTACAGAAGGCAGACCCATGTTCTGTAGACAAAATAAATGCTGTTTCCAAACATAGAGGCTACTTCCCCCTATTTGTACGTGTATGAGAAGAATGTGCGAGAGGAGACTTTCTCATAATAAAAATCACTCAGCTAAATCTTCCAAGGTTTCCTAAAACACACTACAAACAACAGGCTGAAATGAATCAAGGGGGACTTGGTCCCCAAACACACACTCTTACAACCCAAACTGACAATAAAAAACAGTCCGGCGCCCTGCAAGACAAGAGTGATTCTATCAGCTGTTTTCCTGAGTCTGAACCCAGGGATCTCGTGTTAGAACCCCCCAACCCCTCACCTGCACCCCCCCTTCACAAAATTTAAATCAGCCTTGAAAACACTGCTCAGGGAACCTCATGTCTACTCACTCTCCACTGAGGGTAACTACCCTCAAGAAAGAAATCTAAGCTCTTGTTCCGAATCATAAAGTCTCTCTGTGCATTCGGAGGCAGTTTGCATACCTTAGATGCATGTTTCAAGTTTTAAACTGATAGAGTTGAGTAACAGCCAGACCGACTCTAACAGGACAACACATTAATTTACCTTGCAGAAGAACCTGGCAGATAACTTCTGCACAGGTCCTAACACACTTTACACTCTGTAAGGTGACCCAGAAGACTAGGGTGACATGGTTAACTGCTAATGTGGTTCCCGGAGCACTCCGAGTATACTCAGCTTTGTGCCTGGTGTGGTGGGGTACAGCTTCAAAACCGTCTGTCACTGGGGAGGCAAAGGCAGGCTGATCTCTGGGAGGCCAGGCTAGCCTGGTCTGCAGAGTTAAGTTCCAGAGGAACCAGGGTTACCTAGAGAGACCCAGGCTCAAAAAATAAATTTTAAAAACTGTTTTGTTGGGAGCTGGTGGGATAGCTTAGAGGTTAAGAACACTGACTGCTCTTCTGAAGGTTCTGAGTTCAAATCCCAGCAACCACATGGTGGCTCACAACCATCTGTAATGAGATCTAATGTCCTCTTCTGATATGTCCAAAGACAGCTACAGTGTACTTACATATAATAAATAAATAAATCTTTAAAAAAATCTGCTTTGTTGCAACATTACCTTCACAAAAAAAAAAGATATTCATATACTATTTCAGCAGAGTCTCTCACACACCGCACACAGACACACACACACAAAGGCAAAACAAAATGGAGTAAAGAAATATTGTGATTATTATTTTGCAAAGCTCTAAACAGTAGACCAGCCCCAGACTGTGAATTCTAGATCCCTGTGTATGAAGAAGAGCCTACAGTTAAACAGGGAACATGAACCAAAGTCCAAGCGCCAGGGCTGGCGTTTTATGGCATACTTGCTTCTCCTTGGAATACATGTAGATATATTTAGAGAGGCCATCTTATTCATCTATAGGGAGAGAAGCATCATCACCTGTCTTTCTATTAAGCTGGCTTATGGTGATGCACTACCCAGGAGAAACGAGAGACAAAGGATGAGAAGAAAAGCTAGGTGTTCCAATACACAGCATATAAGTCTCTGCCTTCCAAACATACTAATAAAGTGGGGGTAGGGAAAGGGGGGACCCGGGGCTAGAGCAATGGCCAAGCAGTTAAAAGCACCTGCTTAACCGGCTGTAACTCTAGTTCCAAGGAATCTGATATACCTTTGCCTCCCTTGACACCGGGCACACACATGGTGCACAGGGATTCCTGCAGGCAAAACACCCAAACACATTTTAAGAAAGAAAACACACACACACACACATACTAGGGCTAGAGGGATGGCTCAGCAATTGAGAATGCCTAACCTGCAGGGGACCAAGGTTTAGTTCCCAGCACCTACATGGTGGCTCACAACCATCTGTAACTTCAGGTCTACCAGACTCAGTGCCTTCTTCTGACCTCTGTGAGCACCTGACATGCATGCAGTCAAGACACTAGCACACATAGAGGAAAATAAATAAATCTCACTTACACACACACACACACACACACACACACACACACGAGGCTACCATGCAAATAAGAACTATTATAGAAGTCACATACCAGTGAAAGGTAGCAACTTCTCACCTCAAAGTTTTGGCAGTCTGTAGTCAGAGGTTAATAAAATGCTTTTATTGTTATGTGAAATGCAAACAGATTAATGGAACGAAAAAGTTACAGAAAATTCTGTCTCTGTGAAGGGTTGTCCCCCATTACAGTACTCTGTCTGCTGTAAACTTTAGAGAAATACAAAGAACACCCGATCCCTTGAAGATAAAGTCTGCCATCTTGAGCAGATCGATTGTGGCACACGCCTTTGATCTCAGCAGAGGCAGGTGCATTCCAGAGGCCAGCCTTGTCTACAGAGTTCCAGGACAGCAAGGGCGGAAGTGAAACCTTATCTCAAAAACAGGAAAGGAAGGAAGGAAGGAAGGAAGGAAGGAAGGAAGATCTGCCACTCGGCTGAGTGCCCCTGTTCTCCCCCCACCCCCATTCCCCATCAAAATGACATTGTTCACTTGGGGCTGACAGTGCTGTTGGCTTCCCAGGAACAACCAGAACCCTGGCCTCCCGAGACTGTATCATTCTCCTCACTACTCGACTGCGCATGAAGGGCACAGTATCACAGGCCCAGAAGATAATGAGACTGACTGAATTTGGCCTCGTTACAGCCATGAACTGAAAGAGTCTTGCCTATAGGTGCAACTAAGAAAGAACGTAGGCACGCGACCTTTGGGTCCCATTATTTTTAAACACTCACTGCATTTAGTTCACCACTTTTCATCTCTGGAGAAGCAAGTTAATAAAGCTGGAACGCCGAATCCGATATGCAAGTCAGGTACTGTATGCACTGGGATGTAGAGCCAACCAGCTGCCCTCCTGGGCTCGCCACCTCTGCAGAGCTGACTCCCAGATCTTTTAAACTCCTAAATCTGATCTCATTCATCCCCCCCTGAGGCCCGAGCCTCCTACAGGATTTGCAGCTGCAGAGGGAGGGTGGTGGCAGCAAACATGACCTCCCGTGAGGATCTGAGCACCCAAAATCACCTCTCCAAGCAGGGCTCCAAGGGCTGAGAAGCAGGAGAGTCCAGGTCTAAGCGCTCTTCATTATCATTATCAGACTACAATTGCTGTTGTGTTGACAGCTATCTAATCTAGATAGACTCTAGACATGCCTAGGGTTGTCCTCTTATCCTAGAAGCTCTTTGAGGACACAGACCCCTCCTGAGGGAGTCATTCCTAGCACCTCGCATACCCGAGTGCCACTTAACCCAACCCTATCTGACTGAAGTGATTATACTCAGACACCCGTCAGCCACTGAGAATCCTAAAGAATTCTGCCCCTCTGTAAGATGACAAACTGTGATTCACTGTCTGATACCTAAAATGGATCTCGCCAAGCAGATTGTTCTGCCCATGAAATGACTCAAAGTCTCAAGGATGCTGACATCATCCCTTCCCAGATGCTCCAGGAGAGCCGCTGAGTAACTAACTCCATGTGCTCAGCGAACGCTGAGAGGAAGTTATCAGCTTACCACAACCCCTAATTCATCATAAAACTGTACTAGACAGAAGGGCAAGGGGAAAAGACATTTGGGTAAGATTTCATAGCAAAAACGTACCTATTTTTAAACCAACAGACTTGGGATAATGTTTATGTGTTATGCAAGGGGTAAAGAGAGGGATCTGTACAATAAGACATTTGTCAGACTTGAGAACTCAGGTTTGATCCCCGGAAACTCACACATTGGTGGGAGGAGAGATCCCAATGAATGTCCTCAGACCATAATATGGCGCTGTGGCATGTGTATACCTACAGGACAGATGGATGATGGATGGGAGGAAGGAAGAACGGACAGACAGATGGATGGACAGAAACCCAGATGAATAAATAATTCCAATCTTATGTTTAGGGCTTGTACTGGCTGGTTTTGTGTGTCAACTTGACACGAGCTGAAGTTATCAGAGAAAGGAGCTTCAGGTGAGGAAATGCCTCCATGAGATCCAGTTGTGGAGCATTTTAGGAGTTAGTAATCAAGAGGGGAGGGCCCAGCCCATTGTGGGTGGAGCCATCCCTGGGCTGGGGGTCTTGGGTTCTATAAGAGAGCAGGCTGAGCAAGCCAGAGGAAGCAAGTCAGTAAGAAACATCCCTCCATGGCCTCTGCATCAGCTCCTGCTTCCTGATCTGCTTGAGTTCCAGTCCTGGCTTCCTTTAGTGATGAACAGCAATGTGGAAGTGTAAGCTGAATTAACCCTTTCCTCCCCAACTTGCTTCTTGGTCATGATGTTTGTGCAGGAATAGAAACCCTGACTAAGACAGGGCTAAAACTCCAAAATTCCACCCCCCCCCAAAAAAAAAGTCAATAGAGGGAAGGACACACAAGGCACTAAACAACATAAGAAACAAGATTACAGGTCCCCTCAATGGCTCAGAACCTTCAGACCTTGCCTGTACTGCAGGGGCCGGAAGCTACAAGCAACAAGTCTAAGCCCAGGATTTGAACGTCCGTCCTGTGGCGACAGGACATATCGTCCATCCAGACTCTCCCACTGCTCAGGACAGGTATCGCTCAGTGTGCAGATGCAGGAGCCTGCCCAGAAGACACCCCATCTTCGGCACAGTCACCTCAATGGCCACCTCCCTCTTAGAGTCAGCCATCTCCAAGAAAGCCACACGGCCTTCATTCCAGTCCTGAAACAAGTCCAGCCATGCCCTGTCTGGATGCCCCGGGCCTGGAGCTGTCTCTTCTCACTGATATCTCACGGCCTAGATCTGCGTGTGGCTCACCTCCCAGAGGCTCTCTAGTTTTTCACTGTGCTTCGTCTCTTTCAATTACTATCTAAAATTAGCTTGCCCGCCGCTACCTTATCTACTCAGCGAGTCTGTAATTCTCAATCCAGCGCTAACTCCCTGGGCTACCCAGACACCGGGACGAGCGGAACCGCCACACACCTGCTCCGCGCTCGGTTGAAAATGACTACACGTCCATGAACAAGACACATATATTTTGAAAAGATGCATTTTCACAACATCATTTTCATAAAACAGGCAGTGATAAATGCCACCCTTGAAATTCTTATTACATCGACAGATATTCAAGTACTAAACAGAAAACAAGAAAAAAACCAAATGTCTTCCCAAATTCATTTTTTTATCACGCGACTGCTGAACTAGATAGTGATTGGGTGACCAGAAGAACATTTTTCCTCACAAGAAATTATTCAGAAGCAAGTTCGTGTTATTGTGTGTTGAAACTAGCTCTACAGTCCATAAAAAAAAAAAATTAAACGTGCTAAACAATAAGGGGGGTATTTTTTGTTTTTTGAGACAGAGTCACTTTATACAGTCCTTCCTGACCTAGAACTCCTTATGTATACCAGGCTGGCTTTGAACTCACAGAGCTCTGATTGTCTCTGCCTCAGAACTCCTTATGTATACCAGGCTGGCTTTGAACTCACAGAGCTCTGATTGTCTCTGCCTCTGGGATTAAAGGTGTGACACCATGCCAGGCCTAAATATTTTTTAAAGGTTATTTCTCACTTGATAGTTAGCTCCAGATAACTGCAAACATTAACACCAAGCAGAAGGAGACCCCTCCTGTAAAACAGCTAGGAACACCCAGGAGTTGCCAATCCAAAGGAAGAGTCCCTCCCAAAAAAAATGCACTTCCAGCACACATTCCGGAAAACCCATTGCACCCGGTCCAAGCCAAGAAGGAGACGGTCTGGAGTGAAGCCCGCTGACTAGCACAGCCTCAGCCAGGACAGAGGCTCGGCACTGAGCCTTTGCTACCCAGCAGCAAGAAGCAACAGGAAAGACTGGCTCCTGGAAAATGAAAGGAAAAGCAGGGTCTGTGTATCGATAACGGTGGGGGGAAACAATGGGGTGACAATGGAAACTGTTGAGGGGCAATTTGTTTCTCTGCATCCTCAAGGATAAAACGTGAAGAAACACTGTCTAGTTATCAGCATGCAGAAACCACCAAACCAGCTTTCATTCGCTGACTAAACACCAGCAGCAGAAGTGATAGGGCTCCTATTCCAGTCACAAAACGCAGTCAAGGGCAGGAAACTGGGGTTCACTGTCCCCTGAACGACAAGCTCTCGGAGCAGAGACCAGGTCAATTGTATTTTCAGAGTCAGAGACTGCTGTGGGTAAGTACAACCACACTAAAAAGAGAAACTAAGTTTTACTTTATTGGCGTTGGTTTCGTTTTGCTTTAAATCAGACTCTGGGCAAACACAAAAAGCACACGCTCTCAATCTTATTTGCATATCATACAAAGCACAGAACAAACACTCAAGAACTAATTGTCCATAAAGACTTTTTATAGGAACCTTCGGCATTTCTTTCTCCTTTGCATTCCGACTGTATTTACCTCTCCCTTTGGAAATCTAATTACCCACGCCACCCTTGTTCTCACAGAAAGCTTATTGTTGTAAATACCAAAGGCAGTCTCTATTCCTTCTCAGTCCAAGTAGGAGGAAGAGCGACACTCTTCCTGGAGAAAGCTGGAAACGTGAGCTGGTGCTTCGTATGGCCACAGCAACAATTACATGTTTCTAAATATCCTCATTTTCATCCTAACCCCGGATCACCTCCCACCACCCGCTGTAATTGGCATCTCCTTAAAGCTAAACAGTGAGTTACTGTTTTCTGGAGCAGTTTCCCTTCATTTAACCTCTGCTATGTGGTGTTGTGAGCTTTACACAGCTTGCTGGGATTCCTTGGGCTGGACTTTAGCCCAAACATCAACATTTACATGCAGAATATATCATCCTTTCCCAAGTACAAGTAATGGGCCATTCGCTTGCATACGCACAACGGGTATTTATTAATCTCGACAAAGCACCCTACCTTTGTCACCAAGAAACTAAAATCTGAAAGCTCACAACTAGAAGGGGTGCACTTAGGGATTCTTAAGAGCCTACACCCTGGATAGTATGTTAACAGTCACATCTCACCTCCCTCAGAAAAGCGGAAGCGCATATATCTGTCATAAATTAACAGAAAGCAAAGATTCCAAACTAATTCATGTGCTATGATAAAAATTATTTGAGGCCTGATTATGAAATACTTGTCTTTGAATACAAAGGCACCTTGAATATTATTCATATCACTTAAACTTATTCAAGCACATAAATAAGTTTGTCTATAGTTTCCTGTACTTTTAACACTTAAGCCTCAGGGTGACCAACAGAAAATCCACTTGTTTCCAGAAAATATTGACTTTTTTTATGTCCCATACCTAAGGATGAGATTCTACACTCTGCAGAGTCACACAAAGGAAGGAAAGAGAGCTAGTCATTGTGGGAGAAACGGTTAGTTACAAGAGATTAGTTACAATGTTGCAGGATGAAGAGGAAGGAATTTAAAGGCGTTCTGAGGAGCTTGAGGGACTTCTTATTGCAGCGTGCAGACATCTGAACTGGGTCTTGAAAGATGAGCAGAGGTTTCCAGGCAGAGAAGGGAGCCCATGACCCCTGCAGCAAGCCCTGTGAGGAGTGATCACTCACTCGGGACTATTTGGACCTATCTCATCCCAACCCCCAACTCGCATTTCTCACGGATTGAAAGAAGCCCTGATAATTTGTGGGGATGACAGTTTCTTACAAACACCCAGTCTGCTAGGACGCTCTAATTATATCCTAGAGCAGCAACCCAGCACAACGGCCTGCAATCTTCTCCAGCCACAAGCAATGACCTCAAGTGACTGCACATACATAGAGTACTGTCCTGGGAAGGAACCGTGGAGACAGGTGGAAGTCAGAATTAAAAAAGAAAGAAAGTTAGCTGGGGCTTCGGATGAAGACATGCCAGCAATGACTGCTCTAAAATCCCTTTTTCTCCAAGGCTAAACGGGCACCTCTAGGCTATGTGAATGACTCAGACCTGGGCCTCAAGAGCAGACAGTGTTATACAGAGGCTTCTGTGTAATCCCTGCTACAATGCCCTCCTTCAAATGATTTTCAAGATCTACTTATTTTTTGTGTATGGGTGTTTGGACTAACGTATGTATGTGCACCATGAGCGTGCAATGCCTGCACAGGCCAGGAGAGGGTGTCAGCTCCCCTGGAACTAGACTTATAGATCATTGTTACCCTTCATGTGTGCCCCTATGGAAGAACAGCTGGTGCTAGTAAAATGCTGAATATCTCTCAAGCTCATGGTTTTGGTTTTTGTTATTTTTTTTTAAGTTCACTTTAAGAGTATTCATCATTTTTAAAAAGTAGATACTGCTTTGGAAATAATTTCCTCTGGAATATTCTGTCTTGTAGTAGCATTAACTTCTCATTATCCACTTTCCTGATGAGAAGGAAAAGGCTGTAAATCTCCTGGCTTATTGCTATCTCACCTAAATGTCTTCCTCTGGCCCCCTTTAGCCCCAAAGATAAGCAAGGCAGGGCCGTGTGCTGGGAAGCGAGCCAGGCTGGCTGGCCTCGGGCCCTGGTACTGACGGCAGGACTTCTCCTCCCCTGTATCTCCTTTGCTTACCTGACACCTCTCAGCAGAGGAAGCAAGAAGACACAGGAAGTATACAACCACCCTAGTTACTGGCTCTGACTGAGCCTTAAGTAGGATGATGAATTTACTAAAAATCCTCTCTGATAAGGTGAAGTAATTGGGGGGCAGGAGGAGAAGGTGGGACAGTTTAAGAAAGCAGATCTGTGACTGAAAGCGGCCAGGCCCAGGGAATCCCCCAGGCCTTCTGACTCACGGCTCCTGCAGACAACAGCGGGTTTTGGAACATATGAAGAATCAAGAAAACTGCCTGCTGTTTTTTTGTTTTTTAAAGTCAGAAATCATGTTCCAAAAATGTCTGGTGGAGACAGTACCACTAGATTTGAAAAACCTTAAAGGGCCTGTGTCCTGGAAGTCACAAAATTAAACCCCATCCCCAAACAGATGTAGGGCGAGCTTCTAATGCTCAGCCACCTCTTTCTTCCTCTTCCTTAAGCCCCCTTCCCTCCCTCATTGCCAACCTCAGTGACCACTCCCATTGGTGCTCGAGGGAGACCCCTGCTTCCTTCAGCCCCTGTGAGTCAGAAATTGAACTGCTCCCTCACAGTAAAGTTGCTGAGAAGCGGCTGAGCAGTTCTGGAACATTCTACCCAGAAGAGATGGGTAAGAGCCGTCAGATAACCTGCTGGACAAATTACAACTTGTCCAACTTCGGTTTGGGGCCCCTGGTTATCTAGAGATCGACTCCCAGATATCCTGGAAGGACATCTCGTCACTCCCACGGTTATCTCATCGTGGCCCAAAGGGAAGGAAGGCTCTGAGAAAAAAAAGTCCTGAGCTCAGAAATCAAAGGCCCAACCTGTGCAGAATGATGGCATCCACTGATCCCTCCTCTCGCTCTTGGGGAGGGGGGGGGGCCTGCCTGCCTGCCTGTGGCAGCTTCAATAACACAACCCCGGCAGTAACACACCCACAGCTCAGTCATCCCAATGCCAGTCAACAGCTCCCGCACTGAGCCACACTCCAATCCTCCCTTTATTTTATAATTTGAGAGAAAGCTTTACAATTTCGTGGCTGGACCCCCGCAGCCCTGACTGGCCTCGAACTCACAATTGGGCTACACAAGTGCTAAGAGGTCCAGTAACATTTCATGTGCATTTATTGCTTTGAGTATTAGATAGGGTCTCTACTTTCAGTGTCTTCACTGGAGAAGGGTTAGTCCAAAACGATGACGATGATGATGATGATCATGATGGGGTTTGGAGTGATACTTCTCATGTTTTCTATATCTCTAGCACAAGAGTCTTAGTTGTGACAGTCATAGGGAATAAGTGTCAGAACTATGTTCACTAACTCCTAAGAAGTCAAATACACCAGTAACTTCGGGTTGGGGAGATAAGTGGCTCAGTGGCTAAGAGCACACTGTCTGTTCTTCCAGGGATTCCCAAACACCACAGGCACATGGGACTTGACGCCCCTCTGGTTCCCTCAGGCTCCAGTCAGGCACATGGTGTCCAGACATACATGCAGCCAAAACACTCACACACACAAAAATAAACATTTTTTTTTTGTAAATTCTATTACGTGATGAATGTTTCTCTAGGTTGAAAAATACCAGTGACCGAATAAAAATGCATAAGAATTCCCAGTAAGAGAGAATCCAGGTAAAGAAAATGTCAAAGAATTCTATGACCTCAAGAATCCACCCACAGGATTCTCAACTAATAAACAAATGGATGGGGGATGGGTGGATGGATGGGGGATGGAGGGATGGATGGGGGATGGATGGATGAATGAATGATAGACGGATGAGGCCCATTATGAAGAACATAAAGTCATCCACTTTGCTTATATTGTCGTCACTGATATCTGAGACAGGGACTATGTTCTTTTGGCAATGTTCCAACTCAAAGATCTGCCTCTGCCTCTGAGTTTACTCCCCGAGGGATTAAAGGCAGGCAAAGCCACGCCTCGTTGTTGCTTTTAAAAACTAACAGCACGGAAGGACAAGCAGAGCAGGTGTATACAGGTTACTCAAGTTTAAATCACCCCCCCCATCTACGTACCAAAAAGATGCTGAAAACATTTTGCTCTGTTAGTATACTCCAACACATTTTGAGGTTTATGCCTCTTTGCATATTTTAAGAAGAAAAAGAAAACTACATGACTGAACTTCAGTTAATGATATACATGCCAAGAAATTTGGGGGGAAAATGGCATACATGATTCAAACAAGTATAAAAAATAGCTGGTCAGTGGTGGTGTATGCCTTTAATCCCAGCACTTGGGAGGCAGAGGCAGGCGGATTTCTGAGTTCGAGGCCAGCCTGGTCTACAGAGTGAGTTCCAGGACAGTCTAGACTATACAGAGAAACCTGTCTCAAAAAAACCAAACAACAACAACAACAAAACACAAGTATAAAAAATGAAATATATCCATTGTGTTACTATGACCAACACATTGCAACAGGACTTTCTCTTGTGGAATTCATGAGTTTTACATAAGCCACCAGGATAACCTTTCTGAGGCTGACTGAAGCCACCACAGTTGAGGTGCGACAGGTGACTCGGCTCTCTAGACCCAGCTTGCAATTCATCTCAGGTTTTACCAGAATGGAGACGTTTGGAAGCTCAAGTCTATCCACCAGATTTACGGCGACTCTACACAGGGAAAGAAAAACAGCGGCCCACAGCTGGCAAGAAGAGTGTTGGCCACGAGTGGGTGTGTATGTTCTGTGTCTGCGAGCAGCATACGGACGGCAGCCCCTACCTAAAACCTTTAAGTGTTCCCTCCAGCTTGGTTTGGGGGGGGTGGGGGTGTACCCCAGGCAAGCCTTAACCTCTTGGCTACAGGGGTCACCATGCTTGGCCATGCATCTGTGTGTAGCTCCCCTGGGAAACAAATGCCCCAGAATAGAACCTGATCTCACTTCCCTGTCGCCCTACCCCCATCTTGTGTTCGAAATCCATGAATTTCTCTAATTGGGAATTAGGTGTTTGTGAGCCTTCAAAAAAATTAAACCTCTCTGGCTTATGCCCTATTTCTTCACTGTCTATTTTAGCACCTCTAAAGAAACCTGTAAAGAAACCATCAGAACTGCATTTCCTTATTTCAAAGGGTTTTTCCTGCAAATTCCAGTCACACATACACACACATAATTACACTCACATGCACATTCATTCACACATACACACACTCACACGCAAACTCATTCACACACACACATACATACACACACATATACACATACACATGCAAACTCCTTCACACATACATACACTCATACACACACACATGAAAACTCATTCACACATACATACACTCACACATACACACACACTCACATGCAAACTCATTTACACATACATACATTCACACTCACACATACACACACACTCACACACATCTCTACCCACCCAGTGAGCTTGGTCTTTAGAAAGAGGTAGAGTTACAGTTCTATTTAACTAGTTCATGTACTGTCTGCCATCCAGAGACTCTATTTTCAAAAATCACTTCACATAAGTCCCACCTTTCAAAGTGTTAAAATTTACCATTACAAATTACCCCTTAGATCTTTTTTTTTATTTTTTCAGGCTGGAGAGGTGGCTTGGTGAGGAAGAACATAAGGATCTGAGTTCGAATCCCCAGCACCCATGGAAAATGCCAGGCCCAGTTGTGAGTGCTTATAACCCCAGTCCAAAAAAGGAGCAGGAAATAGGCTGTTCCTGGGAGCTTGCTGGCAGACAGCCTAGTTGAAAACAGCAAGCAATTCTGTGGGGGAACCCTGTCAGGGGAAAAGGAGAGAGACAGAAAAGGAAGACTGGAGTAAAGGGAGATGCTACTCACAGCCACACCTTAAAGTGCTCTTCTGCCAAAAGTCGCATTTAAATCACCAGCGACAATTAGAGCTCCCTTTGCCAATGGCAAGAGCCAAGGCACATTTCTACTACTCTCTGGGGAAACTGAGGCAAACAGGGCCTTCCCGTCTCCACTACAGACGGACGGTGCCTGCCTAGTGATTCAGGAACCATTGGGCATCACCTTTTCCATGTCATGAAAAGCTCCAGGGGACATGGTAACCCTGACTTAAGCTGTAATGTTCTGGAAAACAGGATGAGGTTTTCCAAATTTGCGAGGAAAGCATCCTATTAAAAGACCACAAGTTTCCTGACAGAGCACTCAAGGTCATCTGGGAAGATGCACAGCAAAGCTCACACTAGGGGCTCAGTTGTTAATTGCACGTGTTGCTCTTCAGGATACCAGGCTTCTGTTCCTAGCACCCATACAGGAGACCAGGTTTCAGCTCCTAGCACCCATACAGCAACCCACAACCATCTTTAACTGGAGATCTGGTGCCCTGTCCTTACCATCCTGGGTATTAGGTACACACATATACATGCAGCCAAATAACCCAGAATGCATAAAATGAATGAATTTATTTAATTCTCAAAGAATTCTCAGCAAAGACTAACACTAAAGACAGACGCTCATTCTGTTGTTCAGAAAACCACGATGCAGAATTTGATAGAGGCTGTCAGGCACAAAGAATGGGTAGCCGGGCAGTGATGGCATCTCAGCTCTCGGGAGGCAGAGGCAGGCAGAGTTCTGAGTTCAAGGCCAACCTGGTCTACAGAAAGAGTTCCAGGACAGTCAGGGCTATACAGAGAAACCCTGTCTCGAAAAATCAAAAACAAAAACAGAAAGAATGGGTACATTGGAGAGGGGAGGAGAATGGAGGTTTGTGGAACTGTGCCTCAGCCTGTAAACCAAGATAAAACACACATGAAAAACATTACCTCAAATCTTCCCAAAAGATACAACACGACCCACCAGGTCACATAGAAGACACAAACCAGGGGCCTCACAACCATCCATAATGAGATCTGAAGCCCTCTTCTGGTGCATCTGAAGACAGTTAGCTACAATGTACTTAGATATAACAATAAATAAATCTTTTTTAAAAAAAGAGGAAGAAGAAGAAGAAGAAGAAGAAGAAAAAACAACAAACCAGGATAATAACGTCTGTCTTTAGCCTTGGCACACAGGAGGTTGACAGACAGGACGATAGCAAGTTTAAATCCAGCCTCCGCTACAAACTGAGATCCCATTTTCAAAAAAAAAGAAGGAAGAACTGTTACTGGTAACTATGCATCAGAACCATTCATTAAAGGATTAGATTGATGGCTCAGCAATTAAAAGCACTAACTGTTCCTCCAGAACCTGAGTTCGATTCCCAGCTCTCATATAGTACTCACAAGTGTCAGTATAGCCAGTTCCAGGGACCCAATGCCCTCTTGTGGCCCCTGTAAGCACTGCACACACACGCTGCAGACAAAACATGTAAAATAATAATAAACGCCATCTCACTGATATTTGATAACTCAGGATACCAAGGAGAGTAGAAAACCCGTTAGTAGTCTCAGCCAGTTTAAGTCATCTCTCAGACCAAGGCAGAACAACGGATAAGACTTCCTGTTTTCTTATAAACATATTTTCCTAAGACAGGCATGAGGATACAATGTATCTAATTCTACTGTTTAAAGATAATGAAAACACATTATTTTTATATGCTCAGCAAGTGCTAATTAAAAAAAAAATCATAGAATACGTAAAAGGTCCCCAACTAAACATTCACCAGAATGTGACTGCAGTGAGACCCACGGAAGAAGAGAAGCCAGAGGCAGGAGATCATGGTTCTTGCTACAGTTTCTTAGGATTACATCCTGTCAGGAAGCTGTGGAACCGAGAAGTAGCTACTTGCAACATGTACCTGCTTCTTTCTGAAACACTCTGCTCCATCAGGCCAATCTCCCTCAAAGCTCCTTTGTGTGCTTTGATTAGGTAACAAAATTATAACCTGTAACCTCTCGGAGACCTGTTTGCAGAGAGAGGCTACCTTGACAGTCCTCCAGATGGGCAGGAGGGTAGCTTTAAGCTTTCTACTTACTGGCCAGGCTGACTGACCTCTGGCTATCTAACCTTGATCACTTCCTGGAGTCACTGAGCTGAATCTTTTAGATCTTATCACATCCCTTATTTGATGGCTCCAAAATGATAAAAATGTAACCTCCAAACTTTTCAAAATCTTTTAGTGTGTTTGTATGCATACATCATTTGTATACATACATGCATATATTAAAATAATATAATAAATATAATAGCAATAAAAGAAGAAAACAATATTCCTGTACCAGGTGTTGTTAAACTTGTGGGTCACTGTTCAGTGCTCCAATGCACATCCAGTATGCAGGAAACCTTAGGTTCAAACCCTAGCACTCCAAAAAAACAACCTAAGAAATACAAGGCAGAGGGTCTGGAGAGATGGCTCTGTGATTAAGTTCCTGCAGAAGACATGGGATCTGTTCCCAGCACATGGCAGCTCACAATTGTAACTCCAGCCCCAGGGGCCATTGCATCCACACGGCGTACATACCTACATGAAGGCAAACTCTCAGAGATAAAATTAAATCATTAAAAAAAAAAGAATTACAAAGCAGGCCAGTGTCTTCCATGCCAGCTGCTGGGAGGCAGAGGTTGGTAGATCTTGGTCTACAGCAATTGCAAGTTCCAGAAGAACCAGGACCACAGAATGACCCTGTCTCAAAAAAAAAGAAAAGAATTTTCTATGCCAAGTGGTAGCTCTGGTATTGTCATATGAATTAAGAATATTACAATTTTTTGTTTGTTTGTTTCTTGTTTTTTGTTTTTTTTCAAGACTATTTTTATGTGTAGCCTTGAGGGACTGCCTGTCTTACCTCCACAGTGCCAGGACAAAAGGTGTTCACCACCAGTGCCAGCCTGCATTCCCTAACACTCAAACAAGACTTGGTGACATCTCAAAGCTTTTCCTTTCACCACCCACACAGATATAAAGATGGCAAATAACTTCCCAAAAGTTGCTAAAATTAGATCTCCTGGACGTAGGCTAGAAAGGACAATTAACTGGAACACCAACTTGGTATTTTCTCAAATAATTTTCTTTTTAAAGTAAGCATAGGCTTGTTAGGATGATTCACAGGATGAAGATGCAATGCAGTCCTGGCGCTGTGAGTTCCATCTCTAGACTCCACATGGAGAAAGAAGTGAAGAACCGGCTCTAAGCCACCCTTCAATTGCTGCCTACACACTACGGTGTACACACATACACACACACACACATAATCTAAAAATAAGCATGATACTATCACAGAAGTCATAAAACCCACCCCTAAATACAAAACTAAGAAAAAGTAAAACATGTCCCCACAAAAAAACTTGCAAGGAAATTTTGTAGCATTATTCCTAACTGAGCAAGCAACTGTAAACAGCCTGTTTACCCACACAGAAACTGCTATTCGGTAGAAAGTAGACAGAACTACACAGACTGGACCATAACAGAACCTCGAAAACTATCTGAGTGAAAAAAAACCTGGACCTAAGAAACCACAACATTCCATTCATGAACCCATGTATGTAAAAATGCCCAGAAAAGGCAATTTTG
This sequence comes from Tokudaia tokunoshimensis, assembly GCA_036184795.1. Taxonomy (NCBI): domain Eukaryota; kingdom Metazoa; phylum Chordata; class Mammalia; order Rodentia; family Muridae; genus Tokudaia; species Tokudaia tokunoshimensis. Next base: position 5,547,566 of record BTHU01000014.1, read on the forward strand.
CACAGACAGAAACTAGGGTAATAGTTGCAGTGATATGGAACTAAGATTAACTGTAACTGACATAGAGATCTTGGGGAATGGGTTAGGAAGTGGGACTTTAAAAATCTTCAGAAACCCACTCTCTCCTTCAGTGGAACAAGATAAAGAAACCAAGCAGAGGGAAGAAGGTGGCCCCAGCCCCCGGCCCCTGCTGTGAAGAAACAGGAAGCCAAAAAAACTGGTCGATGTTCAGTTTGAGAACTTTGGTATTGTACAAGGCATCCAACCCTAAAGGAAGCTCAGAGGCTTTGTCAAACGGCCCCCACTGCACCCAGCTACAGTAGCAAAGCGCTATCTATCCTCAGTAAGTGGCTCCAAGTACCTCCTCCTTGCATTATCCAAGTTCTCCCAGGCCCTGCACAGTCAAACAGCACCCAGCTGCTTACATCCACCCACTAGTACAAGCCAGAGAAGGCTGAAGAGGCTGCTGGCCCATGCTGATAAGAAAACGGTCGGCAAAGTGGTCATCCCCACTACACGAGCCTGTCTGTCCTTCAAGCGGGGGTCAATACAGTCACTACCTTGCTGGAGAACAAGAAAGATTTGCTTGTGGTCATCACAGGTGATAGGGACTTGATCAAGCTGAAGGGGGTCTTGCTTCCTGAGTGTGTCACAAGATGGGGGTCCCTACTGCATCGCCAACAAGAAGGCCAGGCAAGCCCACAGAAGACATGGAACACCCTGCCTTCACAGGCTAACTCAGAAGACAAAGGCTTAACCTGGTGGAAGCCTTCAGGGTCAGTTAAAAGGGCAGATAGGATAAGATCTGCAGCCACCAGTGGGGCAATGTCCTGGGTCCAAAAATCTGTGGCTGGCTTGCCCAACAGGAAAAGGCAATAGCCAAAGAGTTCACCACTGGAGTTGGTTACACGTGCACCGCTTGTTATGTGTGCATAAATATAACTTTAAAAGTTGCCCTTCAAAAGTAATAATAAAATCTTCAGAAACCTACCTGTGGTCAATTCTACACTTAGGCAATGAAAAATTAAAATCAACAAGGGACGGAGAGACAGCTCAGCAGTTAACAGCCCTGGCTGCTCTTCTAGAGGATGAGGGTACCAGCCATTCCCAGCACCCCCATGGCAGCTCACAACCATCTGTAATCCCAGTCCCAAGGGGTGTGATGCCTTCTTCCTGACATCTGTAGGCACCGCACACACGTGGTGCAAAGATATACAAGCAGGCAAAAACTCACACAAAATAAAAAATAGAGGTGTCCAAAAAAAAAAAAAAAAGAATTGTGCAATTTAAATGAGTGAACTTTGTGGAAAGTAGCGTACCTCTTTCTCAGTAAAATCATTTGTTTGTTTGGTTGTTTGTTCATTTTTTACCAGGCTAGAACAATGAAGAGCTGAGGGATGGTCTCTGTTACTAAAGCTTAAGTCAGCTAGGAGCACAGTCTGTCTGGTCACCAGAGTACTCACCCCAGGAAAACCCAGAACAGAATAGCTCATGCCCAGCTGGCTGGGGGCCATGAGAATAATGGGACACTACCATTTCAACAGCCTCAGAAGGGACATGGGGACCCCAGAAGACGTGACATGAAAAGTTCCAGGCATTTTTTTTTAAAGACTACAAATTAAACTCAAAAGATAAATGAGTCTGTCAACTGCCCCCTAATCTTCAGGCCTTCGATGGCTGGGAGTAACGAAGGCATTGCTAGACCCAAAGCCCTTGCCCTGGAAGCAGGGAACCAACCCCACACACACTGGCGACTTACATCATTTTGTTTTATTTACAGTTTTGGCTTATTTTAGATTTTTCAAGACAGGATTTCTCTGTATAACATCTTGCTCTGTAAACCAGGCTGGCCTTGAACTCACAGAGAACCACCTGCCTCTGCCTCCGGAGTGCAGGGCATATAGTTTTTTTTAATGGAGTTAATGAAGACATGGTCTGTGTCTGAAAGGTCAACAGAAGACACAGGCTATGAAAGAAACAGGCAAACAGCTCCTCAAAGTCACTTGAAAACAGATGAAGTTGGAACTTGAGTTAGCATATCGTTTAAAAAAAGACTACTTAAAACTATTTAAAAATAAGCATATTCTCCCAGGGGTATGAAGTTTTCCTTCCAGGAAAAAAAAATGGAAACAAAATTTGAATATTATGGAATCCTCTTTATCAATGTTTTGGTAACTCAAAACTACCAGTTAAAAAGAGTCTGTTAACTGGACATGTCTAAGTTAGCTAAAGGGTGAAAACTAGACATTAGTTTTCCTAGTTCTATGGGAACTGGCTGGTTAATTTCGCAGTGGTTTTCCATACACTGACCTCCAGAGTGGATCACATACACCTGCATTTTAAGTGGACAAATGGGGGAGGGGAGAAGTGCAACTTTACCAAGAGATCCAGACACACCACCCGAGATGCCTGTCACGTGGTGACTGTGGATTGTCCAGGCCACAAAGACATGTGCACCAAATCAAAACCTAACTACCCGGCACAGCGCCCCTTGGGTTGCGCTCCATATTTCATCCACTTCTGCTTCTGCCAGGAGGGTTCCCTGAAGGAGAGCTCCAAGATCGGGAAACTCAAGAGCACCGCCTCCGGAGCTTCCTGAATGGGGACTACAGGAAGTGATCTGTGCCACCGGTTTAACACTAACTCCCCAGGAACGATCCCGGCTCAGGTTCCTTACTGAATCGCCTGTGTTCAACACCAGGACACCAAGCCGGTGCTTTTTTTTGTTGTTCAACAAACAGCTTTCGCTTCAGGTTCCTAGTCCCCAGCAATCCCCAGCTGCACAATTCTGCCCTTCGGAGACAGTTCGAGAACGACAGCACCTGGGGAGCTGTGGGGGAAGGGGCTGTGTGAGAGAGTGGCTTAGTGGCATAGGAAGGGAGCCAACATGAAGTGGGGACTAAACATCCTTGGGAAGCTGCACTCACTGCTGCGGCAAGAAGCGCGACCAACTGCCGGCCTTGCTCTCCCGCAGATCGTAAACAGCAGCACAAGCGGCTCTACCATCTAAGCGAGCAAGAGGTCGAGGACTGCGGGGGTTCGTCTACACTCCCAGCTGTTCTCCGTTCTGGGCAGGAGAAAGAGTATACCCGAGTAACGTCTTCAATAAAAATATAACCGCACTGTGTTTGCATGCCTTCTTCCTGTCCCACCATCACAAAGCTGATAAATGGGCCCCAGGCATAGATCAGACAGCAGGGTTCCACCCCAGCTCCGCCCAGGATCTGACCAATCAGCAACTCTGGGGGAAGGGAAGCCAAATTGGTGACAAGCACCTTGGTGATTCTGGTGTTCAACCCAGGAGGGCCCATGTACCCCTAAATTATTCCTTGCCAGAAGCAAGCTACACTGAAAGACCCGTCCCCCCAGACCCCCGGTGAAGGACCACACAGCCAATAGCCCTCCAGAGCCATCCTACGAGTCACAGGACAGTTCTTGGTAGTTTTCAGTTGTGGTCAAACTGTGAGTGTCTGTCCTTTTAAAAAAGATAAAGCCTAATTCCAAAATAAACACACAAGTTAGCGGTCAATAAAAGTATTTCTCCCTTTGTTTACTTCTGTTCCTTTGGACAAGATAATGTCACTACTGGGATTTTCCTCTTAATACTTTAAGTCTAACATCAGATTCCTGCCCTGAGACTCCTGTAGGCATTTAAGCCAGTTAAATTAAAAACACAGCTAATAAACCAACACAAGAAAAGAGGCCTTTAGCGCAAAACAAGGCTTTCAGAATCTGGTGTCCACCAGCTAATGCCACTGGGTTAAGTTTTAACTCTCAGCAGAGACTGGAGACGGGGAAAGCTTTACACGGGGAAGGAGCCTAGACACTCATGTCTGTGGACACCCAGAAGTCAGCACAGGATTAAAGTTAAGCTTTCTATCTGGAGCCCAAGGATATGAAACACAAAGTAGTAAATAAACTTTCTACTGAGTCTAAAACTAAACTTCACACATTTCTTATTTTCCCCCTCACAGAGTACCCGTCCTGGCACAAGACCAACCAGGCTGGCCTGGAACTCAGAGATCTGCCTGTCTCTGTCTCCAGAGCCCTGTGATCCAAGGCGTGCGCCACCATGCCAGGCCAGGGCTACCATGCGGTTTACCTACTCGGTTTTGAGCCAATCAATGCATTGTAATATCTGTCGTAAACTGAATGACAATATGAGGCAAGGCTTGACACCCACTTCAGGCAGATGAAAAGAAAATGAGCATCTAAGCTTTAAGTCGCACGGAAGGCAGTAAAAAACGGCAACACCCCAGCTCTAGACAGTCGCTAGGCTGAGCCAAGAAATGTTTGAAAGACCTTTCCCTCGGGGTACAAACTGGATTTCGGTGACATTTCACACTCGAGGTGACGTGCACTTATTTGTGAGTCCTGGTAAACAAAGTCTGAGAACCGAAAAGTCTAGATTTACATGCAAAGGCAGCTGAGTTGTGTTAGACTTCAGAGCTAAGCCGCTGTTGTTTAGTCCCTTTCTACAGCTTTCCAGTGATGAGTCAATTAGAGTAAGACGGGATGGTTTAAGAGCACTGAATGCTATTCAGAGGTCCTGAGTTCAATTCCCAGCAACCCCTGGTGGCTCACCACCATCTGTAATGGAATCTGATGCCCCCTTCTGGCATGTCTGAAAACAGTTACAATGTGTACGCATATAAATAAAACAAGTCTTAAAAAAGAAAGAAAGACAAGGCAGAAATGACAGTACCCAGATAGAAGGAAATGTTCTCTTGGCTCACAGCCAAGATGGAGACCAGGTTTCCTCCCTGCACATACTTGAGACTTTAAAAACTGCTCGCATCATTCATTAAATCTCATTCTCAAGACCACAGGTCTGCCCGGCTACGAAACAACTCACGATAGGGCACGGAACCACCTAGATCTCTTAGGGGATCCTTTCCACTAATTTTGCCAACAACGTCCCCGTAAGCCAGCTGACTTTCAGAAAAAAAGTGACTCATGGCTCCTACAGTCTTCATCTTGGAAAGAACTAGACAGTGAGTCAGGAAGCTCGCTGGGCTCCCGGCAGGAACTACAAAGTAATTCCCCAAAGACTTGTCTGTGCCTCCTTTGTCTGGGGTCCCTGTGTAAAGACACCCACCATGGGGGAGCGTGGGGGACCAGTGAGGGGGTCAACTAGGGCACACATCATTCCTCTCTCCAAATCTCTTCCTTAAACTACACTTTCTCAATAATTCTTCTGTTTAATCGCAGCTGCTTGGCATTCTGGGTTTTCTGCCAGGTAATCAGTAGCTCCCCAGTGGGCGGTGGAACACAGGGTGGGGCCAAACTGGTTTTGTACCAGTTTAAGGACCATACTTTATTCAACAGGAACAGTTTCGATCGATAGGATAGAAGAACCGCTAAAACCCAGCTTCATATGAGTCTGGGGAACAACCTGACTTTACTCTTTGACTCAGGGGCTTCATTAACACTTGTGTCAAAATCCAAAGGAAAACTGTGAGAGAGCTGGCCAGACCTACTCTCCTTTTGCAGTGTATAAACAGACACTTCTCTGGATCTTTTAGCTCAACAAGATGCAAAGAAAGTTCCACTCCTCAGGCCACCCAGACACCCTTCCCCTGTTGGTACTTTCCCTTGCAGGTCTTGAACCTTCATCTATCTTCTGCCTATAATTCCCATTTGTTGGGATTACGGGGTCTACCCTCAAGCCCAACACAAGGCACGTTTTAGAACTGATTGAGATAGAAAATAGATAAAGATTCCATCCTAGACTCCACGGATGGTTTTAGGAGGAACTGGGAGAGCTGGGAGTCAGACACGGGTCTCCTTTCTATCCTAGCAATCCACACTGCCCTTCATCATACTGCAAGCACTCTACACAGGACAGAGTCCATACATCAAATTTACTATTTAATAGCTGCAGGAGGAACAGCCTCCACACAGATGAGACTCCGGAAACTCTTACTATGATCTGTAACTGTTTCATGTGGAGGAAATCAAGCGTCTACCAGTTCTCTCAAGGAAGTGTGTTCAGGGTGTGTTATGATTACAGGTTCCAGAGAAGTCTATGCTGGACTAGTATAGCACATAGCCTGCTGTAACTCCCAACTCTGATCCTAAATAAACCATGTTTTTTTTTCAAGTGGTAGTTAATAAATGTCTTCCATTACAAAGAAATCTATCTTTGCCAAGCAAGGTGGCACATGCATGCCGTTGACCCCTAAAGAGGCAGGAACTGGGAGTTTGAGACCAGCCTGTTCTACATATTGGGTCCCAGGATCAAAGGAAAAAGAATGGGGAGGAAGGAGAGGAGGAGGAGGAGGAAGAGGAGCAGCAGCAGCAGCACCACAACCACCACCACCACCACCAAAGCAAAACTACTACTTTCAGGATTCGGGAGAAGGGGGCCTATATAATCTTAATTTTTAAGAAGCTGCTGAGCCCATAACCACTTAGCACCCTCATTCACAACTGATATGGGAATACCAGAAGCAAAAGCATCCCGCCTTGAGCCACAGAGAGAAGCAAATGCAGCAGAACTCATTAACATCAGCTTAAATCAGGACCTGTTCTTGATTCACTTCCACCAAAGACCCCATCTAAGCTCCCACCTACAAGTTTGCACAGTGAAAGTACTTGGGATTGGTTTGGTGGTGGGTTTTCTTTCTTTCTTTCGTTTGTGTGCATTTCTAACTGTATGGACATATCCTAACTTTCTGCCTGATGTACGTGGAGGCCAGAAGGGGCCCTGGATCTCCTGGAACTGGAGTTACAGACGGTTGTGAGCTGCGCGTAGGTGCTGGGAACAGAACTCCAGTCCTCTTTAAGAGGAAGTGATATTAACCACTCCGGTTAAACAGTGAGCTGTGAATCTCTTAAGTCCAATGAGCCTGACCATTCAAATTAACTGTCACAAGAGCAAACAAATCTTCAATCCTCTACAAGACACACACCAATGGTTTTAGTTACTACAAAGAATGCTTCAATTTCTCTTAGCACTTTTCAAGAAACTTGACCTGACTTTGGGGGTTTCCCGAAATTCAAAAATATCTTGAATTTGTTTTTAATACATTCAATTTGAATCTCAAAGAATATCTACTCTACCACACAGCACAATGTCTTAGCAAGCTTGGACTACACTCAAGGCAAAACTGAAGGGATGTCTGCAACATGGTATATACTCTCAACACTCAGGCTAAGAAAACACCAAGAAGACAACCATGACGACCGTGTGGTTTTGTTTCTAGTGCCAGAGCTTGTGTCCAAGCCAGGTAAAGAACACCAGAGTCTTTGCTGATGTGTTGAGCAGCCACACTGATGACTTAGATCAAACGGGCTGCACCAGCGCAAACTTAGCAGAGATCACTTTCGGGCTCTTACTCGGAGGTTTTGCAGCTGGCACAGCCGAGGCAACTGTAAGCAGGAAGTGCTACACTGTAGCGGCTGCAGCGTCCGTCTGGGGTCAGGCATGATGCACCTGTGTGACCTTGGGCAAGAAACCTGTGTGACCTGGCTAGGCCTCAGTTTTCCTTAACTACCAAGTGGAAATAATAAAGCACTTGCTTGTCTATTTGGGTGACCAAAGAGGTAATCCAATTACAGCAGCTTACTGCTGTGTCTAGCATACACAGGACCCAATTTATCTCTTATCTCATTTTACGTTTGACGTTAGTTTAAGGGCTCAGGAATTGGAACAATAGAACCAAGGTTCCAAATCCCCATTCTCTGGCAGCTTTAACTATTTTATAGAGGTACCTTTTTAAAAAAAGAAAAAGAAAAAGAAAAAGAAAAAAGAGAAAAAGATTTATTTAGTTAGTTCATGTGTGTGGATACACCGTTGCTGTCGATGTCCAGACACACCAGAAGAGGGCATCGGATCCCATTAACAGATGGTTGTGAGCACCATGTGGTTGCTGGGAATAGAACTCAGGACCTCTGAAAGAGCAGTCAGTGCTCTTAATCGCTGAGCCATGTCTCCAGCTCTTATAGAGGTACCTTAATCTCAGGTTATATGTCATGGGATTCTAAGGCAGTGTGATACATAAGGATACTCTCAGGATAATATTTATAATATGAAAGTAAATTACATAATACAAAGGAAACAAATGATCTAGAAGAGTGTTTACTAAAATACACCATTGACAAAGTAACGACTTAATAGTTTGGGGAGTGTTGAGACAAAGTTTCTCTGTGTAACAGTTCTGGCTGTCCTGGAACTCTCTTTATAATAGGCCATGCTTTTCCCAGAACTCACAGAGACCCACATGCCTCTGCCTGGGATTAAAGGCATGGTCAACCACATCCAGCTATAATAGCATATATTAATTACCAGCCAAGGAAGACAAACAGTTCCTTAATTTCAAGCAAATGGGAAATGTAAGAGATTGAAGACATCTGCAATGTCACTGTAATGATATTATGAAAATCTACAGGTTGTTTGTGCTAAAAGCTAAAGATTACTTTTTAGTTAGCATTTAGCAAAAGTTTTTAAAGAGGAAACTTCTGTTCTCTACTCCTTTGATCCATTAGGAACCCCTTCCTTCCAACACCCAATAAAATGGAGACACAATTAAGCCAAGTTGAGAGGATTAAACTTGTTCTTAAAGTAAGACGCACTCAGGTTTTCTGTTTAGAGAAATTCCTTCCTAGAAAGTTTGATCTCTTAGAAAAATTCAAGATCTACTCAGACTCTAACCTTTACAAATCTACCTAAAATTAGTACAGCTCAGCGTCCGGATGTCACTAAATCACTATCCTAAATCAAGTATTAAGACTAAAGAGCCTTTCCATAATTGTAAACCTGTGTGCATCCACACTGCCTTCTGGCAACAAAAGTTTCGAAAAGGTACGGCGGCCCGTTTTCCCTGACTATCAACAGCTGTAGAGACCGAAGGGCGATAACACCCAACAGCCTTAATCTTGGGCAATCACCGGTGCACAGTCAAGTTTTAAGGCTTCTTTCAAAACCTGCAAACCCGGGAGAAGGCAAGACTCGGTCCTTGCAGTACAGGGCTCTCCCCTGACAGCAACTGCGGGTCATTAGCCAGGCTCCCCTTCACCAACCCGGCGCATTCCGGCCTTTGCCTACTCAGCAGATTCACTCTGACTGTGCCGTTTTATGTGGAATCGTACATTCTAGCCGGGGGGGGGGGGAAATCTACATTACTCACCAGGCAAATTCTCCCTCACTCTCTCCCGGGCGAATCCTAGTTTCCATTAAGTGCGCTTCCAAATATCTTTGGATAACCCCAAATGGGCAAGGAGGAGAACCGGAGGAGAGTGAGTGCACAGGGCACCTCAATGGAAACCCAGGCTCCGGCAGACGAGAGAAAACCAACTTCACTTCCCGAAAATAACAGTTCTTCGGGGCAGAAGCGGGATCTTTAACCTTAACTTTCCGGGCGGTCCCTTTGCACCCGGTGCAGACTATTTTCTGCCCGACACTCGGGGATGAGATAGCAGGGATCCAGCGGCTGGCTTCCTGCGGTCCCCGCCCCCGGCGCCCCGGCACTCCCACCCCCGCCGCCCTTGCCCCGGCCCCCGCGGCCACTCCCGGGTCCCGGACGCCCCCCGCGCAAGCCTCACCTGGAGTGGGCTGCCATGGCTCGGCTCACACAGCCTGGCGTCCCAAGTCCATCAGCTCGCTCGCCCCGCAGGCTCTCTCCGCCCGCGCCGCGCTTAGCATCGGCCGCAGCCGTCGGCGACACAGCCGGGCAGACTCTGCGCTCCCGGCCGCCGCGTCCTCAGCTCTGCGACCTCAGCACCGCCTCCGCCCCCCCGGAGCCTGGGCTCGCGCCGAGCCTGACGGACATCCGGGCACCGGGGGCCGCCGGGCGAGCCGCACCTCCCTGGAGCCCAGGGAGCGGCGCTGCCCGCCGCCCCGGGGCACTGTCGGGTCACCGGAGACCAAGGGGTGCGTCGGGGCCACCCGCCGCGGGGTCCCTGCTTTCACTTCGCCCGCACTTCGGGGGCGATGCGCGCGGCGCACGGCTCCCCTCGAGGTGCCCGAGCTCGCCGGGACCCCCCCGCAGGCGCCGAGGTGGTACGGCCCGCCTCCTTTTAAGGGCAGCGCGCTTCGCCGCCGCCGCCTCCAGCCGGGCCGGGTTCAAACGCGCGTTGCGGAGACCCCCGCGCTCCGACTGGGAACTCGGGGTCCTGAGGCCGCGGGGATAAGCCGGGAGTGGGAGCACCGGATCACCGCCCTCGCTGCTACTGGCCGCCGCCGCGGAGCTTGCCATCGGAAACATCAGGAATCCGCAAGCAGCCCTTCTTCAACTTTGCTTTCAGTTTTGAAAGTGCCCAGAAACAAGTGTTTATATACAACGACTTCCCTCTTGGGGCAACAAGCGGATTACACAGAAGACAGCCATTCAGGGAAGTCCCCTAATAAATTAAAAGAATTGCTTCCCTCCCCAAACAAAAACCATGATGCAAACCAACGTAAACGCTCGAAAGCACAATCGAAAATTGCGTCAACTCAGACTTAGGAAAGACATCAAGCTTTGCCTGGGAAGCGGCTGAAAACTACGGTGGGCAGAAAGAAGGAAAGCAGGGAGAATTAGACTTAACTTGGGCGTCCCGGAGGACCGCCTGCTGCTGAAAGGACACTTCCTTGGTGCGCTCCGGGTTCGACCGGGGACTCACCGCATTATATTGCTCTTGTAACTGATAGCCCCGTTCCTAAAGACCGCAAGGTTCCGCACTAACTGCAATGTAAGGTCTCCAGACTCCAGGAGTCCCCCCTCAGAGGTCAGAACCACTTACATAAGAACACAAGACAATGCTTGTCTTTCACCCCACTGGCTTTAGCTCTGATGGAGGAGAACGACTGACGCCTTCACAGGACTGAAGGCTGTGGTGGCAAATACCAGCCACTGCTTTCTTAACCACGTACATTAGTAGTTTGGAGAACTCTGGGTACTTTAGGAGTGCCCTTGACGAAGTAACTAGTCCGTTGAATTTTGACTCCGAAGTGCGGGGGGGGGGGGTATTTTTCTCTATCTCTGTCTGTCTCACCCTCCCTCCTCCTCTTTGTGACAAAATGGAAAGTGCGCAGGAAAGCACGGTTCTGAGCTCACAAGCACAGCCTCAGTCCTGAAGATGAGCGTGTGTGAAAGTGACTGAAACCACCCAGAACGAGCAGTTTTTTCATGGACTATGTCTCCTTGAGATAACAATTCACACACTTCTGACTTGGGCATCTGGCAAGTCTCTCTTCTAGGAAAACAACTTAAAGTGTTTATTGCAAAGATAAGGTTTAACCTTGTGTATTGGCTGGTTTTGCGTGTCAACTTGACACAGGCTGGAGTTATCACAGAGAAAGGAGCTTCAGTTGGGGAAATGCCTCCATGAGATCCAGCTGTGGGGCATTTTCTCAATTAGTGATCCAGGCTGGGAGGGCCCCTTGTGGGTGGTGCTATCCCTGGGCAGGTAGTCTTAGGTTCTATAAGAAAGCAAGCCGAGCAAGCCAGGGGAAGCAAGCCAGTAAGAAACATCCCTCCATGGCCTCTGCATCAACTCCTGCTTCCTGACCTGCTTGAGTTCCAGTCCTGACTTCCTTTAGTGATGAACAGCTGTATGGGAGTGTAAGCTAAATAAACCCTTTCCTCCCCAACTTGCCTCTTGGTCATGATGTTTGTACAGGAACAGAAACCCTGACTAGGACACCTTCCAAGCATTTGGGGAAGCTTGCTACAGTTGAGACAGTTTCCCATACTGTCAGACCATGGTGACGGTGAAGGACTGATTCACAAGACCTGTTTGACTTAAGGAGTAATAGGTTCCAAATGACAATATGTGATGCAATGAATTCATGCCTGAGGGGCTGGAGAGAGGGCTCATCTTCTCGTCCAGAGGACCCAGAGTCCATTTCTAGCATCCATGTTAGAGCCCTTAACTATCCTTAACTCCAGTCCCAAGGGATCAGAAGAAGCCTTCTTCCTCTGTTTGCAGGAATCACGCACACACACGTAGCACACAGATACCCATGAACACAAAACACCCATACACATGAAAATAAGTAAACACAGTTCAGAAACTCTCCTTGAGTAGGTGAGAGATCCCCTTGAGAATAATGTCTTAAAAAATAACTTCCTGGAAGAAGAGGCTCACACCAATAATCTCAGCTGCCTGGGAGGCTGAGGCAGGAGGATCAAAATCTCAAGACTTACTTGGACTACATAGAGATAGGTCAGGAAATAAATAAGCAAGGCCAGAACAGTGGCGGTATAGGCCTTTGATCCCAGCACTCAGCAGTCAGGGGCAGGCAGATCCAGTTCCAGCACCATGGTCAAATATAGATTGAACATGGTAGCATATACTTTTAACCTGGCACTCAGGAAGCAGAGGCAGGCAGACCTCCATGTTCCAGACCAGCCAGGGTTACATAGGTGACAGTCTAGCTACCTAAAACATTTTTTTTTGGGGGGGGTTTCGAGACAGGGTTTCTCTGTATAGCCCTGGCTGTCCTGGAACTCGATCTGTAGACCAGGCTGGCCTCGAACTCAGAAATCTGCCTGTCTCTGCCTCCCAAGTGCTGGGATTAAAGGCGTGCGCCACCACTGCCTGGCTAAAACATTTTTTTTTAAAGTTTTTCAGCTCAGATATGGCTTAGCAGAACTTTCCTAACTACACCAAGGTGCTGTAGTTGTGTCTGATCCTCACACCACAAAATAAATAACGAGTGAGTGCACTCATCTCTCAACAGATAATTGCTGAGACAATTTAAATATAAAATGAGGAAAAATACAGCAAATATTTACCCATGGAGGTGGAATAGGATTCAAATTAGACATTTTAAGAGTCCCTGGATACTGAGTAGTTTGTAGATCAGAATATTCTAAATGAAAGGATCTAGTAATAGATCTTTATGCTAGAAGGAAGTCCAGGAGACCCCGTCCCAGGGGATGCTGTGAGTGAGTACTGAGAAGCCAGACTCAACACTTGCTACCACAAGCTCTAAAATCTCCAGGTACAGGACCCAAGATCTAGTTCAGCAATAAAAGTAAGCAAAACACACTTGAGAGGCTTTGAGCACACAGAATCCTTGGCTTCTCTGACAAAGGAAGCCATACCTTGATGAGGCTCAGTTTCTCTGCTATTCATCTCAGAAGCACCGAAGATCAAGACTGCTAAAGCCCAGGTGCACAAATGAGACACTAGTTCCAGCACACAAGCAGAGGCAGAGACAAGTGGACAGCGTTGAGGCCAGCCTGGTCTACGTGGCAAGTTCCAAGCCAGCCAACAACTACAGACAAGACTCTATGCTAATTAATAATTGATTCATTAAATGTAGAGTTGTCTCATTATCTAGCAGATGTTCTCTTAATGATAGAAAGCTACCATGGGACAGCACAGCACAAATCACCCATACAACAGAAGAGCAACTTTCCATTTCTACATTACTCCCACAGGGCCCAGGGTGCTCAAGTTAGCACAGAGGGCAGATTTTACAAGGTGCGTGGGTAATCATTGTACCTCCTGAATGCCAGCAAGACCTTTTCATTAGCTCTTCAGATTAATGAGCTTTAAAAGTAACTCTCACATGCATGTAGAGCTAACAACACACAGTAGATGTAATTCGCCTTCAAGCCCACAGCTTGTGTGTGTCAGGCAAATATAATCACCAACTCGACGGAGTTTGTCCAAAATGAACAACAGATAAGTCATTATTCACTGAGACAGGAGGATCAGCAGTTTAATGCCATACTGGACAACATAGCAGTTGGAAGGACCTGGGCTATAAGAGACCCTGTCCCAAGAAGCTAGAAAAGAGAAAGGCAAGAGAACAGAGTAGAGAGATAAATAAGCAGAAAGATGGGAGAAGGGAAGAGGAGAAGAGAGAAGGACAGGGAAATCAGAACCATCTGGGAGACACTCCAATGTTTATTTGATAAACACACAGATAGACTTTTAGATGCATATTTAAAACATTCCAGACAGTTGCTCTGTAGCCCAGGATGGCCTAGAGCTTGCATCAATCTTCTTGCCTCTGGAACTGGGACTCTGGCCTATACCACCACACCCAGCATAACATTATATATATTATTTTTTAGGCAGGTTGCCTTATTCACTCTAAAATTCACTGGGATATATATACTACAATGGTCATGTGAGTGTTAGGGACCAGAGTGGCCTGAAAGTCACACAATAACTATCACTCCATCTCAGCCTGTTTTAGTTGAAGAAGATGTCAAAAATCACTTTGCGAAAAGAAGTGTCCCAGGATCTAGAAAATAAAACCAAACCAGAGGGAGGAAAAGAGAGGAGAGGCAGGTGGATGCATTTAAGGACAGGCCAGAAACAGCCATTGCTCCACACACACACCCTTCACCGCTCCACACACCTCCCCTTCACCGTGGTTGCTCTGTGAGTCTCAGTAACTGTGAAGGCAAAGTGGGATTTAAGGGAACCTATTTCCAGGTCTCTAATTTCCAAAAGCCCTCTCCTCCTAACACCAAGTGCCTTCTTTGTTACACACACTACTTGCTCGCTCTCATTTCCGCTAGCCATCTCCTGTGGATAAAGAAAAGCAATCCTCTAATCCATCCCAAATCGATTTTAACCGGCGCATTGCCAGGATTAAGAACAGGGCCACTTCCAAGGGACTGTTCTCTCCAGAGGGTGGGTGGGTCCCAATCCAGGAGCTCAACAAGTACTCACGTAGGGCTCCTCATTAAACATGCTCAGGTTGCAAAGCCTTCGCCAGCCCTCCCTCCTGGTCTAAGAGGAATTCAGGAGAACAGGAGGAGGGACAGACAACCGCTCAGAGTTCCTCCGATAGCAAATGTGATTTCACTGGTTTGAGAAAAGAGGACTTGTAACTTTTCAACACTTTTAAAGAGGTTTGGGAAGGAGGACTTGTAACTTTGCAACACTTTTAAAGAGGTTTGGGAAGGAGGACTTGTAACTTTTCAACACTTTTAAAGAGGTTTGGGAAGGAGGACTTGTAACTTTGCAACACTTTTAAAGAGGTTTGGGAAGGAGGACTTGTAACTTTGCAACACCTTCAAAGAGGAACTCAAACAAAACTCAACCCTTTTTTCAGCTGTTCTTTCTGCTCCGCTAATTCTTATCTTCCATTTCTGCGCCCCTAAAACCTTCTAGCTTGCCCCTCCCCCAACACCTCTGTACTTCCGTGTGAGAACTAATTCTTAGCTCAAAGTTTCATTTCCCCATTAAATCAACAACATACAAGGGTGGTGTTTTTGTGTTTGTTTTTTTCTTTTTTTTGTGTGTGTGTTTGTTTTTAAATACTTATTTGTAGGTGTGTTTTGTTTTGCTTTGTTTTTAGATGGGGGGGGGTCTATCTATCTATTATGTAGCTCTGGCTAGCCTCACAGAGATCCACCAGCTTCAACCTTGCAAAACAAGGTTAAACCTTGCTGGGATTAAAGGCATGCACTGGCATATCCAGCCTACATTCAGTTTTGAAACAAGTTCTCCAAGTGTGGTCTATATTGACTTCGACCTCATAGTCTTCCTGTCTCAACTTCAGAGAAAATAGGCATGTACTACCACACATGGAAGTTCACCCTTTAATTCCAGAACTCTGGAGACAAAGACAGACAGATCTCTGTGTGTTCAAGGCCAGCCAGGGATACATAGGGAGACCTGTGTGTTTCTAAATACAATAAGTATTTATATATCTCCTCATTAGCTTCTTCAACATTTGTTTTCTATTAGCTTGCTTTAAACCTAAGAAGTCAAACATTGGGGCATTCATGTAAACTAAATTCCAGATTTTTAGTTCATCTTTTTCCCCATTAATTTTCTCTGCTGACAAGCCGGCAGTGGTGGCGCACACCTTTAATTGCAGCACTTGGGAGGCAGAGGCAGGCAGATTTCTGGAGGCCAGCCTGGTCTACAGAGTGAGTTCCAGGACAGCCAGGGCTACACAGAGAAACCCTGTCTCAAAAAAAAATTTTTTTTTCCTCTGCTGACAACCAACACATATCACACATGCACTATACTGGGAGTTCCTCTGCCCTTCTTTTTTCTATGACCTTGATAATATAAGGGAGTCTGCCAACTGCCCTGTCTCTTATCGGTCTGTCCATCCCTTAAAGAGAGGTAAGGGCTCAGCGCCATATTTGAAATGTGGTAGCGTAACAGGTTCTTAGCACAACTGACTCCATCATGGAAGTACCCTTCAGGCTGTAAAACTCAGTAGGTAGACAGCACCACTGGCCAAGAAGAAAACAGAGACCTAATCTATCAAAGCCAATAGTTCTAGGGAAGTATTAATGTTGCTTTTTGGCTTCTATATAGTTCTCCTTCTGGCTAGGCAGTCTTACTAACTTAAGTATGTCAACCTAGGATATAGTCATTGTGCTTTAAAAAAGCCCACTCTGAGAAAGGCTCAGTGCTACACTGGGGTCCCAAACACTCAGAATAGTTGCCAGCTAATAAAGACTTACATTGGCTGAAACCCATGTCAGAGTACATTGTAGATACCACAACCCTAGCAGTAATAACCACCTGGAATCTTCTTATAAATCCTATAGTCTATAAATCCTTCCAGGAGATACCTCAGAGAGTAATGGCACTGGCACTGCTAAGTGTAGCTCCCTGAGTAGCAGAAAAGTGATGAGAGAGAAACCTCCGCAGAGCACTGGGACAGATACACAATAGTAATAGTAATATATAATTGAAAATGTTGACTCTCTCATCTACTCCCTTACTCAAGAGTCCCGGGTCCTGGATGTATAAGCAGAGAGCACTGTAAAGCCAGAGGAATTGCCACAAAGAAAATTAGAGCTTTGTCACGAAAGTCCACAGAGAAGTAGGTGAGACCAACACAGGAGGAAGGTATACAAGAGACAAGGGGCCAGTCTGAAAGAACTGTCCAAGTCAAGTATGGAACAGTTCGCAACCACGGAGGTCACGTGCACTGGATTACAACCAGTTCAGCTTCACCTACTTCTCCTTCTGGGTAATTTGATATTTTTGGATAACCCTCTTACTTTCCCGGCCCTGGCACCAGAACTAGGCATTTTAGTGAAACAAAACAAAACAAAACTCTTTCCCCTCTTTAAAAGCTATCATCTAGAGCTTGTTGGCCTTTAATCCCAGCCTTGGGGAGATAGAGGCAAGCAAATCTTTGAGTTTGAGGCCAACAGGGCTACACAGTTTAAAAACCCTGTCTTAAAAAGCAAAAACAAACAAACAAAACAGCTATCATCTAGCCTCTCTCTACTTAGCCACAAGGAAGTCTCTTTCCTGTGATGCCAGAGTCCCATTGTGAAATACTCTCTGTGGACTCTCATAACAAGGCTCTATTTTTTTTTTTTTTTTTTTTTTTGAGACAGGGTTTCTCTGTGTGTATCCTGGCTGTCCTGGAACTCACTTTGTAGACCAGGCTGGCCTCGAACTCAGAAATCCTCCTGCCTCTGCCTCCCAAGTGCTGGGATTAAAGGCGTGCGCCACCACCGCCCGGCAAGGCTCTATTTTTTACGGGCAATTCCTCTGGCTTTACCATCCTTGCCCCTCACCCACCTAATATCCAGAATCAGTATATTCCTCATCTGGAGTCTAAATATGGTCTTAGACATGTTAGTGACTGAGCAAGCAACTTGGAAAAAGCCTAAAGCTCACTACAAAGCCATCCTTGGTAGCTCCTCCAAACAGATCCCAGGGCAGGACAGGACACTTGGAAGTTTACCCAACATGACACTTAGTGTGACTACACCTGGATGCAGCCAAAATACAAGCACAGATCACTCCACTGTATCTGTGCCCTTGGTTTGCAAAGAGCAGTTTCCCCACAGAGGAAACGCACAAGATCACAACCAAAAGGAGACTAGGAAAGGTTTTCCTCACTTCCTCTCTGCAGGAGGCAGAGCTCAAAGGCGGGGGGGGGGGGGGGGGTTCCTCATTAGCAGATCATGATGAACTTGAATACCACAAAGCTAGACATTACCAGGTCACGTGTTTTTTTTTTTCCCTTAACTGTCACAGTCAGCACTAAACCCTTAAAGAAGATTGGGTTCCCTGTGTTTTTGCATAGCAGAAACAAGACAACCACAACAAGACTAAGTAGGCAGAACACAGGAGATGAAATGACAGGCAGATTGCAGGTGGGGAAGGGTCAGAGGCAGCAAAGATAGACACCCACCACCGCCAGGACAATCCCTAAGAATCCCCAGCTCAACAGGGCCATGGTTGGTCCTTCCGCTTTGTCCCTTAATGCTCAGAGAGACATTGATCCCTCAACTTAAATATCCATCACTCCCGCCAACCCCAGACACCTCTTAGAACAAGGAAAGCACGGGGTGTGGGTGGGGAGGTCTTTGAGGGTTAGTGTCAATGGGCCTCTGGGAGCAACTATTGAGGCGACCACGACTGCACTGGGGTGAGAAGACCGCCCACTGTGGGCGGCACCATTCCCCATCTACTGTATTCAAGAAAGAGCACTGTTTCCTGATCATGGATGTGGTATGACCAGCTACTTCATGCTCCTGCCGCCTTGATTTCCACACCATGATAGACTGTACCCCTGCACCTTGAGCCAGAAGGAGCCCTTTCTCACTGTTTTTAATCCCAGTACTCTATCACCAACAGGATCACCACAACAGAAACTAAGCCAGAGTTGATGTATAGGGTTTGTTTTTTAATACATTAGTTCATAGGGTGCTTAGGACTGAATCCCACGTCCTGGCACAGCAGGTGATTGCTGCACCACCAAGCCGCAGCCCTAGGCCTGGATCCTCCCTCTCCCTTTCCACGATCCTACTTGCTGGATTTACACAAGGTATTTCCTCTACCCACAGATAAACTTCAGTTGGGCCCATTCCCCTCTTCTACAGATGTTGACTCCATTACCATCATTCAAACTCCATCACTCCTATCTCTTTCTTAGAAGCCAGCTGACAGGCTTACCCTTCACACACCCCTACCTACCCACACACTCCCAGCCCACACAAACATAAGCTCTCCAAAGGGGAAAGTCTGCTCCCTGGGGTGGATGATACTCCAGAGAGCAGATTAACAGGCAGAACTCAGCCATGACTTCAGACTGTCAGAGGTCCTGTTCCCCATGGGAGCTTCAGGTGAGAAACCCTCCCCCCCCCCGGAATGACACAGTCTGACTTCGACACGGCTTCAATCATCCAAGGACCTGACTGATATGGGAGCTAGTGAGGACTGGAGAATTCTTCACAACATGTACCAGGAGCCACGGACACCACCACAGGCTGCCACTGAGAGCTGTGAAGAGTGGTGCTCTGTCCCTTTTGGGAGCTTGTGTGATCATGTGTGCTGTCACTGCTAGCACACACCAGCCAGCGAGCGCGACCAGCAGTGAGTGAGAAGCAAGAAAACATACTCCAATAGAAGTGAATGCTGAGTAAAGAAATGCCTTCAAACCTCGGGTCCGGGGCTGGAGAGATGGCTCAGTGGTTAAGAGTACTCACTGGCTGCTTTTCCAGAGGTCCTGAGTTCAATTCCCAGCAACCCCTTGGTGGTTCACAACCATCTGTAATGGACTCTGATGCCCTCTTCTGGTGTGTCTGACAGCTACAGTGTACTCACATACATAAATAATTCTCTGTGTAGCCCTGGGCTGTCCTGGACCTCACTCTGTAGACCAGGCTGGCCTCAAACTCAGAAATCTACCTGCTTCTGCCTCCCAAGCACTGGAATTAAAAACACATGCGCCACCACTGCCCAGAGATATTTTTTAATGTGAATTGTGTGTGTGTGTGTGTGGTGTGTGTATACTCAAGTTTGTGTATAGCTCAGTGCCCTTAAAGGCCAAAGAATGGTCCTGGATTCCCTGAAGCTGATTCCGTGGTTGTGAACTGTTCTACGTAGGTGCTAGGAGTAAGAGTGGATCCTGTGCGAGAGAAGTGTGTGCGCTTAGCCACTACACCATCTTCCCTAACTTTCAAATCCTTACTCGGATGGTGCATGTTTCCTGGCCGTGCCATGCTGTGCCATGGTTCACAGCTGGCTGCAGGTGACAATCACATGCCAGCCTTCTACTCAGTCACCACACCCAGGTCAGTAACTGTCTGAGGGTGGGAGCTATGAGTCAGTATCTTTTAAATGTCCTCAGGACTTTTAAAGTGTCCTACCTTTAAGCTTTAGAATCTCCATTCTGGGACTCTGCCACTGAAAAGAAGCCATCACTCCCTCGGCACCCCCTGAACACTGGCTCCTGGTTTTCCAGGTAGTCGTAGGTTCCCTCTTGAGTCTACCAGATGAAAGCATGCATTTTCACAGAAATCCCAAGTAGTTCGAGGGTCCATTGCAATCTGGGAAGTGTCATGTTGTAAAGCACGTAACATTCTGTAACCACTCAAAGGTAAGTGACTACCAGGCATTCAGGAAGCTGAGGCAGGGGAATGGAGAGTTGAAGATCACTTTGGGCTATAACAGTATACCCTGTCTCAGAGAGAAAGAGAGACAGACACACACACACACACATACAGAGAGAGAGAGAGACAGAGAGACAGAGAGAGACAGACACAGACAGAGAGACAGAGGGGAGAGAGAGAAACAGAGAGACAGAGACACAGACACAGAGAGACAGAGACACAGAGAGAGATAGAGACAGAGGTAGTTCAGAGACAGAAACACTAATCAAAGTAATTATTCCATTCAGGCTAAGACAGTCATCTCTTTCTTATTTTTTTCCTAGTTCCAAACTACTAGAAAATGTTCCTAAAGACACAGGAAAACAAGAAAGGTGTGTGGATTTAAGAATTGAAAGGTAGGAAATATTTCCAAGTCTCTTGGGGATGTTTTGCCTCAGAGGAAGGGGCATACATACAATTCTCAGCACTTCATTACTTCGGAACTATGCCAAGATCTGGCCTCTCACACACAAATGGGATTCCATCCACTCCTGGCATGTTCCGTGATGCCCAGCCAGTCCTAAATGTGCTGGGTTTATTTTATAGTAAATGCTTGAAACCAAGCAATCCAAACCCTAATCTGGGATATGAATTCGACATTCTGTCCAAGGCCAAGGCTCTCTTCCAAAGTCAGGAGAACTTTCCTTGTCTGTCTCTACTCTTTATCTAAATCACAAATATAGTAAGACTAAAACTAAATAAAAATCAACATTAAACACCCCTATTATTTTTAAAGCCTATGCAACACTATAGAAAATCTTTTGTTGCAAATCTTGGGATAGAGATGGGGAAGAAGGATGAGTATTTTCCATGTAAGCACTTACTACCTCAAAGAAAGAGCAACTCCATTTTCTGAAGGGGAGAAGATAGAGCCATCTCATGTAGCCCAGGCTAGCCTCCAACTCTGGATACCAAGGAAGACTCGAATTGCTTCTACCTCCCAAGTACTGGGAAGATTACATGGAGCTCCACCTTCTAGCGAAATTCCAAATGTCTTTAAAATAGAATGGATATAAGGAATAGAAAGTTAAATAATAACCAATTACAGATTTTCACGACCAGTTGGCTCAGGTAAGGGTGTTGCTGCTCTTGCAGAGGATCTGTGATGGCTATTACTGGTTGTCAACTTGACAATATCTGGAATGAACTACAATCCAGAATTGGAGGGTTCACTTGTGATCCAGATCTTGAACATAGTGGCCATGAAAAGTTTAGGCCTACGCAAGGTAGTACATGCCTTTACTCTCAGGACACTAAAGCAAGGAGATCTCTAGAGTTCAAGGTCAGCCTGGGACAAAGTCCCAGATCCAGGCATAGTGGTGCACACCTTTAACCTGGGCCACATCTTGTGCTGGAGACCAACAATAAGGACGTTGGAAGAAGGAAGATTCGCTCTTCTCGCCTAATTGCATTTACTTCCCAGCACATCTGTTGGAACCTACTTCTTCAGGATTAGAGCTCATACAGAAGACTAGCTGAAACAACTAGCCTTGTGGGACTGAGCAATTATTAGATTCTTGGACTTCCCATCCACTGCTGCCCATTGTTGGGTTAGTTGGACTGCAAACTATAAGTCATAGCAGCAAATTCCCTTAATATATAGAGACTATCCATGAGTTCTGAAACTCTAGAGAACCCTGACTAATATAAGACCTAAGTTCTATTTCCATAATGGCTCAAAACTACCTTATCCTGACCTCTCTGGGCACCCCTACACATAGGAGCACACAAACACATAAAAATAATTTAATAATATCTTTTAAAAGCAATCTAGAGTTTATTGAACTAATTAAATCATTATTAAATAATAACAATAATAATTATTATTATTCCAAAGCTTATGTTAAAAGACCTATCTAAGGAAAGACTAGGGCTTGGGTGGGAAGTGTAATAGTATAGGCAATATCCAGCATGTCTGAATTACTTCCCCAGCACACAAAAAAAAAGGGGGGAAAGGAGAGAGAAGCTTCAGCAATAGAGGTTTTGCGGTTCTTATAATGGAAGGTATGTCCCTTGCTAACCCATCTAGAATTTTGTCAAGGTGAACTTACAGCTGGAAACTTCTTCCTCTTGATAACAAGCTTGTTCATGTCTTTACGAGGAAAGGACACCCCAAAGCTAGGGCTGGCTTCATGCTGGAAATTGCCTAACTTATAGGGCTCTCCCCTGAAAATTCACCTAAAGGTCCATTTCTTCCAGACATAAGGGTGAGCTCTTAGTGTCTTGAGATCAACAGCATGTGAGGTGTTGGGGATGATATATAAGAATAAGTTTACTGAACAGTAAGCTCAGTGGATAAGAAAACTGACTACTTATCCAGAGGTCCTGAGTTCAGTTCCCAGCAACCACATGGTGGCTCGCAACCATTTGTAAATGGGATTCAATGCCATTTTCTGGTGTGTCTGAAGACAGCAACTGTGTGCTCATATACATAAAAAAAAGAAAAGTAAGTCTCTTAAAAATAAAACTATTTCTTAACGAATTTCCATTCACAGCACAAACTGTCCAGTTAGTTTTCAAATGTAGCTGTTGTGTTCAGGATCTGTTTAAAATGGGGTTGATAAGTCTCAAGCTTCCCTATGATACATAGTCTCTTATTACCAGAGATTTGTTTGAGGGGTGGGGCATTTAATCAACCATTTGTCGTGAGTGACTGACCCATCAGTCAACATATCAGCACAGAGCAGTGTATTCATCTCTCTGAAGATGCCAAGGCCAGAAGCAATTCACTGTCACTGAGTTGGTAGTATTCTGTGTTCCCACGACCTACACAGCACCTTTCCCTTCTAGTTCCGCCACAATAAATGTCGTCAAACTCCAAGAGTGTGCCAGTCTAGTGGAGATGCAAGATTTCTATACCACATCTTACTAATGGACTTTTCCATATAAAATTGACACTTTAAAAACTATGACAGGTAGCTGGGCCTGAGGTGCCATACGCCTTTAATTCCAGCACTTGGGAAGCTGAGGCAGACGGATCTTCGAGTTTGTGTCAGTCTGGTCTACAAAGGGAGTCTAGGACAGTTAGGGCTATTACACAGAGAAACCCTGTCTGGAAAAACCAAAATTAAAATAAAACAATAACTCTGGCAGGTAGAATATTCTAGAACTTATACCAAATAAAAATCTCACAAATAACTATTAACTATCCTCCTTATAAACTTGGGTAGTTTGGAGACACTCTTGCAGGCCATGCACTTCATGCTTATCAGCCCGTCTAATCCATGCATATTTACTGAGGGCTTTGGTGTACCAGGACTTGACCACGGTCTAATACTGGCAGGGGGCGGAGCTACGTAGGATTCTGGAGTGGAAGAGTTCAACAGTCCCTGAACAGAGTTGAGAAGGCCTGAGGCAAACCCGCCAGGAGAATAACCCTTGACTAGAGGAGGGAAAGTTTCCTGGTTTTTAGAACTCATCTGGGCAAAACATTACAGTCAAACAGAATGAGCTGGTCTTTTCCAGTTAAATGGGGTGGGTAGGGGCATTTGAAGGTGCCCGGGGATTTAGAGAGAGAAGAAAGCAAACAAACCCAGAAACAAATCGGCCAAAAGATTCAAAACAGCTGTAATAAGAGCACCTCTCACCAAAAGTAATGCCCAGCACTGGCTATGAAGTCTATCCCAGAAAATTGTACTAGAAAATATTTTGGCTAAGACAAAGGGCATATCTCTACACCTCCACACACAGATGGAGCTGTAACCACTCAGGATTAAAATCCAACAGACAAGCTTAACTGTGCTCTGTGAGTCAGCCCTGTGCAACTGAGCAGACAGGCTCTGCCACGATATAAAAAGGAAACCTGAGAAATGAGTCGTGGTGGTGGAATAAAAAAAAAAAAAATCAACAACAACTCCAAGATTCTTTGATCAGAGTAATTAGGCGTCCAAACAAAACTCCAATACAAGGAAACCACTTCAGTGTGCTTCCCATCACCCCTATCAGCAACCACTTACTGCCTCCAGCACACCGATAATGAGACTATCAGAGCCAATACAACCCAGGGCAGAGTGCGCGCGTGACTCATCGCCAGTATCCCCCACAACGCATGCGCAGTAGGCACCCAATAAATACTTGTTGCATGAAAGGGTGAGAACACCTCCCATAGCAACAGGCCCAGACTTCTCCCTCAGAAGGACCTTTCTCCTGAATTATAAGTTAGGGCAACTCCCTGGCAAACCTTTCAAATAAATTCAACAAACATTTATCAAGTGCCCAGAATGTGCCAGCGCTGAGCATTCTTTTGGCAGTGAGATGTGAGGATGACTAACGCAGTCAAGTCCTTAACACCCCAAGGGGCTTGGTCTTGAACAAGAAGCACATGCTGTAAAATACAGTGGGAAAACGCCACGGAGTTGGAATGGCTGTGGGAACTTGGGTGAGGGAACGGGTAATTATGCAGGAGGCAAAGGAAAGGGTGAGGCCAGAGAACACACAGAAACTCAGTTCCAGCTCTCGGTCCCTCAAAAACTCTACCATGGCGGGCGGTGCAAGGGCCCAGGTTCATTTCATTGCGATGTGGACAGAGACCGCCCCTTTAGTCGCTGCATTTCTTGGGAAGTCGCTGCGTGCTAGACGATGTCCCAACAACGTCAGAGCACAGATATGACGGCCGTGGTGCTATCACAGTCCCAGGGTTACAGATAAGAATCATGAAGCCCGGAGACACTGGGAAAAACAAAACAACCCTAACCTTGTCCGCCTCTTAGGCAAGAGAGGTGCCACAGGCTATGACACCAGTCAGTCATGGATTTATTTGGTTCTGGGTTCTGCACTAACACACTGAACTCTCAGATTCTGGGAACACAATTGTAAAGCCATGCTTCTGTGGCACCAAACCCTTTCCATTAATGGGACAGCTAAAGAAACCACTTTTTTTTTTTTTGCCACTGTCACGCCCCCCCCCACTCGTCACACAGCGCTGAGCCCCACCCTGTAGGAGTCTTCTCCCTCCTGTCTCCTCCAGGGCTCCTTTACCCACCCTGTGATAATTACCTATAATGCTTTCCTGATGTCACTTCTTCATCTAAATCTGACTTTTCTATCCTTCCAACTTGTTCGCCCTGATTGGTTTTGTCCAGCGGAGCTAGGGAAAGGTTCGCCTGAGCCCCAGTTAGGTCACCTGCAAAGTGTTGCTGTCTGTCTCTCCCAGGGAAGGCCATGGGTCTGTTTTATATTCATTTTACTTTTAGTACCTAACCCTAGATCTTAAATTTCCTCCTTCTTCTTAAAAGGGGCTGGGGCAGGAGAGACAACCAAAGAGACAGCTGTTCCTCCAGGAATCTGTTCAATTCTCAGCACCCACATGGTAACTTACAACCACCAGAACTCCAATGCTAGAGGATCCGATGCCCTCTTCTGGTCTTTTGTGGGCACCAGGCAATACATACATGCATACATACATACATATGGGCAAAGCACTCATAACACAAAAATAAAAATTTTAAATTTGAAAAGAAAAAAAGCATTTCAAGATAAGACAGAGGGAAGCAATGTTGTTTTTGTTTCATTTTAGTTTCTTAGCCTAATCCTAACCCTGACAAGGTTTCTGTATGTGTATCCCTGGCTATCCTGAAACTTGCTCTGTAGGCCAGGCTGGCCTTGAACTTGGAGAACTGCCAGTCTTTGCCTCAGAGTGCTAGGATTAAAGGTATATGTGTGTCACTACTGCCTGGCTCAAAGTTTTTTATTGAAAAAATAGTTTTACTGTTGCTGAGACAATATCTCAGCATGTGGTTCTGGGTACATACAGGAACTCAATATGAGGACCAACTCAAGTGACACCATCTCAGTAAATGGCTCTAGGTAGTAGAAACTCAATATAAAGACCAACAGTCAGGTCTGGGATGAAAGCATTTAATTCCAGAACTCGGGAGGCAGAAGCAGGTGGATATAAATTCATGACCAGCCTGGGCTATACAGAAAAACCCTGTCTTGAAAAAGAATCATATACTCAAATACTCAAAGAGTTCCATTCGCCTGCCTCTGGCTTTTTTTTTTGGTTTTTCGAGACAGGGTTTCTCTGTGTAGCCCTGACTGTCCTGGAACTCGCTCTGTAGACCAGGCTGGCCTCGAACTCAGAAATCCGCCTGCCTCTGCCTCCCAAGTGCTAGGATTAAAGGCGTGCGCCACCACCACCCGGCTGCCTCTGGCTTTCTAGTCCTGAAACTAAGGACACACACCATCACGCCCTGCCTAGATTTCAGTGTTTCTAAGGGCTTTTTTCCCTTCTTTTGGCATATGAGATCCTAGGATTGTTTTCCTAGATAGGAAAACAGGCTGATAAGATAAAACCTTGAGTCACAAGGATTGAAAGAATACTTACAGTACTAGGTTACAAGGGAGTTAAGACAAAGTTTTGGCTGTAAACAATGTCCACAATCTTGTTTAAGATTTTTCAGATAGTTAAAAGGCTTGTAACTTGGGGCCCGGGAGTAAGGTTAAACTCAACAGCAACTTATACATATTTGACTGCTATTTAACATTCTTATTTGAAGTATCTTTTTTTAAAAAATAAAAATTTGTCTCTATGCAATGAGACACAGTTAACTGTTAGGTGTGGCAGAATCCAAGTCTACCAAGAGAATTCAAGTAGATTCTGGGAGAGGCTTCCTTCCATTTCCCATGTGTCCTTGGATTGTCAAGAGTTTGAAGGATAGATAGCCTGAGCTAAACAGAGAAAGCATCGTTAGGTTGCTTGTTTTTGTGGCAGGTATTGTATAGACAGAGTGCTCTCCAGCCTGGCCTATAGGATAGGTTGGCCTCGAACTTCCCTTTCTCTTGCCTATGCCTCTCTTCCCTGGGCCCCCATGCTTCTAGAGCTTTCCCTGTCCTGAGCTACATCTTCAGTTTCTGTGATCATCCTGACCCTTGGCAATCAGGTTTTATCTCTTCGGCTCCTCCTGACGCAGCAGGTGTTCAACAGAGATTGCATACAGCGGCCATGAGGAAAGCCTCGGCTCTCTAAAACGGAGGGTCCCAAAGAAAACCTCCAAGCCAGTGTGCTCCTCAGACGTCCCTTTTCTCATTACAAACCAATCTGCATCCAGAAATAAGGAAAGGGTATGTTTTCTCCCTGGCTATGTACAGTAAAGTTTTCAACAACAGCGCTCGCTATCTGCAAACATTGCCTCACTGCAATAAAGAGTACAGGAATTTAAGGTGGTGGGGGGTAGAGATTGAAGGAAGAAGCCAAGGTGAAACTACACAAACTACCCAGCAGTTCTGCAGGTCATTCCTATAGCTCGCCACCTGGAAGCTACACTTTCCAAACCCCTCCCAGCAGAGCCAGGGCGGTCAGGTGTGATGGGCACTGGACCTGACCTAACCGGTCTCCCACCTCCAGCTTTACCAGGGCTAATCCACGGCACCAAGAACCTGCCAAGTTAACTCCTGAGGACTAGCCACCCCCTCATCTTCAAAGCTCCCAATGACACTCCTCCCAGCCCGGTGACCAAGGTCAAGAGCCTTAGACACTGACCCCTCTCACACCTCCCAGAGCAGGTGCTGTTATCTCTTTGTTTTTCTCCCACATTCCTTCACTTTTTAAACTTCCTTTTCTCTAGAGACCAACCCTGCCCTAGCTAGGCAATGACCAGGAGATATCATCTAAATTTAAATTTGCAATCCAGGGCATAGTGAGAAATGCCTGTAATACCAGCCTCGGCTACACAGCAAACTCAAGGCCATCCATTAGCAAGTTAATGCTGGGCTATCATGTCCAGTGACCACTTTAAAAAGAAACTGTATTGCTGGGTGGGGTGCACACTGTTAATCCCAGTATTAGGGAGGCAAAGTTTGTAGGTCTCTGAGTTCGAAGCCTATCAGAGCTACATACCGAAGTCTCAAAACAAAGAAATAGTGCTTTATTTTTAATTGCCCAGGCTAGCCTCAGATTTACTACATATTCAAGTGGGTCTTGAGCTTTTGATCCTCCAGCCTCTAACTCCAGAGTGCTGAAATTATAAGACACGACAACACACCCAGTCTGTAGGCAGTGCTGGGCATTGAACACATGGCTTCAGCCCCAAAGAGTACATCTTAATAAGATACATTCTATTAATGTTTTACTTAAACCAATCAGTCACAAGCATGTCTTTATGCTTACTTGCAGTTAGTAACTGACAGAAGATGTAGTTGTATATTCTCCTAGACTAATTCTTAGAAATCTATGTGAAGCCGGGCGGTGGTGGCGCACGCCTTTAATCCCAGCACTTGGGAGGCAGAGGCAGGAGGATTTCTGAGTTCGAGGCCAGCCTGGGCTACAAAGTGAGTTCCAGGACAGCCAGGGCTACACAGAGAAACCCTGTCTCGAAAAACCAAAAAAAAAAAAAAGAAATCTATGTGAATTTATCTTGCTTCTAATGCCATGGGCACAGTATGGGCCACTGACTACCTTTCTGTTTCCAGCTTAGTGAGAGTAGTTGCAACTATGTATCCAGCCTCCTCCAGCTGAGCCCACTACTTGATCTGGGAGGCATTCAGATGTAACAGAGTATTCACACAATAGAATATGTTCCAGACTCCTCTTCCAGATCCTCCATCAGCTTCTCTCCCTTAGGCAGGGACTCAGTACAGGTGATTACAAAACCTTTCTCCAAGTCCCCAACCACGATCCCCCAGGACCTACTCTGTGCTTCCAACACAGTTTGCAATCAACTATCATAGTCACAAGGTCAAGATTTTAAGTTTCCTTTGATTGTCTTTAAAAGATAGACTTAAAACTGTTTCTCCTTATGCCAAGTTTATGTGCACTGGGTGTTCTGGGTAGAGGAGGAAAAGCTCCTCTTACCCCTCTGCTCCAGGGAAGGCTTTTGTCTTCCCTGAGCTCAACTTAAAGACTATGCACGAAGTTAACAAATTCACCTCTTTTGTAAACTTCAAAAGATTCTTGTAAGCCTCAGGAAACCCACTCCGATCTCCTTTTCATAGGTCAAATGGACTTCATCCAGATAAGTACCCCTGTCAATCAGTACCCTAAATTCTCCATCTGTTGCCTCTTATAGAGGACGGGATTTCCCTCACCAATTCCATGGTTTTGGGACTCCCCTCCCAACCATCAAGACCATGGGTCTAAGGGTTACAAAGAAAAAGGTTTTCTCCCAAGCCTGCTTAACTTTATTTTCTGCCTCTAATATGTCAAAATCTACATTCAGGACAGCTCCAGAGAGGCAACCCAGAGGTGCTCTGGTCTACCCTCCCAGTTGCTTCTATTGGGCCTGTACTTTCCTAGCTGCAGATGGTCCCAGGGACCCTGGACAGCAATGAAACCACCGGCTCTCTTCTAGGACTTAACCAACATCCCAATTTTCTTGGTTTTCCAAAGATAACCATTGTCCAGAAGTCAGCAGGAAATAAAGAACACACTCCACTCCTGCCCCACCAATCATTCCTTTGTAGTTCCTCATTTTTTTAAAAATTCATTTTATGTATATGAGAACCCTGACTGCATGTACACCCGTGTGTCTGAAGAGGGCACCAGATCCCATTACAGATGATTGTGAGCCACCATGTGGTTGCTAGGAATTGAACTCAGGACCTCTGGAAGGTCAGTCAGTGCTCTTAAATGCTGAGCCATCTCTCCAGCCCCTACTTTATTTTTAGTTAAACAAAAATGGAGGGATGCTGGCCAGTTCCTCTAGACTCTGCCCATTAGCTAACTAGCAACAGCTTGCCTCCCTGCCTACCAGGTACTAGCCAAGAGGTAGGCATAAAAGACGACTGTTCGTCCGTCTGTCTGTCTGTGTCTGTCCTCTCTCTGTTCCCACATGTTCCCAGATGGCCTCTTCCTCTCTCTTTCTATCCTTTTCTGTAACCCCCCCCACACACACACACATTTCTCTGCCTCTGCCTGTTTTCCCTTCCCCCAATAAGTTTCCTTTTCTACTAGGCCAGTCACATGGTGGTGATTCCTTAGAAGGCCTTCGCCAGTCTGCTAAGATGCTCCCTCCCACCCTTTTACAAAACACAACAGTGACCTCCGGGAACACGGAGCCAGCCCCAACCCTGGAATGGTTGGTTTCCTTCTTCTACTTCTGTTTTCTCTGTAAAGTAAGAGGGAAGTATGACTCTCATGCACTGCAAGGGGGTTTCCCCACTGCCTACTACAGAATAAGGCGTGCTCAGACATGCTGCCTCTAGAAACCTAGTGGTCTCCATGCCTTGTTAACAAAGCTCCTACAAACCCTCTCTACATCCTTCCCATGCAGTCTGGGCCTGGGGACCCATGGTCCCTTCCTCAAGGCTATCTCCGCCACTCGGCTGCTTCCTAGCCCCCATGACGCTCTATCCCACATGCATAGCTACTGGGAGGTGGTAAGCACCTTTAGGAAATGGGACATAGAGTCAGGAAGGTCCCTGGGTGTGCCCTTAAGAGGATATTGGGGCTCAGGGCTCAGTCTACCTCTCTTTCACCCCCTCTGTTGCATTTCCAGCCAACATGGGGTGAGCAAGCCTTCTACATGTGCATATTGAACCAACCATGACATATTGAACTACCACAGGGGCCAAGCCACCATTCGGTGAAACCTCTGAGATCAAGAGCTGAAACAAGCCGGGCAGTGGTGGCGCACGCCTTTAATCCCAGCACTCGGGAGGCAGAGGCAGGCAGATTTCTGAGTTCGAGGCCAGCCTGGTCTACACAGTGAGTTACGGGACAGCCAGGGCTATACAGAGAAACCCTGTCTCAAAAAACAAACAAACAGAGCTGAAATAAGCTTCTCCTTTGGGGTTTTATCGGTGACAATACAGTAACTGACAATACAGTAACTAAATAACATTCTCATTTTCTAAAGGGAGTAGAAGAATAAACACTTAGCCTTTGACATTTATTAAATAACAGTTGTGAATGGGTGCCCACATATGTATGTGTAGATGTGCACTTGGCACTGGAAATGGAACCCAGTATAAAAATTTTAGTTGAGTAGCATCATAAATTTACCTATAAAGCAAATCTCTATCCACAACCTAAAAACATATAATTATTGACTCGAGTATATAAACGGGGGAGGGGGAGTGTAATTATATTAAACATCTTAAATGACTCTACCCCCAAACCCACAATGTGAACGCTTATCTAGAATGAAATAATATTTTTGTTTTGTTTGTTTTTCAAGATAGAATTTCCCTGCATATCCCTGGCTATCCTGAAACTCATTTTCAAAGGTTCCCCCCGCCTCTGCCTCCTGAGTGCTGGGGTTAAAAGGTGTGCATCATCACACCTGGTGGATGAAAATTATCTTGTTTCTGCCAAAAATTAGAATCCTTTGTAGACTTTCATACACAGGGTGTGATCCTATATATTTACCTATAAGAACCCCAGGAAGGGCTGGAGAGATGGCTCAGTGGATAAGAGCATCGACTGCTCTTCCAAAGGTCACGAGTTCAAATCCCAGGACCCACATGGTGACTCACAACCATCCAAAAAGAGATCTGACGCCCTCTTCTGGTGTCTGAAGACAGCTATAGTGGATTTACATATAATAAATAAATAAATCTTTAAAAAAAAAAAAAAGAACCCCAGGAATCACAGGCCAGCCCAGAACTAGCTTCGAATGGCCTGTGTCTCCTGCTGTCACCCCAGGAGCACCACCACCCCCAGCTTATACAATGTTAGGAATGAAACTCAGGGCTCTGTGCGTGTTAGACCAGCACTCTGCCAATCCAGTTACATTCCAACCTTATCCCTTTCTAAAGGTAAAAAACCCACGTATGCGAGCCTGTTTGCCTGAATGAGCGCAGTGTCTGTGGAGGCCTGAGACAGCAGATCCTTTCAGAGTTGGTGTTCCAGGCACTTACGAGCTGATGCAGGCTCTGAGAACTGAACTCTTGATTCTGAAAGAGCAATGAGCGTTCTCAACTGCTCGGCCATGTTCCCAGAATCCACTCTTCTGCTGAAGGACTGATCTGTCTGTCTTTCACTGAAGGAAGGACGGCTCAGGTCAAGGCTTCACCCTCCAATCAAGAAGTTAGATTTCACACCTACCCTGCTGCTAAGATGCTGCAAACTATGAATGGAACAAAGCAGGGGACTGTGGAAGGATGGGTTCGATATCAGACCCAGCACGGCACACACGATCTCCTCCTCCCTCCCAAATGGCTCACCTCTCTTTTTCTTCACAATTCAGGAAGCAATTATAAGACTAATTATAAGATGGCTCTGGCCACAGTAGCATTTGTCTCTTTGTCTTGCTCAGCTCTGTCTTCTCCTTAGGGAACCGGATCCACCTAACCAGCACCAACACCTGTGTGGACTCAAGAGCTGGACCCATAGTGCGTCCTCAGCCATGTGGTACCCAGAACACCAACCACCAAGGGTCATCCACAGACTCTCCAGTGGCCGGCATCCATTCCAGAGCTGCCTTCCTGATTTACGACGTGGCAGTTGCTCTCCCTCTTTTGTCCCCAGCACTGATTCCAGAACAGGATGTTGCTCATAAATCTCTCCCTGTAGCTTACCTACCACCCACTGGCCAGCTTGTTTTAACAAGAGTAGTTCATTCCCATCCCCCTTAGTCTAAAGCCCTTTGTAAGGTCGCCAAAGTTCTGTTCCTGAGATCTTTGTCCATCATAGGAACTAAGTGTAACAAAAACGCCATATCTCAGCAAGCATGATTACAAAAATTCTATGATGTACTGTGAAGGAATTGAAGATACCTGTAAACTGAGCACTTGAAGGAGGAAGCAAAAGAAGTAGGAATTAAAGGTTATCTTTGGCAAAGTTTGGGACCAGCCCCAGTTACATGAGACCCTGTCTATAAAAGAGTAGACAAGCAAAAAGAAAAAAATTAGCAACAACAACAACAAAAGGGAGGGCTGGAGAAATGGCTCAGAAGTTAAAAGGACTGACTGCTCGTCCAGAGGTCCTGAGTTCGAATCCCAGCAACCACATGGTGGCTCACAACCATCTGTAATGGATTTGGATGCTCTCTTCTGGTGTGTCTGAAGACAGCTACAATGTACTTATGTACATTTAGTAAATAATTTAAACAAATAAAATTAAATTAAATAAGTAAAAAATAATAAAATTAAATTAAAAATTTTTTTAAAAAAGGAAAGAAAGGAAGGAAGGAAGGAAGGAATGAAGAAAACATAACTATTGCTGACAGTAGAAGTCAATTTTCCTCCATTTTAAATTATTTATTAGCTGGGCGGTGGTGGCGCATGCCTTTAATCCCAGCACTTGGGAGGAAGAGGCAGGCAGATTTCTGAGTTCTAGGCCAGCCTGGTCTAAGAGCGAGTTCCAGGACAGCCAGGGCTATACAGAGAAACCCTGTCTCGAAAAACCAAAAAAATAAATAAATAAATAAATAATTTATTCATTTATTGTGTGCCATCCCTAGGTAAACTGCTAGTCCTCAGAGCTGTGGTTTCCAACCTTTCTAATGCAGCAACCCTTTAATACATGCCCTCCTAAGGTGGTACCCAACCATAACATTATCTCATTACTACTTCATGACTGTGATTTTGCTATTATGAATTATAACGTAATTATCTGATATGCAGGACATCTGATAGGCAATTCCTGTGAAAGGGTCATGACCCATCCACGGGTTGAGAACCACTCACTGCCTTAGAGACACAGAGTGGATATCCTTAACTGTCTTTGTTCCTTATTGGGAAAGCACCCTGGGCTGATCCACACCCCAGATGCTGCACTTCATTCTGCTAAATCTCTGGAGCTAATCTCTTGTTACTAAGTTGCCACTGAGTTGTTACTCTTTTCTCTTTCTGGGCATGCCCATCTTCTCACTGTCTTTGAAAACCTCAGCACATTGGAGATCCATTTTCTACAGAATAATATGTATCTTAAGCGCTGACCTGCAATGAACTCCAGACAAAACAAATAGTTTAGCTCTGAAAGGCATTTCCAACTAAGGCTACTGAAAGAGTGTAGCTGGGGGCAGTGACGGCTCTCTGGCTCCAGGCATCTTGGGTACAGGCTTGAGTCTAATACCTGGATCCCACCAAGTAAAGGAAAGAGAAAAACCAACTAGACAGAGCTGTCCTCCCACCCCTATTATACACAACTGTAGTCTCATTCCTTGGTATTCAGAAGGGGCATGTACTTCACATGCTTTCTGTTTCCTCATCCTGATCTCTAGGTGGCAAAGACAAGAGACTAAAAAGGGGTTGCTCTTGACATCTGTTTTACATTCAATTCACCGACAAATCCTCTTCCACTCTCTTGCAAACCATCGGGTTATATCGGACCCTCTCATGGGCCTTAATTATCCTCTTGGGAGGCAGATGGATCTCTGAGTTTGACGCCAGCCTGGTCTACAGAGAGTTACAGGACAGCCAAGGTTACACAGAGAAACCCTGTGTCTAAAACCCAAAAGCAGAATAAAATTGGATCAAACCACAAACACAAGTACATTTCTCCAAAGCTTGTCCTTCTGCTACGCATACACTACATGCCCTGCACGGCTCACCTGGCCAAGTCCTAAAGATGCTTCAGAGATCAGCTCCAGTGAGCCTCACTCAGGTCCTTAGAAGGGTCTTTACAGTCTAGGAGGGTTTTTTTGGGGGGGGGAATTGAGGGTGCTTGGGTGAAGGTGCTGTTGTCTCTGCCTTTCTTTCTTTCTTCCTTCCTTTCTTTTTCTTTTTTTTTTTTTTGGTTTTTCAAGACAGGGTTTCTCTGTACAGCCCTGGCAGTCCTGGAACTCACTCTGTAGACTCTGAAATTCCAGGAGATCTGATACGCTCACACAGACATCCATGCAGGCAAAACATCAACACACATTAAAACGTAATGAATAGGGCTGGAGAGATGCCTCAGTGGTTAAGAGCACCGACTGCTCTTCCAAAGGTCCTGAGTTCAAATCACAGCAACCACATGGTGGCTCACAACCATCTGTAATGGACATCCCATACCCTCTTCTGGTGTGTCTGAAGACAGTGACAATGTGTACTTACATATATGAAATAAATAAATATTTTTTTCAAAAGTAATTTTTTAATTATTTAAATGAATTTTAATAAATTTTAAATAATTTAAAATGAATAATTTTAAATAATTATTTGTTTTTGTATGCGTGCTCTATCTGCATATACCATGCATGCCAGTCAGTGCTCTTAACCACAGAGCCATCTCTCCAGCCCCCAAATAAACTATTTTTTTTAAAAAGACTCCAAAATTGCCCATTACTATTAACTTCCTAGAAGTCATCACAGAACATCTCTCTTCCAAAAGGAGATGGTAGTCTTCACATTCGGTCTGTAGTTGTTCTCAAAATTATAGACTCAAAATTCTATGATGGGGGAAAAAAAACCCAACAAAACAAAACCCTGCCCCTCATCTGTGGTCCCTTCCCTTTCTCTTGAAGCAACTATGCAGACAACTGAACATTAGCCTGAACGTTCTGACTACAGACAGGACACTGACTGACTAGACATAGAAGAGTGGTTCTCAGCCTTCCTAAAGCTGCGACCCTTTAACACAGTCCCTCAGGTTGCAGTGACCACCCCCCCCACCCATAACATTATTTTGGTTGCTACTTCATAAGTGTAATTTTGCTACTATTATGAATAGCAATATAAATGTGTGATAGGCAGGATACCTGATATGTGACCCCTGTGGAGGATCATGACCCAAAGATTGAGAATTGCTGCTGCTGCTGCTGCTGCTGCTATAGAGTGACTTACAGGTGACTTACAGGCATGCCAGGCCAGGAGGCTTGCATCAACTTTAAAACAATTTAGTTTTAAAAGCCCAAGGAAGACAAGTAGGTCACTGTTCACACAATTCTCCACATCTCATACTCAGGCCTTAAAATACAGTTTTCAACAGTTGGGTCGACAAGAAATAATTATCTCACAGTAACAGGCTTTGACACAAACAATCAGTGAACCAGTTAGTAACACGACAGACTTCTGGATTGTTTTTGCAAGAAAGGGCAAGTAAATACCTATTAGAAGCGGCCCACCTCCAGGCCAGCCTCACTCCTCTCCAGGGAAGAGGCACATTTATACACACACATAACTTAAAATGAAATAACCCTTTTGAAAATTCTGAAACATGGTGCTAGAGAGATGGCTCAGCGGTTGAGAGCACTCACTGCTCTTCCAGAGGTCCTGAGTTCAATTCCCAGCAACCACATGGTGGCTCACAACCATGTGTAATGGGGTCTGATGCCCTCTTCTGGTGTGTCTGAAGACAGCTACAGTGTACTCACATATACATAAATAAATCTTGAGGGCTGGAGAGATGGCTCAGCGGTTAAGAGCACTGACTGCTCTTCTGAAAGTCCTGAATTCAAATCCCAGCAACCACATGATGACCGACAACCATCCTTAATGAGATTTGATGCCCTTTTCTGGAGTGTCTGAAGACAACTACAGTGTACTCACATATAATAATAATAATAATAATAATAATAATAATAATAATAATAATAATAATAATAATAATAAATCTTGATGAAAAAGAAGAAAATCTGAAACATGGCAGGTCAGACACCTAAAGGCACCATCTCTTCCTAGTTTCTGGGAGGCACAGTCCTGTCCCTCTCCATCTCCCAGTGGTCCCAAACATCTTGCCTATTCCTGTTGACACCGGAGCCTCTGCACAGGCCTGTTGAATCTATAGCTTAACTCTGGTTATTACTTTGAGAAAAAAAATTATCATTTAGAATTCACCTGTCTTTCAAGTGCTGGGATCAAACATGTACCACCACTAACTGGCTTTTAAAAAAGTAATTTAAGGCTGGGTATAGTGATGCAGAACTTTAATCCCAGCATTGGGGAGGCAGATGTAGGCGACTTTCTGTGAATTCCTAGGTCTATAGTGAGTAATAGAGCAGCTAAAGAAATTCTGTCTCAAAACAACAATCATCATCATCATCATCATCAATTTAAAGGCATGCACTATCAACACAACTAGCATCTGCTGGGTTTGTTTTGTTTTAAGACAAGGTCTCACTATGTAGCTTTGGCTGTCCTGGAACTTACCATGTAGATACAGTTGGCCTCAATCTACTGAGATTTAAACACACACACACACACAATTTTTACTGTACAAATAAAGGAACAGTTTAGAGGGGATAATTCTGCCAGCTTTACACATTTCAGAGCAGGAATTTCAAGACAGGATTTCTCTGTGTAGCCCTGGCTGTACTGGAACTCACAGTAGCACCACCACGGCCCAGTGAAGACATTTTTTTTAATGTATTTTTTACTCTGTCCTGCACTCTAGCCTCTGAAAACACTACTTCCCACTTGGAAGCCAGGACTTCATTCTTAACTTAAGGAGCTTTTCTATCTCAAGCATCAAGAGGCCACTGGAGAAAAGTAAGTCTATGCCGGATGTTGACAGACTGAAGGAGGAGCAGCTGCAAAGTGTAACTGTTGGGAGATTGACTGAGCTGCAGGGCCTCCACCTGGCACCTGCGTGGGGCTGCACAGACTGCAGTCGCTCTCGGAAACACCGCCTCATGAGTGTGAAACTGTGTGTGTGTGTGTGTGTACAGACAGCTCAGGGAGAGTCTAGGCAGGACTCCTCCCTTACACTTTATACTAACAAATCTTTCCCGTGCCATATGGCTTGTTAGCTGCCTGAGCACCTCCCTCCCCCCAGCCCCCATGTAATCAGCTTCGTGCCTTCAATAACAAAGGTACCTCTAACTGTGGCAGCCCTGCTAAGTCGACCCCTTAGGAACAACCTGCTATCTAGTTAACAGTGTCAGAAAAGACAGCTGGCTCCAGAAGATCCAGAAAGATCCAGAAACAGAAAGATCTCTCCAAGGCAAGCCAGAGCTCGGCGTTTCCCTGTCTCCCATTCCTAGTTCCTAAGCAGCTGAGGTCTTAGGGGCCCAATAACAGGAGGACTTAAACCAGGCATGCTGGTTCATGCCTGTAATCCCAGCACTTGGAAGACCGAGGCAGGAGGATTGCTGGCGAGTTCTAGGCCACCTGGAACTAGAGTGAGATCCTGTTTCAAAATCTATCAATAAAAATTAGAAAGGTAGTTTGACTGTCTGCCACAGATTAATCAACTAATAATGTGTTCGTTTATTTTCTGCAAAATGTAAATCTATTAGGAGTTGTGAGATTGAAATGAAAATATATCTCCCCAGAGCCAGTCAGAGCTAGAATGAAACCCCGCATAAAAGACAGGAAGGGAGCTGGAGAGATAGTTCAGCGGTTAAGAGCACTGACTGCTCTTCCAGAGGTCCTGAGTTCAAATCCAAGCAACCACATGGTGGCTCACAACCATCCGTAATGAGATCTGACGCCCTCTTCTGGTGTGTCTGAAGACAGCTATCATGTACTTACATATAATAAATAAATCTTTAAAAACAAACAAATAAAACAGGAAGAAAGAAACATGGGGATGGAGGAGGGAAGACGGGACGGATGTTTAAGAAATATAGCACAGAACCTGGCTGTGCCCATTAAATATTTTTAGCTTTCAAGTAAATGGTAGTGGCTCAAGGCAGTGGTCAGTGATACAGCTCTTGCCTGTTAGCCAAAAGCCTGTTAAAAAGAAAAGTTGGTTTATCCCGTGGCACCTATTCTCTAAACACCACAGGGTGTGCATACTAATGACATGCATATCTAACTAGCTGGTGTTACCCACCCTTCCTCTCAGGTGGATGAGGAGGGCTTGAATACAGTTGAGCACACCTCAGCTGGGCTGCGTTTCCCCTGCCAGTCCTGCCGGAACTCAGGGCTCTTTGCCAGCTGTGACCTCCGTTCTCTTCCCCAATCTTCCAGCTAGCAGGGAACACAGACAGAGGTCTATTACCAAGTATTTGCAAAGTCAAGAAAACATTAAAATTCTCAGGTGACCAGTGCTGGGTTAGCCCTGCTCAGTCACAAAAGACATGCTCTGACCTCCAGCTTTGAGTCCTGCATGACTAGGAAAAGACTGGAGGAGTGAGGAACGGTACAGTTTAAAGAGGGTGAGTCTTAGCCTTCAGGGGTCAAGTGCACCCTCAGTGTGGTCAGCAATCATGTCTTAGTTGCATAAAATGTGACCTTGGTGTTATTGCTTTGAGCACAGTAAACGGTTCCAAATATTAACTATATTTCCAGCTACAAGCTAAAGGTTTTGACCACATGCAATGTGTGTCAAAGAAATCCTATCTTCAATTGTTTGAGTAAACACTTTACAATTGCCTTTGGGTTGCTTTTTATATAATGACAGTTTTCTTTAAAACTCAGCTCTGTGCCCTGCATGTGAGTGTATCTTCAGGTGTTGGGGTTAGACGGGGAGGAATGGATCTAAGCTCTCAATCTTCCTAGGACAGCAGGACTCAGAAATCCCACTATGCTTAGATTTACTCTAAGGACACAAAGGATCCCGGCAGGGCCACCCCATGCTGGGAGCATCTTCCCAGGAGTTGAGAACCAGTGTGCATCCGTAGGTAACTTTGCTGTCTGCCCACAACAAAGGTTGTTCTTCCTGGAAGAACGGCCAACTTTCAGGCGCAGCCCGCACTCACCACCAGGAAACCCTGTTTTCTTTTAATTAAAAGACAAAACAAAACAAAACAAAAAACCCTAGAGGTCATCTCACAGCTTTGTTTACAAGTAAGAGTGGAGCACCCCCCATTTATCAGCCCCGAGGGGATTCCTTTACACTTTGAAGTGAAAAGGGTCGGGCCCATTGTGATTTCAACGACTCTTGACTGCAACCCTTTCACTTGCAAACGAAGCCCAGCCCCTAGTAAGAGCCAACTGTCAGAAAAATAAAAAGTCATTGCCTCTGCCTCCAATTATTTATGGAAGATGTGGGAGAAGTTGCTTTAAGAACTCTCTCTGGGAGAAATCTCCAGCACACCCCTGCAAGTTCCAGTTTGGTCTGCCTAGAAGAGCTGTTTTCCCAGTCCCACCCAGAGAGGAAACCTCTTGCTACAAGCCACCCATCTGGAACAACTTTCTCGGACTTTTATGCTTTCCTAGAAAGCCCCGGGGGGTCTAACCTTACAGATCCTACAAGTGTTCCTCCCTTAAGGCAAGGCGGTGACTTTCTCGAAAGTAGGGTGTAAACAAAGTCACTTGTGGATATCACAAGGCACCCAGAACCCCTTTCACCAACCTTACCCAGGGAACTTTCGTTTAAAGAATTTTAAATGTTTACATTTTAAATTCTAAAGTGGATAAGAAGTGAGAAGGGGTGCAACTGAAAGAGGAAAGCACTCAGCCGGCCGACTTGCATTGTTTGTTGGTGTTCGTTTATTTTTGAGACAGGATCTCTCTGTTGTCCAAGCGATCCTAGAATTATGTACAGCAAGTCGGTCTTAAACTCAAAGATCCTCTACCTTCTGACTCACAAATGCTGGAATTAAAGGCATTCTACACCATGCCCAGCAGATTTTTTTTTTTAAGTAAATGTTTTAAATTAAAGCATACCTTTTTTTTTTTTTAAGCAGGGTATGGTACCACATACCTTTAATTCCAACAGAGGTAGAGACAAGCTTATCTTTGTGAGTTCAAGGACAGCTTGACCTACATACTGAATTCCAGGCTAATTGGGGCTACAAAAAAAAAAAAACCAAAAAATTAATTGGAGGTTTTTAGGCAGTCACCCTGGTGCCCACGCACAATCCCAGGGTTCAGGAGTTAGAGGCATGATCATGAGCCTGATGCCAGTCTGGACTTATAGCAAGACCATGCCTCAAACATTAATAATATAATAAATATACGCTTTAAAACGTTTATTTATTGTGTGCGCATGCTCTCGCACACCACTTCGCATACATGGAAGCTAGAGGATGGATGACTTATAGGAACAAGTTCTCTCCCGCTCATATGAGTTCCGATAAACAAACCCAGGCCAGCAAACAGCACGCACCTTTACTAGCCGATGAACAAACTTTTGAAAGTATACCCAACTTAGGGTAGAGTTCAGTCCTGACGCTCTAAGTAGGCTGCCCAAGACTGGTCAAACACCAGCGCCATCAAAACAAAGAAAAAAGGGCTCATCGGTTAAGAGCACTGACTGCTGCTCTTCTGAAGGTCCTGAGTTCAAATTCCCAGCAACGACATGGTGGCTCACAACCATCTGTAATGGGCTCTGATACCCTCTTCTGGTGTGTCTAAGGACAGCTACAGTGTACTTACATGTATAATAATAAATAAATCTTGGGACCGGAGTGAGCAGAGGTCCTGAGTTCAATTCTCAGCAACCACATGATGGCTCACAACCATCTGTACAGCTACAGTACATTTATTTATTTATACATAAAATAAATAAATAAATCTTAATCACACAAAACAAAACAAAGAAAGAATACTGCAAGGACAACTGACAATTTGAAGCAACTATTTTCATCTTGACTTTCACCCAGCATTTAACTTCTATTCTTCAGGAAACAGGCATGAAAATCACAAACCATCTTAGTCTTGGGGCATGGACATCTAAT
Source organism: Tokudaia tokunoshimensis (assembly GCA_036184795.1). Lineage (NCBI taxonomy): Eukaryota > Metazoa > Chordata > Mammalia > Rodentia > Muridae > Tokudaia > Tokudaia tokunoshimensis. Next base: position 5,589,252 of record BTHU01000014.1, read on the forward strand.
TCGAGCAGAAAGCTGAGGCTGGGGGCTGCCCTGTGTATTTGCAGGACGCTTTGTAGCATCCCTCCAATCTTCCCCTGTTCCAGAGGATAGCAACCAAACCCATGGGGTGGAGAGCAAAGCTGCCCCCTGGCTGGCAGCCACCACCTGATAATCACCTCTGTACAGATGTGCAGTCAAGGTCCCCACAAGAAGCAAGCAGATACTCAATGAGGGACATACCTGACATGAAAGCCCCCAAGTCTACAGCGCCCTCACCCCACAATAATCAGGATCCAGTTCCAGAGAGGGGCTCCAGAGCAGGGCCTGGCACAGACCTAGTGCAGTGTGTGAACCTCCGCACTCCCCTTAAGTCAATATGCAAGCAATTTTAAAGCATTGCAAATGCTTCTGAGGGCCGGCAGGGTAGGGCCGGCAGGGTAGTACACACCCTTAATCCCGGTATATGGGAGTCAGAGGAAATCTCTGAGTCCCAGGACAGCTTGATCTACATAGCCCATTCCAGGCTGGACAAAGTTACAAAGTGAAACTTTGTCTCTAAAAAACACACACAAAAGAGAAATCATGTATCTTCAATTACTTCCTCTTTTGGTTGCCTTACTAAGTTATATTTGATTATTAAAATAATTTATGAACACCCTAACTTAATAAACATATGCTGTCTATCTTGTAGCGATTTCCTTATTCTTTATTTATTTTTTGAGACGTAAGACTCTCACTGCATGACTTTGGCTGGCCAGGAACTTCTCTCTATTTAGACCACCAGATTGGTCTGGAACTCAGAGATCAGCCGGTTTCTGCCTCCTGAGTGCTGGGATTCAAGGCGTGTGCCAGACCACAACGGACCCCCACACCAAACCAAGGCCAGTGTTTATTGAACTGTGTGTGTATGGAATAGAACCCAAGGCCGTTGAATCTTTAAAAACACTTGTTGTTATTGCGTTTGTTTGTAGTATGCCCAACTGTGTGGAGGTCAAGGGTAACAGCCCTGGGAGTCTGTTCTCTCCTTCTGCACCCTGAGGCTGGATCTCAGGCTGTCACTGTCAGGCCTGGTGGCCGGCACCTTGTTCGCAGAGCCACTTTACCAAACCCTATAAGTCTGTCTGTCTTTCTTCTTTCTTTCTTTCTTTCTTCCTTCCTCTCTTTCTTTCTTTCTTAAGAATTATTTTTTTTGGGCTGAACTATCTCTTCAGCCTCCCTCCCCTCCCCCGAGACATTTTTTTCTTATGATAACAAAGCAGTATCTTTCTGCACTGCTGGCTGGGATCAGGCTTCACTGGTAAAGGCACTAGGACAAGTTACTCAAAGTGGAAATGAAAGCATCCAGCACCATGTGCTAGTTCTCTTCCTGCAAGTTCACCACACTTCAGAGCCCAGCAATCTAGAGGCTCTAACTCGCCCTGTGGCCTCCGTCACACACTCACTGAGTCTTTACTGTTTTCAGGAATGTAAGGACGGAAAACCAAGGTCAGGATTTGAGATGACACCCCAAACTTGTGAAAATCAGGGCAAAGTGGAATTAGGATTCTAACTCTGGTCCGATAATTCTGAAGGAAGCTCCCAGCCAATCTCACAGAGTAACAGGTGTCACAGCTGAGCTGTTCAGACAAAAGGGATTCTTCCTGCCTTAGCACCCAACAGAATCTAAACACACACAGTGTACTCATTCACACCTAAGCCCGAGAGGACAGCCCGGACATAGTGCATTACAGGGAAAGCAGTGACAAGATTCTGTCATCAGCTTCCGGTTGTCAGCATTCCTACAGCTATGACAGAAGCCGGGGGTGGGGATGGGGTGGGGTGGGGGTAAGCAAGTCACATGCAAATAAATGTGAAACCACCTTAGGCTCTAAGACTTGTGTGCTTAGAATAATCTGTAGATGACTCTGGACACAGACGCCTCACAGGTACACAAGTCTCCTAAATACCCACCCTCCACCCAAATAAAAACACTTGCTTACAATTCACAGTGGAAAAAACATACAGCCTGTATGTGAACAGTAAGAAAAAGATACAGTGGCTTATTATTTGGCAGTAAAAAAATGAATGAAATAAATGCATGCTACAACACACATGTACATTTGTATGAACTGCCCAGAACAGATAAAAAGATCAGGCTGACAAATGCTTTATGGAATTAATAGGTGGGAATGGAGATACAAGGATTAACTACAAAAAAAAAAGTATCTTTGGTTATTAGTGATGAGAATTCCTCAGAGTGGGCTGTCATGGAGGGGGGAAAGAGCTCAGCAGTTAAGAGCACTGGCCACCCTTTTGGGGACCCCAGTTTAGCTCTCAGCCCATCATGGAGTTCAAAGCTCTCTTCTGGCCTCCAAGAGCACCAGGCATGCCTGTAATACATATAAATACATGCAGGCAAAATACCCATATACACACAACCTAAGAAAATGTTAAAGATATAAATTTGGGCTAGAAGTATTAACAACGTGTATATTAAAACTGGTGGAAATTATACCTTATGTTTGTTACATATGTGTAAATACTATGGAAGAATTTTGTTGTTGTTGTTGTTGTTGCTGTTTTTTGTTTCTTTCTTTTTTGGTTTTTCAAAACAGGGTTTCTGTGTGTAGCCCTGGCTGTCCTGGAACTCACTTGGTAGACCAGGCTGGCCTCGAACTCAGAGCTCTGCACTCTGCCTCCCAGTGCTGAGATTAAAGGTGTGCGCCACCACCACCAAACCTGTGAACACATACCTCTGCCGTGCACCTTATATATCGGTAGATAGGAAGTGGGCTGTGGCAGTAACAGGCTTCTGAAGAGGCTCACCCTTCTGTCTAGCGTCTGACTGTAACCAAAGCCCTCCCCTGAATGAGACCAAAGGTTGCCTAAGTGGAAGATTGGTCAGAGTCAGGGTTTAAGACGCTGCAGGCACAGCACATGATGCCCTGCGCCCGGTTTACTGAGGCTCTAACAGTCAATCAATCAATCAGTCTATCTTCATAACTGTGTCAGAGGAAAGGCCACCATACCAGCTGGTTATAGATCCTGCCCACAGTTCCTGTCATGACTGTGGTGACAGGTCACATGATCTTACTGGGAAATGACTCACAACCTCTATTCTACAGTTTGATCCGGACTTCCCACCTCCAGATTAACTAATCCTTCAGTAGACAACTTAAAAAAAAAAAATCCTTCTTGTCTGGGATAAATCCCAAACTAAACCTTCTCAAGCTCATTAAACTGAACTAACTCATTTAAAGTTCCAGGGGCAATGAAAACCTGCCAACTAGCAATGTGTTTCTCAAACAGTAGAAAGCCTGTCCTGTGCTGGAAGCAGCAACAGCTCGCAGGTTACACCAGAAACTACTTCACTCAGAAAACCCTGGATTTGTCTACACTCCCATCCCACATTTCCAGGTGTGGATTCATTACAAAGCCCAAGCCAATCTCTATCTCAGAGCGGGGGGGGGGGGGGGGGGGGGGGGGGGAAGGTGTGGTCAAGGGTCATTAATCTCTTTAGTAAGCATGTAGCACACCAGTCCCTGGTTTACAGGCCCTGGGGAAAACCTGTCTGAGTACCAGGTGTTAATTTGCATCACACCCTGTAGCTTCCTCAGTAAGGCCACTCTTCTCAATTACAGAGTTACAGTGTTGCAGTTTTCTGCAGGACACCACCGACCAGATCAGAGATAACACAATACAAGCCCTCAGAGATAACACAATACAAGCCCTCCGGGTTCCCCAGACACTGAAACACTTATCAACACAACTCCTAAAACACAAGCATCACCCTTCGAAGCAGATTAAATCATACCCCAACACTCTGGTAGGATACTCTGAAGTAAAATTTATCTTCCTCAGCTATAAAGCAAATATGTCCTGAGTGCTTTTCAGCTTCACTCTAGTTCCAGTGTCCCACCTGGGCCCAATCCCAGAAGGTAATTTAGCACACAGTATGAAAACCTCAACGTTACCTTTAAGATTCGCAGAAGAAAATGAGAAGTCGTAGTGATTGATAACTAACATAAATAAGGGTAAGAAAGAAATCAAACTCATGAATAAAATAAAGCAAAAAAAAAAAAAACTGGACAGTTCTGCTTCATTAAGGAGGGAAAAAAAGCAATTAGAAACTCCAGTCCAAACTGCACAAATGGACTGGAGAGATGGCTCAGCGGTTAAGAGCACTGACTGCTCTTCCAGAGGTCCTGAGTTCAATTCCCAGCAACCACATGGTGGCTCACAACAATCTGCAATGGGATCTGATGCCCTCTTCTGGTGTGTCTGAAGACAGCTATAGTGTACTTATATGCACAAATAAATCTTTTAAAAAAATGCACAAATTAAATTGAATGCACAATTGAATTTGAGCTAGCTATTCACACACCCATTTGTCCTTATCAATGAGATTCTCCAGCTAAGACAGTGGTTCTCAATAGGGATGTTTAAGACCATCAGAAAGCGCAGATATTTGCATTACTATTCTTTTTTTTTTTTAAAGATTTATTTATTGTTATATATGTTAAGTACACCATAGCTGTCTTCAGACACACCAGAAGAGGGCATCAAATCTCATTACAGATGATTGTGAGCCACCATGTGGTTGCTGGGATTTGAACTCAGGACCTTTGTAAGAGCAGTCAGTGCTCTTAACCGCTGAGCCATCTCACCAGCCCTGCATTACTATTCTTAACAGTAGTAGAATTAGGGTTATAAAGTAGCAATAAAGATAATATTATGGTTGGGGAGGGTCACTACAACATGAGGAACTGTGTTAAAGGGTGGCCTCATTAGGAAGGTTGAGAACCAGTGCTCTAAAGGGTACCTGGGGGCCCGGTAGGAAGGCCCAGTAGGTAAAGGTAAGCCACCAAACCCAGCAATCTGAGTCCCATTCCTGGAATCCACATAGTGGAAGGAGGAATTCACTCCTGAAAACTGTCCTCTGTTCTCTGCACATATTCTACAGCATGCACATCCCCATGTACACACACACACACACACACACACACACACACACACAAATGAATAAATGAAATAAGAAATCATGTATGTTTAAAATATATCCCTGTCTCAAAAAAGAAAAAAACATCTCCAGAGCCCTGGCTGTTCTAGAAATAGCTCTGTAGACCAGGCTGGCTTCAAACTCACAGAGATGCCCCTGCCTCTGCCTCCCTAGCGACAGGTGACAGGCTTAAAGGTGTATACCACCACCACCCAGCTTTAATCTTTCACTTCTTTTTTTTTTGTTTGTTTTTGTTTTTCCAGTCAGGGTTTCTCTGTGTAGCCCTGACTGTCCTAGAACTCACTCTGTAGACCAGGCTGGCCTCAAACTCAGAAATCTACCTGCCTCTGCCTCTGCTTCCCAAGCGCTGGGATTAAAGCCACTGCCTGGCAGCTTTAATCTTCTTTAAGAAAAAAATAATTAGCCAGGCATGGTGGCTTTTAACCTCCTTAAAGAGACTCTGCTTCTAAAACAAGAAAAGAATAGATTTACTATCTATCTATCTATCTATCTACTTAGTTTTAGGCAGGTCTCACTATATAAATCTGGCTGGCCTTAAACTCTCTAGATAGACCACCATGCTGGCCTCAAATGCAGAGATCTGTTTACCTCTGTCTCCTAGCTGCTAGAATTAAAGGTGTGTGCCCCTGTCTGTGCCTAGCTATTTGAAATTATGTATCTAAGTTTGCTTATGTGGGAGGTATTTGAGCACTGGTGTCCTTAGAAGCCAGGAGTGGGCATCAGATTTCAGACAGCAGGGCTTACAGGTAAAGTGAATGCTGGAAACCAAATTCGGGTCCTCTGCAAGAGCAACAAGTAACATTTCTGAATCATCTTTTATTTCTTTTTCTTTTTTTTTTCTTTTTTTTTTTTTTGGTTTTTCGAGACAGGGTTTCTCTGTGTAGCCCTGGCTGTCCTGGAACTCACTCTGTAGACCAGGCTGGCCTCGAACTCAGAAATCCTCCTGCCTCTGCCTCCCAAGTGCTGGGATTAAAGGCGTGCGCCACCACCGCCCGGCCATCTTTTATTTCATGTTATTTGAAACACTGCGGTCTCGTGTAGACCAGGCTGACCCCGAACTCTGGCTCTTCTAGTCTTAGTCTCCTGAGTGGTGGAATTACAAACATGCACCTGAATTTTCTTTTTGTTTTGCTTTTGTTTTTGGTTTTTGAGACAGAGTTTCACTCTGTAGTATTGGCAGACCTGCAACACACTCTGTAGCCCAGGCTGATCTGGAAATCACAGAGATCAGCCTGCCTCCCTGTGCCTTCCCAGTGCTGAGGTTGAAGCTATATGCCACCACACCCACATAATTTTTCTGTTGATATGAAAATTTATAACATAGACTTAGCTGGGCATGGTGTCACATGCCTTTAGTCCCAGCACTTGGGAGGTAGAAGCAGGCGGGTCTCTGAGTTTGAGGCTAGCCTGGTCTACAAATCAAGAGCAGACAGAGATACAAAAAATCCTGTCCTAACAACAACAATAACAACGACGACGAGACAAAAGCTAGTTAGTTAGGCTGTATTTACAGGTGGATCAAAACAGTAAAAGGTCAAAGATATTGAATGTTAGGAGACCCAGGTTGACCAGATGGTTGTAACTGGGCATCAATTATACAGAAGTGAAAAGCATCAAGGCTTTGCCTAGAGTCAAGGGACAAAAGTAGATTAGCAGGGAGATGTCTTGTAAAGAGAGCTGTAGGTTAAGGGGATCATTACCATCTTGACATTCTGGCAAAGGCGTGATGAAAACCACTGGGGGATCAAACTAGAGAACTGATGTCTGACCTAAAAGAGTTGAGTGCTCAAACCCACACAGAGGGTCAAGTCTACATAATCCCCAGGTTGCAGAAGGTGGAGACAGGAAGGTCAGGAGGGCCAGCCTGGGCTATGGGCCACCCTGGGCTATATGAAACTCTTTCTTAAAGACAAGGTGTGGTTGGAGAGATTGCTTAGTGATTAAGTGCACACACTGTCCTTGCACTAGACCGGAGTTCACAGCACACACACACACACACACACACACACACACACACAGAGTTCACAACAGCCAGAAACTACAGCTCCAAGGGAATCCAACATTTCTGGCCTCCAAGAGCACCTGTACTAGAGAGAGAGAGAGAGAGAGAGAGAGAGAGAGAGAGAGAGAGAGAGAGAGAGAGAGAGAGAGAATACACAAACAAAGAAATCTTTTAGAAGGAGAGTATGTGTGCTGAATCACATGTATTCCATGCTATGTGCGTATGGCTATACAGCATAACATTCCAGGGTTCCTAAAACTTAAAATTCTCAAAACCTGAAAATCTAGACTGCTATATGAAAATATCTGCAGATAATTCTCTTAGAATGCTGTGAACCAAAAGCCCATATGTAGACCAGATCCACCACAAATGCCACCAGCTTACAAATTCTCATTTAAATTAAAAAAAAAACAAAAAACAAAAAAAACAAAATACTGAAGCCACTTAAATGTCAGCTAAGAATACATGCATGGAGTAGGAAAGACCTTTGGAAATACAGTCAAAACCAATCTATAAAGGACAAGACATTTATGCAAGAATATGAAACTTATGTGTAGACAAAATTACGAACAAACTTAGAGAAATGAATGCAGTTTTTATACTCTGGTCTTAGAAGGTCCCATGCTGTCCTTGTAGTAGGGGAGGAGAATGTATCAAGATTCACAACAGGACTTCCAGATCACAACACTGAAGTCCATGCGTGACTCTCAAAGGGGAGGAAGCAGGAAGAACAGACTTGGTCCTGAGTTCCCAGGCTCCTTTTCTTACTCCACAAATACTGCGTGTTGTGAGTCACATTTTTTTTTTAAAATTTTAATGTGTTTTTGAGTAGGTAGTTTAAATAACTTATCCATATTATTGAAAATCCTTTCTGGATATCTATGGAGGTATTCTCCAAGACTGCCTCAAAAGTTAGTACAGAGAACACATCACAAAGGCAGGACACGCTACACAGTTAACACCTGTCACTTTATACAATAAAGGCAACTTCTACACTGCATACGCCGAGTAGGAGAGATGAAGGAGAAGAAAAGGTGAGTATTAGAGAATTCCTTCTGTGAAGATGCACATAAAGAAAGACATTCATTAGGCACAGCCTCAATGCATGTGTATCCTAAAACCAGTAACGTATATTCAGGCCAGTATCCTGAACACAGAATGTGATGATCTAGCTAATAGTCCTGTTTTTCCTTCCCTCTGTATAAGTTCCTGTTTGACATTTAACTTCTGATACCTCCCCGCCCCCTAGACCATGAATTACAGATGGACCACCACACCCCACGAACACGCGGAGATCTGCCCGCCTCTGGCACCCAAGTCCTGGGACTAAAGGCGTGCACCACAACATCCAGCTTGCTTGCCTTTTGGAAACAGGGCCTTGCTGTGGGGCCCTGGCTGGACTTTCTGTGTGGCCCAAACTGGCTTAAGACACCAGCTAGAACGTCTTAGAATATCCGATTGTAACGTTAAATGTCATTTTAAATGTTAAATTCTTTTGAACCGTGGACTCCACACTTACCTGCTGCTGCTGCTGCTGTTGCTGTCCTTGAAAGCCATCACTGCTGGTCAGTGGAAGGCGCTCATCTGGAAGGAAAACAGCAACGGTCAGTAGGAGCTCATGAGGAAACATGCGGGTACCTATCTATACCCAGCGTGCCGCCACCAAGGAGACGGAATTTAGAGCTCGCATTTGAATTAAGGGTTCTCCACAAATACAAAATGGCTAAGAAAATGCTCATCATTGCTGAGCCATCAGAGAAATGAAAGTTAAACTTTCTTGAGCTGTCACGTTAGCCCAGTCAGAGTGGCTAAGATTAAGGAAACGAAAGGCAACAGATGTTGGTGGGATTAGAGGAAGCCCTCATGCCCTGTTGGGAGTACAGATTGGTGCAGGCACTGTGGAAATCAATGTGGCAGCTCCTTGGGACAGCAGAAGCAGATCCACCATGTGACTCCACTATACACTCCCAGGCATATACCTTAAGAATTCTATTTCTTGCTGCAGACATGTGTGCTCACCCCTGTTAATCAACATGCCTGCTTAAAGGACTGGAGAGGTAGCTCAGTGGTTAAGAGCACTGGCTGCTCTTCCGAAGGTCCTGAGTTCAATTCCCAGCAACCACATGGTGACTCACAACCATCTGTAATGGGATCCGATGCCCTCTTCTGGTGTGTCTAAAGATAATGACAGTGTACTCATATACATAAAATAAATAAATCTTAAAACAAAAAACAAAACATGCCTACTCTGATGTTAGTCACTGATCTATCCACAACAGCTAGGACATGGGGAAAGCCTAGATGCCCATCCACGGATGAATGGATAATGAAAATGTGGCAAGTATTTGTAGTGAAATTGTGCTCAGCCATAACAGAGAATGAAGTTTGTAGACGGTTGAGTAGGAGAACATTAGGCTGAGCAAAATAATGGAGACCCAGGAAGAACAAAGGCCTGTGTGGCTCTGAGTGGGGGTGGTGGGCTGTGATAGGCAGCAGAGTCCCTGGTTGAGCACAGGCTTTAAACCCCAGGGACCCAGCAGGTCACCTGCAGGTGTTTGGCCACACCCTTTGGATCCCTGGCTCCTGTCACATGGCTACAGCCTCCCACAACCCCTCCTCTCCCCCAGCAGAGAGGTGTGTGGACATCAGTCACGTAGGAGCAGCACCAAACCCTCCCACATGCAGATAAGGCATATCCAAGCTCCAGGCTCTCAGACCAAGCCAAGGAGAAGTCCCTGCTGTCAGACCCTGACCCACCCCAAAACTGTATATAAGAATCCTATCCAGAAGGAATAAAGTGTGTGAGAACTACCCCATCGTCTGAGAGCTTCCGTCATAAGAGCTGTAGCACCATGGCTTAGGAAGAGGTCCGCTCTCTGAACCTGAAGCAGCTCTGCACTCCTCACTGACTAGTCAGCCTCTCATTGGCCCAGCCTGGCCCAACTCAGTGCAGGGCGACACGGAGCGGCTAAGATGGCAGGCGACTGGAGTGGAGCCAGCTACAGCAGCTCCTGCTCTCCATCTCTCTCCTCTTTTGCCTGAGCCCTTGCACCCGGAGAGGCCAGAGATCTCCGTGGAAATCCTCCAGTACACAGGCCCACGACTCTGAGAATCAAATTTTACATTTGTGTGTCCAATAAGGAGAGGCCTCAGCACAGGAGATTCGACAGAGACCATCGGTTGAAAGGAAGAGGAAGGTCTTAAGGGGGAGGGATAGTAAAGCATGGGAGGCATGAAGGGGAAGGGAATAAAGGCAGGGGGTTTAAGTTGGGAGAGAGATGGAAGGTAAACCAGAGGATGTTGGAGGGGGGTAACTAATACTAAGGATGTTAGAAAAAGACACACAGAAATCTACTCTTCTATAAACTTCCATATATTTATATGGAATGTAATTTGAGCCAGTGCCCGGTATGGAATACCTCCCCCTAAGCTATTGGCCAGGGGTATCCATGAGACTACTCCCCTCAAAATAATACAGCCTTCTGCCATTGCTCTTGGTTGCTCACCAGGACATCCTGGTAAGACCCAATTGCTAAAGATACGTTTGTGATAGCTCCTGACCAGGAAGCTTTCTCCTACAGGCTAGTTTTCCTAGTGCTGGAAGGTGCTGTGCAGGCTGCTGGGAGAGAAAAAAAAAATCATTATTGGTCAAATTCCCTGTGAACTGCAACACTGACCAGTAATGGGGAAAAAAATGGTCACAGACACACACAGTAGACAAAGATGCTGTGAACTACTAGTTTCTGAGTAGATTTAAGGTCACTCTACAGGAGGGAACACACACCTGGTACTGTAAATCTGGCCCAAGATTCATGGTTGGGAGCTCACAGTTTGCATGGGGAGATCTGTTACTATGTTTGTTTGAAACCAGGTCTTACTATGCAGCCACAGATAGCCTGGAATTCACTATGTAGATCAGGCTGGTCTAGAACTTACAGAGATCAGCCTGCTTCTGTCTCTCAAGTGCTGGGATTAAAGATGTGCCCCTCTTTCCGCAAACCCATTACTACTATTCTGTTACATAGTATCTCTGTTACACAATATTCTGGACATAGTATCTAAAGTTGTATCTCTCTACTCATAGATAGAGCAGCCCTCAGACCTCATCAGTAAAGTTTCTTTGTGCAATAGAGGGCAGTTAACCCAGAAATTCACACGGGTCAAGTGCAGAGAAAAAGTGTTAGTGGAGTGCTCGAACACAAAAGGGACATCTATATCACACCCCCTCCCCAAGGCGCAGGACCGTCTCAGAAGAAGGAAGACACAGGTTATAAGAGCCAAAGGTCAGGGACAACTGAAAAAAAACATTGTCTTTCAGACTTGAAGCAGCCGAGTTGCCTGCACAAGACCTGGGTGAGATCAAGCCAATCCACATTGCATTGCGGCACGGGGTAGAAAATGAGCCCCACCCCTAACTGAGATGCTCGGGTAGTTTTCAAAAAGGCAGACTTAGTTTTCCAGAGTGGGTAGACCAGACTCTAGTGGATAGGTCCCACACATAGTAGGACAGGGCAGCACAAACTGAAGTTCATGAAATATCAACAAAAAAAGAACATGAAGTTTGAGGCCAGGGTAGGGAGATGGGGACGGATCTAGGAGTTGGGGCACTCAAAAATGTATGGTATAACATTCTTAAAGAGTAAAACTATTTTAGGAAGAAAGAAAATTGTTCTTCACTAACTTCCAAGTTGAGTGAACACAGTAGCATATTTCAGAATCCAAACATTACTGTGAATTTTGAGGCTGCTACTCAAAGCATTTTAGAAGGATTAAAAAAAAGAAACATGCATAGGTTTATTATGGGAAGGAGGGAAACACCACTTTCCAAGTGTCAACTTAGTGCCAAGCATCATGTTAACTCCTTTGAAAAATGTTTCATGTAAACAGTATGATAGCCTTTTCTGAAGTACACATTAATAGCTCATCTTGCAAATGAGAGACTAGGTTTGAAGCTAACAAACCAAGGTCACAGGTTGTGTTAGCATCCTCAACAGGACTAAGAGAAGGGAAGATGTACTGAGTGTGCGAGAGAACAGCTGATTCTCATGTAATGCTTTGAGGAAAAAAAGTAGGGGGACATATGCCCCACCCCCTGCGCCATACCTGCTGCTGCCTGGAAAGGGGGCCACAATGCCTGCAATTATTAAACAAATTCATTTTTTTTTAAATGTAGGTTAGCTAGGCATTGAGGCACATGCTTATAATTCCATAAGAGTTGAAGTCTTGGCTAAGCTATTATATAGCAAGGCCCTGCCTCAAAAAAATAAACAAATAAGTCCAATTGGCAATCTCCAATTCCTTCTCTTCCCCCCTTTTCTTCTTCAATTTTAAACAGGGTCTCAAAATCACTGTACGACAGAGGTTGCCTGATCTTCCTGCCTCTACCTCCTACAAGTTGCAATTACAGGCATGTGTCATATACTGGCTTAAAATAAAATTCTTGGTTCATTCTCTGAAAATGGGACTGGATTTTAGGAAACCGCATTTGTTCTGCAGTCTGTGCAGACGGCCTTGGTACTATCTGTCTAGGAATAACTTTGAGTAAATATCAGCAGCTGTTTCCTTTCCCTCTTCTCTATTTGTAAATTGGCTGAACTTACACTATCTTGTTTCACTGTTGTCTGTTTCTGCCCTTTCTTCAAGCATTAGTAAAGACAAGGTAGGTAGGTTGCCAAGTTACCTTAATAATTTATCACTATTTGATACAAATGGCAACACTACATGAAATCTGTAATCATTTTCAATTGCCCCCTGTAATTACTTTTAACTGTTACAATTTCTTCTCAGGCTGACCCACTGGCCGGAATTTTCCCTAGGCAATGCTGGCGGTGCTGATAAGGCCTTTGATGTCCCTCTTCACATAATTTAAGCCACTAACTACAATGTTTCCATGCTGGTAGACATAATTTGTTACTGTTATCTCCTCTCCCAAAGGCTACAATGCAGCAGATGGTACATTACCTTTCACTCATACCACAGCAGCTGTAAGATTCTCAGGGTCAAACTTCTTTTAGAGTCAGTCCTCCAGCCAGTTACAGTGGCCTTAGGCAAGTAGGCAAGTTCTGCAATCTCCAACTCCATATCCGTTTTCATCCTTCTCTGACTTCGCCTCCCCTTTTTCTTTTTCTCTCTTCCCATACTGCTAATAGTTTACTTTCTGCCCCCTCCCCTCCCTGCTCCCACTCTTGTACACAGAAGATTATCTGTGTGCAATATTGGAATTGTGTTGGCATTATTCTTGATAATACTTCTGTAGAAGTACCTGAAGAGTCTACAATGGAACTCTCACTTGTGATTCTGCTAATAAAGAAGTCCTAACTGTTTGCAAAGCAAGGGTGTATACCCATAGGGCTCTAAGATGTTATTAATAACACAATCTAGAATCACATGGGTAGGGAATCTCAGTGAGGGACTGTCTAGATCTGTGGTCCTGTCTGTGAGGACTACGTTTTTAAAATAATATATTAAAGTCAGGCTTATTGGGAAGCTGCTCTCAGGTGGGTGAGTTCACTGGCACCAAGAAAGGAGGCCAGGAAAGTTGCCATGGGGAGAGAGGGAAAGAGAAAGAGAAAAAGGGTTTGCATGTACAGAGAGAATTGTCTTTAAATGTATTTGTTTGTTTGTTTGTTTTGTTGAGACAGGGTCTCGCTGTGTAGCTCTGGCTGTCCTGGAACTCACTATATAGACCGGGCTGGTCCTGCAATCACAGAACTCTTATCTGCCTGCCTCTGCCTCCTGAGTAGAAGTAAAGGAGTTCACCACTATGCGCAGCAAGTAGATTTTCTTTATTTTCATCTTATGTGAATGCATGAGTGTTTTGCCTGCTTGTATGTCTGTTCATCACCTTCATGCCTCGTGTCCAGAGAGGGAACTGGATCTTCTAGAACTGGAGTTACAGACAGGTGTGAGCTGCCATATGGATGCTGGGAATTAAATCCAGGCCTGGAAGAGTAGCTAATGCTCTTAACCACTGAGCCATATCTCCAGCCCTCAGGTTAGTATTTCTTGTTTAAGAAGTTACTTTGTAAAGGAAACCATTCCTTAGAATACAGTCACCTACATAGTCACAGTCTGCCCCAATCCTCCACCCCCAAACATAGTCACATGAGGCTGGACATGGTGCACTTGCCTATAACCATACCACTTGGAAGCTGAAGTAGGAAGAGTTTAAGGTTAGTGAGTTGAGACCAGCCGGGGCTACATGACCCATTTACATGCACCCTGCCCCAAAGGGAAAACCAAAACCAGAAAAAACAAACAAAACAACAAAACTCTCTCTCTCTCTCTCTCTCTCTCTCTCTCTCTCTCTCTGTGTGTGTATGTGTGTGTGTGTGTGACACATATATGTACTATGTGTGTCCATATATACATGTATATTTACTAGTTATTTAATGTATGTGAGTACACCATCACTCCTTTTCTTCAGACACACCAGAAGAGGGCATCAGATCCCATGACAGATGGTTGTGAGCCACCATGTGGTTGCTGGGAATTGAACTCAGGACCTCTGGAAGAGCAGTGAGTGCCACGGAACCATCTTCTGTACATGTATACAGAAAGATAGGTATGATAATAAAAGCGGTAACAACTTGCCACATATGACAGAATGAGCAAAGTCAACTGTGGCACATCACTCTGAGAAGTAATCCGCCTGCCAGTCGTTAGATGAGCCAATTTTGTTTTTTGTTTGTTTGTTAGTGTTTGTCTGTATTTATATGCATAATCACCCCCCCCACACACACACAGTTTGAAATAGCATAAGCCAAGTGGTTGGACATGAGGTAATGACAGGCATCGTCTCTTTTCATGTTAAAAAAAATCCTGTAGCCATAATATTTTCCTGAGTGCACTGTGTAAAGGTTATCATTGTGTCATTCAAATGCTGATTTCTCTGCCCTCATATCTTGTTTCAGTCTGGATATAGTTTTGTAATACTTAGGTCAAGAATCTCCTGTCTCAAATTTGTGTAAACAATTCTCACCATTTATGCCCTGCCTTGTCAATAAACACTGATCATCCAATGGCTAGGTAGAAGAGAGAATAGGGCGGGACTTGTACCACCAGCCAGGGAAAGGAGTGGAGAGAAGGAGGAAGAGGAGATTGGCCATGAAAGGGGAGGAAGAAACTTTTGAAGAGTTCAGCAGGATGATAGAAAACCTAATTGCAAGTATTATTTGGGATCATGGCTAGGAGGTGGCCAGATTAGCTTAGGGGTTAAGATAGACCAGTTGACTGCCCAGATATTGAAGTGAAGCTTGAAAATACATCTTGGTGTGTGTTCTTATTGGGAACTAGTTAGGATAAAGAAGTACTGTCACCTTATTAATTTACTAAACATATTTATGTTGAGGTTTGTCCCCCACTCAACCTAGTTGTAGCCATTTTGTTCCATGCCTACCAGCAGTTTCATATTGTTGTTGTCATATGCCTGCCAGTCACTGACACAGAGAAGTAACTTGACTCAGAGCAGGGTCGTGCTGATTACATATGAGACTTGCTAATCTTAAGAAATTCCACAAAGCTTTATAGAGGACCCATCAAATTAGAGGTTAATATGAACTGTTATATCTAAATGGCCGACCACTGGGCAACACTTTCTGTATTTGCCGTTGAGCTCATTGTGGTTTTTGTGGTTTTAGCCTTTATAAGATGACAGAGAAAGATGTTCAAGGTCATAGCCTCAGCCCCCAAATTCTGGGCTACAGCCCTGATCAACCAGTCTTAGGGTGTGCTTTCACAAAACCATCCCAGTCTCACTGACATAAGAATTTGTGTGGTTTGTGGGTGACTCTCTGTCTTAGTCAGGGTTTCTACACAAACATCATGACCAAAAAGCAAGTTGGGGAGGAAAGGGTTTATTCAGCTTACACTTCCACATTGCTGTTCATCACTAAAGGAAGTCAGGACTGGAACTCAAGCAGGTCAGTAAGCAGAGGCCATGGAGGGATGTTCCTTACTGGCTTGCTTCCCCTGGCTTGCTCAGCTTGCTTTCTTATAGAGCCCAAGACTACGAGCCCAGGGATGGCACCACCCACAAGGGACCCCCCCTCCCCAACCTTGCTCACTAATTGAGAAAATGCCCCACAGCTGAATCTCATGGAGGCATTTCCTCAAGGGAGGCTCCTTTCTCTGTGATAACCCCAGCCTGTGTCAAGTTGGACACACAAAACCAGCCAGTACAATTGACCCCTTTTCAACTTGACACACGAACACATCACTATTAAGCCTCAACCCTTACTTTCTTTTTTTTTTTTTTTTTTTTTTTTTTTTTTTTTTTTTTTTTTGGTTTTTCGAGACAGGGTTTCTCTGTGTAGCCCTGGCTGTCCTGGAACTCACTTTGTAGACCAGGCTGGCCTCGAACTCAGAAATCCTCCTGCCTCTGCCTCCCAAGTGCTGGGATTAAAGGCGTGTGCCACCAACCCTTACTTTCTTATTCATCCCCAAGATCTAAATAACAATAAAAGTCTCACAGTATTTACATATTAAAAGTTCAATCTCTTTAAAATGTCTAATATCTTTTAAAATTCAAAGTCTCGCTGAGCAGTGGTGGCGCACGCCTTTAATCCCAGCACTTGGGAGGCAGAGGCAAGCGGATTTTTGAGTTCGAGGCCAGCCTGGTCTACAGAGTGAGTTCCAGGACAGCCACAGTTATACAGAGAAACCCTGTCTTGAAAAAACCCAAAACACCAAAAAACAAACTAACAAACAAACAAACAAACAAACAAAAAAAACAAAACAAAACCGTAGTCCTCACAGACAGAACCACACATCTCTTAAGTTTTCTTTATGGTGCCAAGCCTCAACTCCTTTGCACGACCCCTCCAGTCCTGGGCCATCAATTGCAACTGAAGCTGCACCTTTGCCAATGTCCTTCCGTGGCCTCTCACAGTGCCGAGCCTCAGCTGCTCTTCATGACCCCTTCATGCCTTCAAAACCAGTACCACCTGGGTGACTCTTACACATTACCAAGTCCAGCCACAGCAAAAGGTACAACCTTGGCTACCTCTGGAACACAGCCTCTGTGCTCTCAAAAAACACTTCCCAGATTTCACCTCAAAGATGCTGGTGTCTTCTTTTTTTTTTTTTTTTTTTTTGGTTTTTTTGAGGCAGGGTTTCTCTGTATAGCCCTGGCTGTTCTGGAACTCACTCTGTAGACCAGGCTGGCCTCGAACTCAGAAATCCACCTGCCTCTGCCTCCCAAGTGCTGGGATTAAAGGCGTGCACCACCACCGCCCGGCTTGCTGGTGTCTTCTTAATCACCGCTAATTTCTTAGCTCCAGCTAACCAGCAAATAGTCCCCATAATGCAAAGGTTTTGCGTTAGTGGTTCTGGTATCTTGTTAATCACAGCTGATTCTTCAGCCCCAGCTAACCAAAACTACAGAATCTTCACAATCAAAACATGGCCCTGATAAGAGTCTTTAATTTTCCCTCTGAATTTTCACAAGCCAGGCCTCCATCTTCTGCACTGTTCTCAACATTATCTTCCAAGCTCTTACAGAACATTTCACAGAGCTCTTAATATCCTAATGGCTCTTCAAGCTCAAAGTTCGAAAGTCCAGCCACAATCCTCCCCAAAACATGTTTAGGTTGTCACAGGAATATCCCACTATGCTGGTACCAACTTCTGTATTAGTCAGGGTTCTCTAGAGTCACAGAACGTATGGGTAGTCTCTATATAGTAGGGGAATTTGTTGGTGACTTACAGACTTTAGTCCAACTCCCAACAATGGTCGGCAGCAGTTGTGAATGGAAGTCCGAGGATCTAGCATTTGCTCAGTCCCACAAGGGAAGCAGGCAAAGAAGAGAGTGAATCTTTCTTCTTCCAATGTCCTATGTAGGTCTCCAGCAGAAGGTGTGGCCCAGATTAGAGGTGTGTGCCACCACGCCTGGATCTGGGACTTGTTTTGTCCCAGATGACCTTGAACTCAGAGATCTCCCGATCTTAATCTTCTGGGATTCATAGCCACTATGCCTCGAGATCTCCATGCCAAGATCCAGAAGGTGCCACTTTTGAATGGACAGAGTGAATTATTCAGGTCTCAAATTGCATAATCATGACCTAGTTTCCAAAGGCAAATATGACAGGGTCTACAAGAGCTACAGGGCACTTGAACAAATCAGTTTCTGCTCATCTCTACTTCTTTTCCTCCCCACACTTTCCAGGAGTAGTCATCCTTGATAGTAAGCAAAGTGTTGGGGTGACTCATGAATCACACATCCTCCCCAACAGCTTCCTACCACCATTTTCCAGAATTCCACCCTGTGATGATTTGTATATGCTTGGCCCAGAGAGTGGCACTATTAGGAGGTGTGGCCTTGTTGGAGTAGGTGGTGTCACTTAGGGGGCTTCAAGATCCTCTTCCTGGGGCTGGAGAGATGGCTCAGTGGTTAAGAGCACTGACTGCTCTTCCAGAGGTCCTGAGTTCAAATCCCAGCAACCACATGGTGGCTCACAACCATCTGAAATGGGATCTGAAGTAGCTATAATTGTACTCATATACATTAAAAAAAAAAATCCTCTTCCTAGCTGCCTGGAACAGTCTTCTAGCAGCCTCCTTTAGATGAAGATGTAGAACTCTCAGTTCTTCCTGCACCATGCCTATCTGGATGCTGCCATGCTCCTGCCTTGATAATACTGGACTGAACTTCTGAACCTGTAAACCAGCCCTAATTAAATGTTGTCCTTGGTCCTTGGTTGTGGTGGCTGTTCATAGCAGTAAAGCCCTAACTAAGACACACTCCACCCCAAGCAGACTTGGTGGCTATGACTTCTCTATTCTCCCTTGCCACATGGACCCACAAGTCAGGAAACCAATACTGGAGAACAATTTACGTTTCCAGACAACTCCCACCCAGCGGCTATGCTTCAGGGGTTCCAGCATTCACACCAGATACAAGCACACACCCCATGTCCCCTCTGCCACTGTGGTGCTCAGCTGAAGGGCAGGCTCTTAGGAAGCACCCCACCCCCACCCTTCACCCCCTAAAGCTTGTTGTTGTAATGTGCTTTCAACAACTCTCCAAAGCTGTAAGAATTAACAATGGGCTGGGTATCAAGTAACAACTGCTTGGCCCAAGCTTGTGTTTCCTCTACAACAAAGCCAGGCGACTTTCAGCTACTCAGTTATGACATCAGGAACCAACTCTCTGCTCTGCCCTCAGCGATGCTTGTCATCTTAACGTACAAAAAGCCTGACGCTAGGGCCAGACGTCTAACTCATAGTAAGGCAAAGAGCAAGAGGGTGGGAGAAGGGGGTGGGGGTGGATGGGTCACCCAAAATGTTCTCCTTTTGTCAGGAAAGGAAAAATTCTTCCCCAGGTCTAGACCACCAAAAAATCCACACCTAGAAAAACAGTCCCCATCAGAATGACTAAGATCAAAAACTCAGGTGACAGCAGGTGCTGGAGAGGATGTGGAGAAAGAGGAACACACTCCTCCATTGCTGGTAGGATTGCAAGTTGGTAAAACAACTCTGGAAATCAGTTTGGCGGTTCTTCAGAAAATTGGCCATAGTACTACCTGAGGATCCAGTTATACCGCTCTTTTATAAAACACAACAATGGGTATTAGGCAAAAAAAGAATAGCAGGACAGACCTTATTTTAACTCCTTTTTAGTATACACCAGTATCTGAGACTAATTTATGTTAAAGTGTATTTTTATTTCTTAAGTCTCCTCAGTCAGATGCAACTCCAGAGGCCGTGGATAGCTATAAGGAAACTGTTATGGGCATGGCAGAGCAGTTGTACACTGTGCTTAGCCAAGGACTGTGCAACTCAGGTCAGACAAAATCTCAGCATGGAGAGAGAAGATGGGCACAGAGTGGCCCCTAGCTGAAGAGGTATTGGTTACTGATAGTTTCCAGGAGAGAAAGAGTCAATTTTCTTGAGGAGTGTTGTCCCTAGTGAGACTGTCCTTGTGGTAGACCACGCATCCAAGAATACATGGATTTGATTCACAGGGAAGGTGGGTAATTCTGGGAGGAGTGGAAGGCAAGGTGAATATGTTCAGAACACACTACCTATTCCTCAAAGAACCACTGAAAAATGAAAAAAAGAAATTAGATTTCCCAGTAGCTGGAGTTTCTCAATGTATATCAAGTTTCCCTCCAGTCCTCCTCAGTACTGCACACAAAGTATGAAGTAAGCTAGTTTCTATTTGGTTCAAACCTCTGAGATGTGAAGGAAGTTTGCCAGTGTAGGATCGTCAAGCAGACACGAACAACCCCTAACTTAGAATAGCTATGAATGTGACTTAATACAAAATTATAGACTGTACTCGCCTTTAATCCCAGCACTCGGGAGGGAGGCAGAGGCAGGCAGATCTCTGCGAGTTCAAAGCCAGCTTGGTCTCCATAGCGAGTTCAGGACAGCCAGAGCTATAATGAGACTGTCTCAGGGGAAAAAAAGAAAAATGTAGACTCAAAACATTTTGAAGGGCATCACTGTTCCTCACCTAGATTAGCTGTTTATTTTGTTGGGTTTTTTTTTTGTTTTTTTTGGTTTTTTTTTTTTTTTTTTTTTTTGAGACAGGGTTTCTCTATGTAGCCCTGGCTGTCCTGGAACTCACTCTGAAGACTGGTGTGTTAGTCGGGGGTTCTCTAGAGTAACAGAACTATGGAATATATATATATATGGAATTTATAGGAGAGACTTACAGGCTGCAGTCCAGCTAACCCAACATTGGGCAGCTGTGAAGGGGAAGTCCAAGAATCTACCAGTTGTTCATTCCCACCAGGCTGGATATTTCAGCCGGTCTTCTGTATAAGCTGGAACTCTGAAGAAACGGGCTCCACAGATGTGCTGGCAGCAAGGGCAAGCAGGTGAAGAGTGAACACTTCCTTTTCCCATTGCTTTTATATGGGCCTCCAGCAGAAAGTACGTCCCAGATTACAGGTGTGTCAAGATCTGGATTAAAGGCGTGGGTCTTCCAGCCTCAGATCCGGATCACAGGTGTGCTCCAAATCGATACTGTAGTTTATTCCAAATATTGTCAAGTTATCAACGGGGAATAGCCATCACCACCAGGCTGGCCTCAAACTCATAACGACCCACCTGCCTTTCCATCCTGAATGCTAGGATTAAAGGCATGTGTCCCCAATGGGGAAAAGAAATTTCACACCTGCCGGGCAGTGGTGGCACATGCCTTTAATCCCAGCACTTGGGAGGCAGAGGCAGGTAGATTTCTGAGTTTGAGGCCAGCCTGGTCTACAGAGTGAGTTCCAGGACAGCCAGGGCTACACAGAGAAACCCTGTGAGAGTCGGGGGTTGGCGGGGGGGGGGGGGGGGGAGCGGGGAGGAGAAATTTCACACCTCAGACATCCCCAGGGAGCAAGTCAAAGCAACAACTCACACAATTCACAGTATGATGGCTAATCTCCCTGTCAACTTGGCTAAACTGGAATGAACTAAAACCCAAGTACCTAGGACACCTGGGAGGGATTGTTCCCAGTTGGATTATTTGAAGTTATAAAATCCCCAGTTAATGAATTCTTCTATTCTTGGGGAATCACTTTTGTACTCACCTTAATTAAGTCCCCGGTGTGGCAGGAGGCAGGAGGCGTCCCACCCACTTCCGGCCTGGTGCTAGAAGGGATTACTTACAGGTGTAAGCAGCGGTTGAAACTGAATTCAATTTGGGAGAATCTCAGCTGGGTATGGAGATGCACATTTTACAATCCGGC
Source organism: Tokudaia tokunoshimensis (assembly GCA_036184795.1). Taxonomy (NCBI): domain Eukaryota; kingdom Metazoa; phylum Chordata; class Mammalia; order Rodentia; family Muridae; genus Tokudaia; species Tokudaia tokunoshimensis. The sequence goes on from BTHU01000014.1 coordinate 5,610,917, forward strand.
ACTCCAGATCCTGAGTTCAAGGCCAGTCTTTTCCTCCCTCCCTAACCACCTCTCTCTCTGCCTTTTTCTGTCTCTACTACCCTCTCAACTCCCCAGCCCTGAATAACTATTATGCCCTGAATAAACAATTCTATTCTATACCATCATGTGGCTGGCCCCTCAGGGGGAAGGGATGCCTCAGCATGGGCCCACTGAGGCACCCCCTTCCCCCACACCTGACTGCACATCCACCAAACATATCTCTGGCTTCTCTATCTTCTTATAAAACACAACAAGTTATCCTCTGATCTCCACATATATATTGTGGGAAGCATGTATCCAAACACATCCATATGCGCACAGAATAAATAAATAAAATGTGATGGACACTACAACATTTCCTTTCAAGAGTAAAAACACCACACACTTATTAATAGTAACATTTATAATTTTCTGTTCCAAGTACTCACACATTTAGTGGTTTGACCTACTCAACTAGTAAGGAAAGTGCTATTATGTCCCCTCCCTTAATTTAGAGATAATTCTCACATCTGTGCCATGTCGTACAAGCAGCAGTGCCAAGTGTCTCCGATAAAGGTTACTCTCAAGAATGTATGTATGGAACAGCCTTGGGAAATGCAGCTAGCATCTACTTCTACAGCAAAATGGAACATGTTTATTACACCGTGCAATCAAGACAGTATCTCCCCTGGAGTACAGAGCGGCTGTACAGTCAGTTATAAAAGGGGGTTCCCTGAGCTCTGGATTCCCTCCTGGAACACAGCTCCCCAAGACTGCAAGCAAGTCCTTTTGCAAATTGGCACTTAGGAAACAAGATTAAGGAAAGAAAATCCTGGCACTCTAGCTCGTACTATCATTATGAATGACAAAATCACTCTGCTGTCACCCAGAGGTCTCCAGGCGGGTTAATTTGTTAGCTTGTAAGAAGGATAATATAACATCTTCACATTCCTTGACCAGAAGCTAATTGCTTTGCCCAGAGTCTGAGAAGTGGCAGGAGATACATTAAGGACCCATAAGCCTGCACATCCAGGGCAGAACCATGGTGTTAAAGCCTCTGCTATAAGCAGTGGTACTGAACCTGGTTCCAGAAATAGAAGTAGCAACAGCTCCTGGTTACAAATGCAAATTCTGCACCAGCATTCACAGACACACCAAAAACAGCGACTGTGGCATTAATGGGGACATCTGTGGCTCTGATGCATACATCACTGCATCAACACCAGCAACACATACACCCAACTAATCTCCAAGGCTCTAGGCAATGGTACAGGGAGGGCTTTACAAGGCATGTAACCCATAAATAGAGCTTTCATAAATTTCATAAGGATTTTTTTTTCTAAAACTAAAGAAGGCAGTTTGTAAAGTGTAGAGGCCAGAGGAATACCCTTGGTAGTGGTTCCTTTGCAGCTATCCATCTTGTTTTTGAGACTGGGTCTCTTACTAGATAAGTAGGTAGGCAGGAAGCCTGTCTCTATTCCACAATCCCGGGAAAGTGGTCTAATCTGTTACAGTACTATATACCCAGCCCTTTTTGTTTGATTATTTGTGTGTCTTTTGTAAGATAGGATCTCACTATGTAGCCCAGGCTGGCTTTGAACTCACAGGGATCCATCTGCCTCTGGCTCCCAAGTCCTGACTGAGATTAAAGATCTGTACCACAGTGCCTAGCAGTATAATAAGAAAAAGTCTTCATAAGTAACTTGGTAAGGCTACCCTTAAACTTGTCTCTTTTTTTGAGATTCAATTCTTTTTTTTTTTTATGTGTGTGAGCATTTGCTTTGCATGTATGTGTCTGTGCACGTGTGCCTGCAAAGTCCTCGGAGGCCAGAAGAGGATTCTGAATCCCCTGAGACTGCATTATAAGCAACCATGTGGGTGTTAGTAATTGAACCTGGGTCATTTGGGAGAGTAGCCAGTGCTCATAACAACTGAACCATCTCTCCAGCTCTTACCCTCGAACTTGTGATCCTCCTGTCTCCGTTTTCTGAACATCTAGAGTTACAAATCTGTGCTTCAGGCCCAGCTAAGTTAAGATCCTCAGTAGAGATAAATACAACCTGTCTTTAAGTAGGTCGACATAAATGTTCTCCATACACATAGCATATATATATATATCTGGGATGCTCGAAGAAAATACTTACACCGTAGTAGTGATGAGAATTACTTAGCCGAGGAGAAATACTATTTATATTTTAAGTCAAGCTGTAATTCTTGAAAAACAGGAAACCACATATCAACATAGCCAACAGAGTGTACCATACTAGAAAGTGCACCAGGCTTTGAGTCAGAGGAGAGTTATTCAACTTCAGCCCAATTTCCTGATTTTAAAGGGGAAAATGAACTCAATTGAGAGCTACAATTAGGTGTGCGTGGTAGGTCATGGGAAGTAAACGCAGACGTGCTCTCTGGAAGTGTACCAATTGTTCCCCGGGGATCGGAGTTTTCCCACAGTGTCACGCTTAGATCACTGTCTGGAACACAGAAGATGCCCCCTACTCAACAAGTATCAGGAATGAACAAGATATTTCATAATGTTAGCTCCTTTCAGGCTCCACTTGTCACAAAGCTCTTCCAGTAGGAAAAAGTCACTCTATCAAAAAACACTTAGTCATATTTAAAATGGGCCAGTTAATTTCAGAACATCAGCTGACTTTCTTCCCTGGAGAATACTACTAAAGGAGAGCTGCCCTGAAGCCCGCAAGAGGAGCTCCTATTAACAACCCTGACCATAGTCAATTCTGCAATGATACACTGTAAACTCGAGGAGTTCAGGGGTTGGAGGGGTGGACTGTGGGGGACTGTAGAGGACTGCAGAGGTGGGGGCTGTGGAGGGCTGCAGTGGGCTCCAGAGGGCTTTGAGGAGCTGAGGGGGCTTCGGGGGCTGCAGGGGGCTGCAGGGGGCTGCGTGGGAGGCTTGGGAGGCTTGGGGGGGGGCGAGAGAGAGCTTCAGGGGAGGCTGCAGGGGCTGTGGAGGGCTGCTGGCACAGCTCCAGATGGTAGAGTTCTTGCCTAGCCTGTACCAGGTCCATGATTCAATTGCCAGTCATGGTGGCCTAGGGCTGTACTTGTGGTAAAGGTTGATAATCAGAAATTCAATGTCATCCTCGACTACGTACAGAGTTTGTGGCCAGCTACATGAAACCCTATCTTAAAAAATGGGGGTGGGGGTGGGGTTGGAGATGGCTTAGTGGGTAAGGTGGGCAGATGAGCAAACATGAAGACCTGCTTTCAAATCCCTCCAACTCATGTAAAAAGCCAAATTTGGACCCACCTGGGATGTAATCCCAGCACCGGGAGGGATACAGACAAATGGGTTGCTGGAGCTTGTCAGATGCCAGTCTAGCTCCAGGTTCAGTGGTAGACCCTGTCTTCCAGGGAATAAGGCAGGGAGCGGTAGAACAGGAGGATACTTGCTATACTCCTCAGGTCAGTACACGAACACACACAGGTGTTCACACTCACATCTATACATGCCTATACACCATGCGTGTGCACACACAGCTAATCGTTAATAAAGGATCCATAGCAGTCCAACCAGAAGTACACAGTAAGACCCTGTTCTCGGGGCTGGAGAGATGGCTCAGTGGGTAAGAGCACTGGCTGTTCTTTTTAGAGGTCCAGAGTTCAATCCCCAGCAACCACATGGCAGCTCCCACTGAAGGAGGAGGAGGAGGAGGAGGAGGAGAAGAAGAAGAAGAAGATCCTGTCTCAAAAACTAAAACAACCAAAGCAGCAGCTGCCACACTTCTGCAGCCTTTTTTGTTTTGTTTTGTTTTTTGAGACAGGGTTTCTCTGTGTAGCCCTGGCTGTCCTGGAACCCGCGCTGTAGACCAGGCTGGCCTCGAACTCAGAAATCCCCCTGCCTCTGCCTCCCAAGTGCTAGGATTAAAGGCGTGCACCACCACTGCCCGGCTTCTGTAGCCTTAATAGTGTTACTTGCAGATAAACATACCGCAGTTAAGAGCACTGACTGCGCTTCTGAAGGTCCTGAGTTCAAATCCCAGCAACCACATGATGGCTCACAACCATCAGTACAGCTACAGTGTACTCATATACATAAAATAAATAAATAAATCTTTAAAAAAAAAAGAGTGATATCCCTGGGGCATACTGTCCCACACAAATATAAATTAATGATGTCTTTTATTTTATTTATTTATTTTTGTGTGTGTAGCCCTGGCTGTCCTGCAACTGGCTCTGTAGACCAGGCTGGCCCTGAAATTAGAGAACTGCCCAATTCTGCCTCCCAAGAGCTAAGATCAAAGACTTGGGCCGCTGCTGCCGCCACGGCCACCACCACCACCACACCGGACATTTAACTTTGCTTTTTAAATGTTAATTTATCTGGAGCCTGGGATGATGGCACACACAGGAGGCAGAGGCAGGCAAATCTGGGAATTCTAGGCTAGCCTGGTCTACAAATAAAGTTCTAGGACAGCCAGGCCTGTTATACAAAGGAACCCGGTCTCAAAGAAAAACAACAACAAAAAACAAAACAACAAGAACCAAATTATGTGTTGGGGGTTCCCAGGAGACCTGGTGGGGTGTCATCCCAGAAGCTAGAGCTCTGAGGCTTCTAGGAACCAAACCCAGGAACGACTGGGCCAGTTCTCCAGCCCCAGCTTTGGCTTTTAAAAAGTGAAAATATAGGACTGTTTCAGGACTTGCGTTTTAACATTCAACTAACTCTCCATGAGGGGTCACGCAACTCTGATGAAAGAGCAGAGCAAGGAAGTCCTTCCACTTATCTTTCAAAAATAATAAAAACAGGCTGGAGAGATGGCTCAGCAGTTAAGAGCACCGGCTGTTCTTCCTAAGGACCCAGGTTCAAATCCCGGCACCCACATGGCAGTTCATAACTGTCTATAATTCCAATTCCAGGGGATCTGACATCCTCACACATGACAGACACACATGGAGGTAGAACACCAATGTCAATCAATTTTTTAAAAATTTTAAAACAATAAAAAACAAGTTTCTGCCGGGCAGTGGTGGCGCACGCCTTTAATCCCAGTTCTTGGGAGGCAGAGGCAGGAGGATTTCTGAGTTCAAGGCCAGCCTGGTCTACAAAGTGAGTTCCAGGACAGCCAGGGCTACACAGAGAAACCCTGTCTCAAAAAACAAAACAAAACAATGTATATCTTTTCCACTCTGAAGGTTGTAATTAACTGAACAAAAGTATGGATAAATATGAGTCAGTATATGTCAGGTGTGCTGTACACGCCTTTAATTCCAGCATCTGGGGGGCAGAGGCAGGCAGCTCTCAGTGAGTTGGTGGCCAGCCTGGTCTACAGAGGAAGTTCTAGGATGGCCAGGGCTACACAGAGAAACCCTATTGGGAAAAACAAAACAAAACAAATCTGTGTCTAACAAAAATGCAGCACATACGTATGTTTTTACCATTCCATTATTTACTTATTTTTATTTTATGTGCATTGCCGTTTTGTCTGTATGACCCTGTGTGCGTGTGTATGTATGTGTGTTGGATCCCCTGGAACTATAGTTATGGACAATTGTGGGACACCATATGAGTGCTGGCAATTGAACCCAGGTCATCTGGAAGATCAACCATCTCTCCAGACCCACCTATGTGTATATCTTAACAGAACATCTTCTAAAGCTAAGCTAAGAATGCTAACTGGGTGTAGTGGCACAAGCTTGTAATACCAGCAGAGGCTGAGGCAGGAGGGTCACAAAAACTGCCTGAGCTACAAAGTGAGTTTCTTTGAAAAGAAAAAAAACAATGAAAAGGAGGCAGAGAACGTCGAAGAACGTCTCTAACCATCTGTTAGCTCAGCCAGATATTTACAAAATTCAGTTAAACCAAGTAGGAAACAGAAGAAATAGCAGGTTCTGGTACTGTCTGATTACCCCATAACGGAACGCTGACTTCAGGGGGAGGGGGGGGGGCTTGTTCTGCATACTGTGTAAACCAGTATTTAAAATAGCCTGGACCTTATTTTGCTATATTGTCTAACTTTGCAACCTAACTGAAGACAACATGATTCATCAAAACTGTCTTTTTGCAAGCTCGAAGAGTTACGAAAATGAACGAAGCCAAAGGCCCTATAGAAATGCACTCTCTACGCTGAATGCATAAGACATATTCACGCCAATGCACAACAGCCCAGCTTCTAGAGAGATGGTAAATATACTCCCCAGGATCGAACCTGCAGGTCCCACATCCCCAACACCACCAAACTTGCAATATTTCAAAAATAAATCATTCCTATCCAAAATTCCATCTCTCCTTCAAAGTCTCACCCTGACCCTCTTCATCTCAAAGCCCTTCTAATTCCAGCTCTCCTCAAACACGCCAGAGTTCAAATGAGTTTCCCTAGCTTTAATTAGTACTGGCCTTCTCTCCTCTTCTCTCCGGGGTTGTTAGCTTTCCATTCTCCCTGTTCCTTTATGCACACACAGCCAAGAAGTCACCTTTAAACGAAGCAGGTGAACCATTAAGAATTTGTAATCTCATGTGAATCTATTTCTAGAATACCCACTCAAGGAATCCTTTCCACAAAAGATGAAAGGCGAGCTAAGGAATACATTAGAGAGGAAGCAAACACTCACACGGGGCCATACCTAGGTATTGTAAGCCTCAGGGAAGAACTTGTGTCTTTTTCCTTTACGAACCCCTAACTAAGACCTCGAGCCTGACGCCGCCTAGGTCCGAGAGAGGGATGCCACCTACCCCCCACTTTCCGTGCATTCTGCATTAACCTTTCTCTGAATCCTGCGCATAGCCCCACACCTCTGGCTCCTAGGACTCCTTCAATGCCTCCATTGCAGAATTCTCACTTTGCAACTGTCTCAGGCAGCACTGCGTCTGCAACTCGGCTCAAGGTTCCGCACTGAAGGTTTTCAATGTGCCAAGTTCCTCCGAGGCCGGTCATACCCCCCATGGCGCACCAACAGGATTAAAATTATCCCACCCTACCCTTCAAAAGAGTACAAAGCAAGGCAAATGGAACCGCGGGCAGCCAGGGCTTTCCGCCAGCTCTGTCTGGTTCTCGGAAGATTCGGACACAGCCCCAACCTCCAAAGCCAAGGGTCTTAGGACGATTTGCATAACAGTAATGGTGGAGAAACCCAAACCGCAAGACGCGGGCAGGCCCCTCAGGGCTGCGTTCGTGGAAGTAGGGTTCCACACAGGAAGCGTATGATTCGTAGTACCCCTCGATCCGTTGTCCTCCTCTAACTCCCCGACCCAGGACTAGCGAGAGGACCCGACATTGGAGAAAAGTGTCTGAGAGAGGGCGGGGGAGGGGAGAGTGCCGAGAAACCGGCCAATCCTTCGTCTTGAGACTGTCTCCCTCCGTCCCAGACAGCAGTTCTCAGAAGTGCCTCCAACTTTCCCCTGCCTTGAGGACGCCGACCACCGCCCCACGCCTCCTCTCCATCCCAGTTAGAGGGGGTGGGTAGGTGCCACCAATCTCCTGCCAGATGCCGGGGGGGGGGGGGTCGGAAGCAGAGGAGGAAAGAACCTGGCTATACTCCTCCAGAAACTTCTGGGACTCGTGTGTTACGCAACTCAGGAACCAGACTCCAACAACGGGACATTTTCCCGCAGGACGCGAGGCTCAAGGGAGCGAGGGAGGACGAGCGACCTCTCAGCTCTCTGTCCCCTGGGTTTCTGGACGCTACCTGCAGCGGAACCGCAGACAGGAGCGGCGCACCGGTCTTCGGCGCCCGTTCGCCCCAAAGGTCCCCACCAGGAAAGTAGCAAGGCCGGCGCTTGAGTTAGAGTGCGGGGCAGCCCGGCTACCGAGAAGTTCGCGACTGCGGACCTGGTGAGCCCCCAGTCCGGGACACGCAGGGCTCGACTTACCTTCCAGCTCCTTGGGTCCTCCAGTCCCGGCTGGGGCGTCCTCGTCACCTCCCTTGACCTGTTGAGATGCAGGGACGCGAGTTTGGCTCTAGAGTTGCGGGGACTCGAGGGTGCAGCCTGCACACACAAGGGGCGTGCAAGCTGACGGCCGAATGCTCCGGGCTCTGCCAGCTCCCGGCTCGCCAGATTCGGGCATCGGCCTCCCAGAACGCCCGGAGGCTCAGGCCACGCCCTCTGTGCCAAGCCACGCCCCTCGCCTCACCCCACCCCCACCAGCCCGGCTCCGCCCCAGCCCACACCCTCCGGCCGGAGCCACCCCAAAAGAGAGGGCTAACGCGTCCCTCCTGCGGGGACGCGGGTGGGAGACTCGTGGGGGAGCTGCGGTTCCGGAGGGAACGCGGCAGTGGCCGCGCCGACCGCGTGGGTGACCCTGCCCCAGGCCGCTGCAGGGCACCCGAACCCTTTGGCTTGACAACCAGATTAAGCTCCGGGTCAAGTTGCAACGGAAAGTGTCAAGGAGTCTTTTTTGCAAGCTCCTGTGCAATTGAAACGGATTCCATGTCCTTTAATGGCGATAATAACTAACATCTGGGGGAGCGATTTACAGCTGAAAAAACGGACTTCACACACCACACAGGCCCGCTTCATCTTCGCAGCAACCTTCCTACACCTATATTGTTCCCATTCCCCAAATAATGAAACTGAAACTCTGAAAAATAAGTATGGTGCTCAATATCACGGGCAGCAAAGTGACCTAGGTAAATTGGGCTCTGAAATTCAGCCTCGGGCTTTCTGCGCTCCGCTCGCTCAATCGCAGGGAATTCTACTGGGTGCTTAGGGGGTCTTTGCAGCACAGACCCACCAAGAGGAAGGGTTACATTCCTTACAGTTCTGCTCTGAACACGCTAATCAGCTGTTCCCAATCAGGAACCTCACTTTCTTCCCGGAAAGAGACAGAAATACTATGAAATGGTCTTAGCCACGCCCACGCGTATCTATTATTATTATTATTATTGTTATTTGACATTCTCACTAGGTAGTACCACTACACCTGGCTACCTGTCTTAAATTATTAAAGTCACTTACTTAGATAAACTATCCAGTGTCTATGTAAAAGAATATAATTATGAAAAATAAGCCCCCATATGCTCTCTTGTGTTCGTCTCCTTTTTTTTTCAATTAAGTATTGCTTTACCCCTCATAAGACCTTCACTGTCCACAAATTGAAAATCAGATCGATAAATATTTGCATTTCCAAATTAAACACTTTATTGACTACTGTGCCTTATTTTCCGTGGACAGTTTTCCAAAATGTAGGGGACACAGCTCAGGGGTACCGCGCTTGCCTTTCCACGGCGCCCCCACGGCGAGACCGTGTTAATTTACTTTACCATGAAAATAATTTTGAAGTCCCTGGGGAAATTGGGCAGGGGTTTTGTTGTTGTTTCCAAGTGGTTGCTTATTTATTTGAAACACTTTCCCATGTAGTTCAAGCTGGCCTCTGGCTTACTTTGTAGCCAAGGATGACTTTGAAAAGGATTCAGATCCTGCTGCCTCCACTTGCTGTGCTCAGACTGCACAGCGCTGAGAGTGGAAGCCAGGGCTTCCAGCTAGGCTGTCTACATGCTAGGTGAACACCCTGTTTGCTTGTTGTAATGCCTGGGACTGAATCTTAGGCCTGCTCTATCCTAGAGCTAGACCAGCTACCTGGGTGTCTTTAGATTAAATGCTAGAATTGTCTGAACAGGGTCGGACAGCAATTACCTCTGGGGTTTGGCTGTTCTTACAGTTTTCTAGGACAGTGTTTTTTTTGTTTTGTTTTTTGTTCTTTTTTGGTTTTTCGAGACAGGGTTTCTCTGTGTAGCCCTGGCTGTCCTGGAACTCACTCTGTAGACCAGGCTGGCCTCGAACTCAGAAATCCGCCTGCCTCTGCCTCCCAAGTGCTGGGATTAAAGGCGTGCGCCACCACCGCCCGGCCTTACAGTTTTCTAATAGAAACTGATATCTGTTCTCAGCAGCAATAAGTGATTTTAAAAATCCTTTTGGGAAGCTGGGCGGTGGTGGCGCACGCCTTTAATCCTAGCACTTGGGAGGCAAAGGCAGGCAGATTTCTGAGTTCAAGGCCAGCCTGGTCTACAGAGCGAGTGCCAGGACTATGCAGAGAAACCCTGTCTCAGAAAATAAAAAAAAAAAATCCTTTTGGTTCTATACCTATTGTATTTATGCTTTTTTTTCCTCTTACATATCTCATGGTAAAAGACAGGAGGAACATGATGTTGACATTGGAAGTTTAGTATTTTATTTGAGATAATGCTTTGGTTCAGAAAGCATGTCATTGCACTTCTGTGATCTTCTGAAGGCAATGTGCCGGGAGAGGGACACACAACGGCAAAGGCAAAACTCCAGCTCACAACAGAGTCCAAGGAGTCAGCAGAAACAAGCCAGTTAGTGAGCAGTTTCGGCACGCACTGCCCTTGATTCGTTTCCTGCCTGATAATGGGTACTTAGAGGCACTTAAATCAGGGCTGGAGAGTTGTCTCAGTAGCTGCAAGTGCTCTTTGCTCTTGTAGAGAATGAGAGGACCAGAGTTGGATTCCCAGCACCACACTGGGTGGCTCACAACCACCTGTAACTCCAGTTCCAGGGAGATCTGGACTCTGCAGACACCCAAACGTATTTGCTTACATGCCTGTGTGATCGCACACACATACACACACATAGAAGCATTCATGTACACACTCCTGCACACAAGCACACACACATAGAGAAACATGCACATACACACACATACTCTCTCTCTCTCACACACACATACACACACACATAAGCATGCATGCACACACACACAGAGAGAAACATGCACATACACACACATACTCTCTCTCACACACACACACATACACACACACAGAAGCATGCATGCACACACTCCTGCACACAAGCACACACACACACACTCACAGAGAGAAACATACAGGAACACACACATACTCTCTCTTTGTCACACACACACATACACACACACATAAACACAGAGAGAAACATACACGAACACACACATACTCTCTCTCTCACACACACACATACTTTCTCTCTCTCACACACACACATACACATAGAGAGAAATATACACGAACACACACATACTCTCTCTCTCTCTCTCTCTCTCTCTCTCTCACACACACACACACACACACACACACACACACACACACAAAGTAATAATAGTAGACCATGGTGGGTGGTAGGATTGCCAGACCTAAGAGAGCTACATAGTGAAAATGAATCTAAAAATAAATAGCCAGGTATGGTGGTACATGCTTTAAATCTCAGCACTTGTGAGGCAGACCAAGCTGAACCTGTGTGAGTTCAAGACCAGTACATAGTAAATTTGAAGCCAGCCAGAACTACAAGTAGAAACAAATTAAGTCCTTTTTATATTTTCTGAGACAGTGTCTCTACATAGTCCTGGCTGTCTTACAACTCACTACTTGACCAAGCTGGCCTCGAACTCAGAAATCTACCTGCCTCTCAGCATTCAGGAGGCAGAGGCAGTGGTGAGATTTAAGGTATATGCCACCATTTCCTGGCTCAGTTAGTAAAAGCACTAACCCCACCCAAGCCTGATTGAGTCTGAGTTTCAGCCCCAGAACCCACATTAAAAAGCCAGATGCAGCTGGGCGGTGGTGGTGCACACCTTTAATCCCAACACACAGGAGGCAGAGACAGGTAGACTTCTGAGTTCAAGGCCAGCCTGGTCTAAAGAGTAGGTTCCAGGACAGCCAGGGCTACACAGAGAAACCCTGTAACAAACAAACAAACAATCCAGACCCAGGGTCTTAAGAGATATCTCAGCAGTAACAGCACTGGTTGCTCTTCCAGAGGACCTGGATTATTTCCGGTCATCTACATGGTGGTTCACAACCATTTGTAACTCTAGTCCCAGAGGATCTGGTGCTGTCTTCTGCCTTCCATGGACACTGCACACAAGTATTACACAGACCTACAGGCAGGCAAAACACTCATGCACATGAAATAAAATCTCAGAGAGAGAGAGAGAGAGAGAGAGAGAGAGCACTATGCTCCCGCAACCCCATCACCCCAGTATCTAATCAGTAAGTAGAAATAGCAGAATCTCCTGGAGGTCTCAGTCCAGTTAACCTATGGCACACAGGTCAATGGCAGGTACAGAAGTAACTCTGCTTCAACAAGCCTGAACGTTGTCCTGGGACCTACACTGTTCCATGCTCACATCTATACATATACAAACACACACAAATAAAAACACAGAAGTTATTGTTCACCCCCTTTTTGGCAGGCCATGTTCTACATCACCAAGATGCAGTATTTTATTTGCTTATTAAAAACATTTTTTTCCCAGATGCTAGGGATCAGATCTAGGGCAGCCCTCTACCACTGAGCTCCATTCTCAGTTCAGTTTCCTTTTGATGTATGGCATAATTTAAAGAAATCAAGTAAAGCCAGGCACGGTGTCGAATGCTTGCAATCCTGGCACTTGACAGTACGAGGCAGGAGAATTGTTGGGAGTTGAATGTGATGATGTGAGTTCAGCTCCTGGGACCCAAATGGTGGGAGGGGGGCAAACCGAGACTTGTCCTCTAACCACATGCGCGCCTTGGCACCCGTACCATCTCTCCTTCCAGGAAACAATGAGTGTAAGAGAAGGATTAGGAGTTCAAGACTAGCCTAGGGTAAATACTGAAGTCCTGTCTGGGACAAAAACCAAAACCACCCTCGCCCCCCACTCCCCATCCCCCAAAAAACAAAGAAAACAAGCAAGCTAAAACAAAAATAAAAACCAGCAAAAGCTGAACCTGGACTTCGTGGCATACATTTTTAATCCCAACACTTAGGAGGCCGAGGCTGGTGGATCTCTGAGTTCGAGGCCAGCCTGCTCTACAGAGTGAGCTCCAGGATAGCCAGGGCTACACAGAGAAATGCCATCTGGGGCTTGGGAGTGGTGTGGAGTGGGGGAATACTAAAACAAAGCCAAACGAAAACCAGTAATAACTTTGCAGAAGCTTCACTTCACTAAGAATATTTCCGCCGTGTTCTTGTGTCTGTTTGTCCTGTTTTCAAGATAAGGTCTTACTCTTGCTATATAGCCCTTGGTATTCTGGAACTCACTACGTAGCTCAGGCTGGCCTTAAAGAGAAATCCACCTGCCTCTGCCTCCCAGGTGCTGGGATTACAGGCATGTGCTACTACACCCAGCTCTTCAAGTTTCTTTGTCGCCGAGATTCTATACTTACAGTTTTTAGTACACTCAGTGGAAAATCTAGCACTTTTCTTTTTGCTTTGAGACAGGGTCTCACTGCAATGCCTAGGCTGGTTTTCAACATCTGGGCTCGTGTAATCCTTCTACCTTAGCCTCCCTAGGAGCTGAGATTTGAGGCATGTAAATTCATGCCAGGCCTGACTTTCTTAACGATAACAACAGAATTGCCCATATTTCTGACTATTTTTCTTCTAAGGTGAATCAAGTCCCAGGCATCGGTGATTTAAGAAGCAAAGAGGCAAGAACCACCACAAAGTAAATGGGGGAGACTACAAGATGGCTCCTTTCAGCTCGTTCCTAATGAATCTCCTGAGGGGTTTTCCTATCATTTTCTCCTATGATTCTACTTCAAAACAAACCAGGGAATCCCTGGGGACTCAGAGGCTCACAAGGCTATATCCCCCAAACACGTGAATAGTCCAAGGGGAAGAGAAGTGATACCGAGACAGAGGTGTGCAGATCCCTGACATCATGTGACATCACAGGGATGAATAGTCATTTGCTGTGTGGTGAGAAATACCCCAAGTGGCTTACGGCAGCACTGCAGACTATGTCGTGCCAGATCACTGTATGTATAACTCAAAGGGCACGATCATCCAGAGAGGCGAGCATAGGCTTGTGATCCGAAAACTAACCTTGAGAGGCTGAGCCTGGCAGATCACATGCTCCGGATGTGCAGGGCTTGCTATCTCAGCTGTCGGGAGCCTAAGGAAGGGAGATTTCCAAGCCTGGTTACAATATAGCATTCAGGCCAGACAAGGATACAAATGAGACCCTGTCTCAAAACAAGAGAAAAACAAACAAACAAGGGACTGAAGAGATGGCTCAGTCCTTCAGAGTAATTGCCACTCTTGCAGAGGACTCAGAGGAGAAGAAACGAAACCAACCCAGATTTGGGGGAGGTTACAGACAAGGAAGAGTTGAAAAGGGGAGGGATGGGTTAGTCTGAGTCTCACAGAGGGAACTGTAGGAAAAACCAGCTCTCTCACCCCCCCATTAATTATTGTTATTTTACTATAACAATAAAAAACAACAAAAAGCAAACAAACAAACTCAGGCTGAAGAGATGACTCAGAGGTTAAGAGCACTGACTGCTCTTCCGGAGGTCCTGAGTTCAAATCCCAGCAACCACATGGTGGCTCACAACCATCTGTAATGGGATCTGATGCCCTCTTCTGGTGTGTCTGAAGACAACTACAGTGTACTCATACATAAAATAAATAAATTCAAAAAACAAAAAACAAAAACAAAAGATAGCCAACCAGACTGTGTTTAAGATAGGCTCTCTATAGGTAGTCCTGGAATTTGCTATGTGGACTTCACAGAGATCCACCTGGCTTTGCCTCCTGAGGGCTGGGATCAGAGGTGTGTGCCACCATGCCCCTATTTGGGGGGGGGGTGCGTTAAGACTATTTCTTAAGTAGTTCTTGTTGTCTTTGCTTTAAAAAAAAGAAATATGGGGCTGGAGATATGGCTCAGCTGTTAAGAGCCCTGACTGCTCTTCCAGAGGACCTGAGTTCAATTCCCAGCAACCACACCATGGTTCAAAACCATCTGTAACGGAATCTGATGCCCTCTTCTGGTGTGTGTCTGAAGACATCTACAGTGTACTCATATAAATAAAAATAAATAAATCTTTAAAAAAAAAGAAATATTTATGATTACAATAAAAAAGCCAGTTACAAGTTAAGATAAATAATACATTTTTATGGAAAAGCATTTTTCCCTCAACTCTAAATGAACTCGATGATGAAATAGCCAAGATTACTTTATATTTGTGCATATCTTCAGTGCCTGCCTTCATGAAAGACTAACGGATGTTGGTATCTAGCTCTCCTCTCTGTTTGGTCGGATGTTCAGCAAGAATCTCTGGCCCCACGTAGGTAAACATTAGCTTCCTTTCTGTGACACCTTCTGCTCTGCTGGAAAAGCTTGTGCCAACCTCATCTTGACGTCTTCTGCTGTTTCTAGTCCCTTAAGCAGGAACACTTTGGCCCTTCACAGTGATAGTCTCAGTATTTTCTTTTGAAATAGAATCAGTTTGGTTGTGGGCTTAATTCAGTGATAGAAGGCTTATCCGTAGGTGGTGTGTGTGTGTGTGTGTGTGTGTGTGTGTGTGTACAATGTAGTATTTGTTCTTCAGAGCACATTTGTTTATTTTACTTTTTCATTTATTCATTCGATAATCCTGAACTATCCTGGGCAAGGCACCTTGTAGGTTCTTGGGCTAGAAAACAAGTAGGAAAAAAATCCTACCCTGGAGTAGGGGGTTTCCAAACATTTTTCTTTAAAACAAAAATGTTTTAAAGCCAGGTATGGTACTACGTGTCTTTAATTGTAGCATTGACAAGAAAGAGGCAGGTTTATTTTATTTAAAACAGACTCACTGAGTAGCTTTTACAGTCCTGACACTCACTATATAGATCAAGCCTTTGGGTATGTTAGGCATGCACTCTACCAACTGAGCTACATCCATATTCCAGGCTCATTGAGCTTTCTTTTTCTTTTTCTTTTTTTTTTTTTGTTTTTGTTTTTTTGTTTTTTTTCGAGACAGGGTTTCTCTGTGTAGCCCTGGCTGTCCTGGAACTCACTTTGTAGACCAGGCTGGCCTTGAACTCAGAAATCCTCCTGCCTCTGCCTCCCAAGTGCTGGGATTAAAGGCGTGCGCCACCACCGCCCGGCCTCATTGAGCTTTCTATAAACAGCCAGTTAGTGAAACCCTAAGTTTCATTGGTCACCTGCGCTCTCTCACAAGCACTGAATTTAGCCGTTAATAGCACCAGAGCACTGACACGGTGGGGAGGACCACCTCTCTGAGATAACGCTGTCTGCAAAAAACAGGTGGTAGGTTATAGTCTGCTGACACCTGCTGTAAACACCCAACAGCTAAACAGATGGGAAAACCTGTAGCAAATGCTAATGAATAAAATACAGCAAGAAAATACGGAGAACAGAGGAGCAAGGGTAAGAGTCTACGGAAGATGAGTCGGGGAAAGAAGTTAGAAGGAAGCGAGTCTGTGCTCCGTGCTCAGGAATCTGTGTTCTAAGATGGAACAGGAAGAAGGCGTATTGGTAAACAATAGAGTAAATAAATAGTTTCAGGTTGAAAGGGCTCATAACCGCCCAAAGGGAGGAGCTAAGAAAAGTCCACACTAGTCACATTATGAAGGAATTTAAGAGTATCAACAATGAAGAAGACATTCTGAGACCTCCTAGAAACAGAGCCTGTGATGTTTGATTTCTTTCTTTCTTTCTTTCTTTTTTTTCCCCAGAGCTGAGGACTGAACCCAGGGCCTTGCACTTGCTAGGCAAGTGTTCTACCACTGAGCTAAATCCCCAACCCTGATGTCTGATTTCTTAAAGGCACACCAACTGCAGGACAGCAACACTTATTAAATGCTACAAGACAAAATAGAAAAGCTTTGAGCCTAGGATTTTATACTTAAAATTCTAAATAAATAGCCATCTAAAGTCTGTTGGGGCATGATGACTTGCCTCCATAAACACAAAGGCAGGATTGTAAGGGAAAGGTCAACCTGGACTACAGAGTAAGATCATGTCTCAAAGGCAGAAGAAAGGAGCCGGATGTGGTGGCACAAGCTGTTAATCCCAGAACTTGGAGTGTGAGCATAAACTGGGGGAGTTCAAGGTTACCCACAGTTACATAAGGACTTGGAGACTGGGCTCTGTGAAACTCTGTCTCTAGAGAACCACCACACACACACACACACACACACACACACACACGGGGGCAGGGCATAACAAAACTGGCATATCTTGCTTACAAATTCAAGGAAGAGTTACCATATAAGGACTAACTTTAAAAGTAATTTTTTTATTCCTGGTGAGGTATGGTACATCTTTCATCCCAGCACCCCAAATCAGAGGCTGAAGCAGGAGATCTCTGAGCTCGAGGCCAGCCTGATCTACAGAATGAGTTCCAGGCAGCAGGGCTATGCAGAGAGACTCTGTCTCGAAACAAAAACAAAACCAAACAACTAACTCATTAACTACTAAATTGAAGCTGGGCATTCTTTCTCTCTCTCTCTCTCTCTCTCTCTCTCTCTCTCTCTCTCTCTCTCTCTCTCTGTGTGTGTGTGTGTGTGTGCGTGTGTGTGTAGGCCAGAGGATCAAACTCAGGTTTGGCAGCAAGTGCCTTAACCTACTGAGCCATGTCCTTGGCCCCTTGGCCCTGTGGTTTTCTGGGGGGCGGGGTGGGGGCAGGGCAGGGTTTCCTATGGCCTGACTAGCCTTGAACTCCTGATTCTCCTCCCTGTACCCAGAAAGTGAAGACACACCCCACCACGGCCAGCTACTGACTGCTCTTTGCTTCCGCCCTATTTCTACTAGATATTATGTTTCCCAGAGTCTAAGACGGAAAACTAACTCCTAGCAGCCTGAATATGAAATGCTAATGGACGTAAAAGAAAATAGCAATCAATACCTATGAATCAATGCACATATAATGAATACAAATGCAAAACTACCCTTGTCTTTGCTGCTGGTCCTGAGGCCAGAGCGGAGGAGCTGATTCTTCCTCTTTCCACTGCTTACTTTATATATATATATATATATTTTTTTTTTTGAGGAAGTACTGAAATGAAGGAAAACAAAAAAGTTCAGATATACTTAACATAGCCTTAAAAAGGAAAAGGCTCCTACTTCTAAAGCAGAGAGGAATGAAAAAATAGATCAGTTACAACTCGGAATTGAAATCTAAGAAATTGTGAATTATCAATACGATGGACACTTCAGGAGGAAGGGACTGAAATGGACACAGGCCGAGCTAATTTGTTTGTTTATTATTATTATTTACTTATTTATTTTGTAGTGCTGGGAGTTGACCTTGAGTATGTTAGGCAACCAGTCTGCCACTAAACTATTCGTAAAATTTAAGAAATAATAGGGATCGTCAGTCTTGGGCTAGCCTGGGATACTTAGTGCAATCCTGTGCTCCTTGCCATAGGAACAGTCACTGGAACCAGCAAGATGTGACAGGAAGCTGCAGTGTCCCGCAGCGGCTCTCTAGCGCCCTCTATTGGTGAGGCCTAACAGTTCATGAGATGGAAAAGAGGTTAGCCTAAGGAAATGGAAATGGAGTTAAAAGGCTCAAACTCGCACACATGCATCTGCACATAGGAAAAAATTAAACAAACCTTTTCCTCTCTTTGTTTATTTTTGAAACAGGGTCTTTCTGTGTAGCCCTGGCTGTCCTGGATCTATGTAGAACAGACTAGCCTTGGTTGCAGAGATGCACTTCTCTTGGCCTCCTGAGTCCTGGGATTAAAGACACGCACTAGCATGCCTTGAAAAATAAATCTTTTTTAAACAATTCAGTTCTGGGGGTTGGAGAGATGGCTCAGAGGTTAAGAGCACTGCTCTTCCAGAGGTCCTGAGTTCAATTCCCAGCAACCACATGGTGGCTCACAGCCATCCATAATGGGATCCGATGCCCTTTCCTGTTGTGTCTGAGGATGGCGAAATTGTACTCACATACAAAAAAAATAAAATAAAATAAATAAAATCTTAAAATAGAAAAATTCAGTTCCGGGCTGGTGAGATGGCTCAGCAGTTAAGAGCACTGACTGTTCTTCCAGCGGTCCTGAGTTCAAATCCTAGCAACCACACGGTGGTTTACCACTAACTATGATATAAGAGGTATGGTGACTTCTTCTGGCATGCAGGTGAACATGCAGATAGAACGCTCAAACACATAAAACACTCACAAAGACATTTTTAAAAAGTCACATACATAGGATCTAAGAATGTGGCTCGGTGGCTCTGGGCTGTCATGCACAGAGTCCTGGCTTCAATCCCCAACACTCCTCACCTTCCCCCCAAAATCCATTCACAAAACGGCACGTCTTATATAATTCCATTTATACAATGGAGCCAGAACTGTCAAACTCATCTAAACCGAAAATAGTCTGGTGCTGCCACAGCCCAGGTCGGGAGAAGAAATGGAAGCTGGTTGCTTAACCCACACAGAATTTCAGTTGGGGTGACAGGGAAATTAGTGGAGTCGAGTAGTTGCACAGTGACCGTTGCACAAAATACGAATGTATTTCCCGATAAGTAAAGGCCGTAATAATTGTGGTGAGGGTCGTCGTCCTTCCACGGTAGAGCATGTCTGAAGCTCTGCGCTTCAATACCCAGTACCGAAGAGCCCCGCGAAGGCTGAAGTGATCCGTTTTAAGCTTCATGTATCTTACTCTTAGTTTAAAACGTAAAATTAAAAAAAAAAATTACTCAAACACTGGCTACCTGAAACTTATATTTATCAGTTGATTTTGTGGGTCCGGCGGCACGCGGCGGCTGGGGTAAAATACCATGAGGAAGCGCAGGAAGGGCTTACTTGGCTTACAGTTCCAGAGGGGTGAGAGTCAGGACTGTGATAGCGAGCAGCGGACACACGGGAACAGAAACTGAGGGTTCGCATCTCACATCTCACAGCAGGTAGGAAGCAGAGAGTCAAAGGCAAGTAGGGTGAATAATTGAACTCTCAGAGCCCGCCCCCCCCCAGTGACACACTTCCTCCAGCAAGGCCACACCTCCTAGGCATCCCCAAACAGCTACACTCACTGGGAACCAAATATCAAATGTCTGCGACTGTGGGGGACATCTTTTTCAAACCACCACACATGGCACTTGTGTGGAGGCCAGAGACAATTTGCAGGAGTCAATTCTTTCCTTCCACCATGTGGGTCCTAGGGACCAAACTCAGGCTTGGCAGCAAGTGCCTTAACCTACTGAGTCATGTACTTGGCCCCTTGACCCTGTGGTTTTTTGGGGGAAGGGGCAGGGCAGGGTTTCCTATGGCCTGACAAGCCTTGAACTCCTGATTCTCCTGCCTGCACCCAGAAAGTGCTACGAGTGAAGACATACCCCACCACAGTCAGCTACTGACTGCTTTTCGTTTCAGTCCTAGTTCTACTAGATATTCTGTTTCCCAGAGTCTAAGACATAAAACTCCCAGCAGCCTGAACATGAAGTGCTAATGGACGTAAAAGAAAATAATGATCAATACCTATGAATCAATGCACATATAACAAATACAAATGCAAAACTACCCTTGTCTTTGCTGCTGGTCCTGAGGCCAGAGCGGAGGGGCTGGTTCTTCCTCTTTCCACTGCTTACTTCGTATTTCCTTTGTCCTCAGAGATTCAGCTGGTCTGCTAGCCTATTAAGAGTCCTAATAATCACTTTCAGACGTTAGTTTTTCAATTTCTTTATGATGTTTTTGTTACAGTTTTCTATTAGTATGTACTATTGGGCATTAAAAAGCACATACCCCTGCTCTGGTAGGTATAGCAGCACCTCGAGGTGGTTGGGATTCTTGCTGGTTGTAACCAGTCACTCCATCAATACAGAGACCTTCTGTCCTGGCCATCAGTTGTGAAGGAGTTTAAGACAGGCAAGCTGTAATATCATCTTCCAAATTCACAGCTACATGGCTGTATTCTGGTGGACTTCTTGGGGGAGTTAGTTAAACCAGCAGACCTCAGAACTGCCAAGACAAGAAGAAACTTTGAGTGAACTTCTCATGAATAACTGTCTCTCCTGATCAGGTATCTTGATTTCTAGACCTGTATTCACTTGCTGCGGAGGAAATGGTTGTAACATAGTTTCGGACGTAGTGTAAATCCTGAACCTTGTAGACGGAATCCTGTCCTTCAAGGTGTTTATTCATTGCAATGGACTCCCTTCAAATTCCTAGTTTGAACACCCCCCCAACACACACACACACACACACACACACACACACACACACACACGCAAACTAACCAGTATTTGGAGGTGAGGCCTCTGAGAGTCGGTTAGGTTGTATCACGAGAGCCCACACAAATGAGGTGAGAATCCATTCTGTAAGAGTGTAGAGATAGCCTTCCCTCCGGCAGCAATCAAGGACAGAGTAGAGAGGAGGATTGTTTTGAAGCTAGTGTCCGCCCATGACAGATCATGCTCTCACTAACCGTGTTAGCCTGGTCAGTCTTGGTAATAGGTCTACACCGTTGAGCACATGCCCAGCCTCCACCTTACCCATCATGGCCACGTTGTATACAAACCCACAGAGTAAGAAGAACAAGATTGTTTGGCATCTACAGAGTATGTTATACCGTCCTTTGGTTACTAAGAGCGTGCTTACAGAGAGTCTCCTTTGGTGAGCATTCACAGAGACATAAATATTTTACGGGTGCTGTCTTTGCTCAGAAAGGCCCATAATGCGCCCC
Organism: Tokudaia tokunoshimensis; assembly: GCA_036184795.1. Classification (NCBI taxonomy): domain Eukaryota; kingdom Metazoa; phylum Chordata; class Mammalia; order Rodentia; family Muridae; genus Tokudaia; species Tokudaia tokunoshimensis. Next base: position 5,632,281 of record BTHU01000014.1, read on the forward strand.
CATACAGCTTCAGGTAATCCTTTCTTCTGATCATCTGGATGGATTGTTTCCATCTGTACACGAGCCAATGGAAGGACACACGCCTTCTCATTGCAAAACAAAAGAGCTATATTGTGCTCCTAGCGCTGCAACGACAAATTACAGTGTCATAAACACACACAGAGCATCAGAAACGCCTTGCTTCTCAGTTCTCGAGGTGAGACATCTGAAGCAAGGTTAGCAGGACCACGGTCCTTCTGGAGGCTCTTAGAGAGGCATCTTCTTTGCTTATGTGCAGTGTCTGGTGCCTTCTAGCAACCCTTGGTGTATGCTGGCTTAAGACATATTCTCTAATCTTTGTCTCCGTCATTAGCACATGGAGTTTTCCGTATGTGTCTGTGTCCAGATTTCCCTCTATTATAAGGACACCTGTCACTGCATTTAGGAACTATCTTGTCTGGTATGACCCCACTTTAACTCAATGGCATCTGTAGCAATATCATTCTCGAATGAGGTCACAGTCACCGATAGACATGTCTTGGCGGTTAGGGGAATATGCCTTAGCTGTGTATAGTAGAGGCAACCCCACTGGGCAGGTTTTCCTTCAGCAATGTCAAGGTTATCACCGGGTGGGGTTTTGTTTAAGCACTTTACAAAGCTGTTGAAGTTTAACTAGAAGTAGATGTAGTTTCACATTATAAAATTTGCTAAAAAAAAAAAATTCGCTATATATGTTTATTACATTTCTTATTTATTGCACATTTGTGTATGTATGTGCAGGTGTGTACCAGAGTATGCTGATGGAGGTCAGACGACAGTTTGCAGGACTGGATTCTCTCCTTCCATCAGGAGTGTGGGACCTGGAAACTGACCTTGGAAACTTGCATCTCTCCCTGTTGAGACAACTTGCTTGGGGGTTTTGTTTGTTTAGGTTTTGTTTGTTTTGTTTTTTGTTTTCTTTTTAGGCAGGGTCTCCCTTTGTAGTCCTAATTACTGTCTTGGAACTCCCAGAGATATACAATCCTCTTTTGTAAACCAGTCTGTTCTCATAATTCATTTTCCTATCTCAGGCTCTAAAGTGTTAGAAATTTATGTGTGTGTATCTGTGTGAGTGTGTGTACACATTCGATCCATCCACTAGCAAAGGCTAGACCCTATCTCTCCCTGCTACTCCATTTGAGGCAGTCTATTTCTTAATTTTGTTTTGTTTTTTAGAGACAGGGTTTCTCTGTGTAGCCCTGGCTGTCTTGAACTCACTCTGTAGACCAGGCTGACTTTGAACTCAGAAATCTGCCTGCCTCTGCCTCCCAAGTGCTGGGACTTCACTGGGGCTCCTGTTTTCCTAGCTAGGCTGGAAGCCAGCAGTCCCCTGTTTCTGTCCTCCTTGAAGCTCGAGTTACAGACATGAACTGGACACCTGACTTGTTACAGGGTGCTGGATCTAAACCTGTGTGCTCAAGATTATTGATCAAGCCCTTTAGAAATATAAAATTTTAATCTTATGTTTTATATGCCATTTTGCCTGCATGTGTGTGCATGCACCATGGTGTAAGCTTGGTGTCTACAGAAGTCAGAAGCCATTAGATCCTTGGGAATTGGCATTCCAGAGGGTATGCACCACCCTGTGGTACTGGGAACCAAACCGGGTTCATCTGAAAGAGCTACAAGTTCTCTCAACCATGGAACCACTCTTTGGTCCTTGGACAAACATTTAAACCTATAGGAAAGACCTCTGTGAGTTCAAGGTCAACCTAGTCTACATAGTGAGTTCCAAGACAATCAGGTTGATGCAGAGAGAGCCTGTCTCAAAAATAAATAAATAAATAAATAAATAAGATTTTAAGGAAGTTGATAAATTTTCACAGGAAGGCAAAGTCCCTCCCTAAATAGCTAAGTCAATGTTGGAAACGTGGAATGAAAAGTGGTTTACACTGCCAATAAATAAGTATTGAGTGTTGTTGGCATAGGGATATTGGATAAATGGGGAGCTGGCAGCCACATGGAAATAGTAAAACAGGATCTTTCCGTAGCATCATGTATAAAGTTAGACACACTGGATGACTTAAGTGCATAATGTGCTCAACAAAACACAACATAGTCATACCTTCCTATCCTGAGGCCTGGTTTCAGGAGCTCTACCCCAGAAGAGACTCCATGGATACTCAAATCATATATAAAATGGTCCAGTGTTTACATTCAGCCTACACACATCCCCTTGTATACTTTAGGTCAGCTGTGGGTTACTATAAAACTTATAGACTGCAGTGGTATGGAAATGATTTGTGCACTGTTTTTGGTTCAACAACAACCACAAGAAAGCCTCTGAACATGTTCGGTATGGATATTAATCACCCCTGCCACAGGGAACTTCAGCTCGGTTTTATTTGGGGGCTGGGCATTCTGTTAAGCGAGACTCCTACCATTGATCTACATCTGGAATTTGTACCCCAGACATTTATTTATTCATTCGTTCATTTTAAAAAATTATTTACTATTTATTTATTTACTTGTTTGTTTTTGTTTTTGACTTTTTTTCCCCCCAAGACAGGGTTTCTCTGTGTAGCCCTGGCTGTCCTGGAGCTCGCTCTGTAGACCAGGCTGGCTTTGGATTCAGAGATCCACCTCCTCCTGCCTCCTAAGGGCTGGAATTAAAGGTGTGCATCACCACTGCCTGGCTGTTCATTTATTTTTGATACTGGGTCCCACTAGCCCTTGCTAGCCTGGAATTCAGTATGCTGACCAGGCTGGCTTCAAGCTCACCGTGGTGTAGAACAGCTGGTCCCGTGCTTCCATCTCCTACATGCTGAGGTCACACCTGGGCCGCCATGCCTCGCTCAAGTTCAAATTTTCAAACCAGGGCCAGGTAACAATGTCTTAAACCCAGAAAAGTCCAATTGTAAAGCAAAATACCGATGACAATTCTAGATTAGAGACTTCTTGCCGTCTCTGATCTCCCAGCCAAGTTAAATAAGGCAGATCAGAGAAGGAAGAAATCGTCCAGATGAAATTGGCCACCTTGTGCTGGTGTCTCTCCTGCTCCTGCTTCCTGGTTCATGTTTGCGAACTCGCCCAGAACTACAGCGACAGCTATTTTCCAAAGCAGACACAGATGAAAAACCCACCAGCCATACAGCAAGCTCAGGGCCAACCTGGTCTACATGAGACCCTGACCCCCAAAAAGAAGGTTGAATCACTCATTGTCAATGTAGTGAGAGGTTAGGATAGTGGACTTTTATTTTGTGAGGGGTGTGTATGTGTGTGTGTGTGTGTGTGTGTGTGTGTACGCTCGAACTAGGGCATTTGCAAATGTATAGATGTGGAGACCAAGGCTGAAGTTGAATATTTCATTCAATTTGTTTTGGGATAAGGTTTTTGAGGTTTGGGTTTCTTTAAAGATTAATTTATTTATTATATATAAGTACAAGTAGCTGTCTTCAGACACACCAGAAGAGGGCATCAGATCCCATTACAGATGGTTGTGAGCCACCATGTGGTTGCTGGGATTTGAACTCAGGACCTCTGGAAGAGCAGTCAGTGCTCTTAACCGCTGAGCCATCTCTTCAGTCCATAGTATAAGAACATGTTTTGTTTTGTTTCTTAATCCCGGGTGTGGGGATATGGGACTGCTTTGCAGTAGCTGCAGAGAGTTTCCGTGACCATGTGATGTTTGGAATTCTGGAAACTTTTTAGAGGGTAGATAAATGTGAGGGCCCCGAGAGGTTGGCGGTTGTTAGTTGTGGTTTGATAATAGTCATGCTCAAAGAAGAAACTAAAAGAGAGAAATTAGAATCAGGGATCTCTCTCCTCTCCTTCATCTCTCCCTAGACAGTAAAAGAGGGAAAACATGGGAGAGAGGGAGAGGGAGGGGCTAAAGGGTGGGGAAAAAGAAGAACCTACAAAGTAGCAAAGACTAGATACAAGGTTTCACTCTGCAGCCCTGGCTGCCCTGGAGCTCACTCTGTTAACCAGGCTCCCCTCAAACTCGGTGGTTTGCCTGCCTCTGCTTCCCAAGTGCTGGGACTGTCCATCCATCATCATCGCCTTAGCTGAATAACTTACTCCCTTACTTTGTTGTTGTTGTTGTTTAGGTCACTCACCGAGCTCCCTGATTGCTTAGACAGGTTGACCAGAAAGCTCCAGGCATGGTTGTAAAAGTGACTTTTATTTTCCTGTTTTACTTGTTGTCTCCATGACTTACTGCCTCTACCGGTTCACATAGGCCTCATCCTGGAAGCATCTAGCTTCCATACAATCTTATCTAGGCCTAGAATGGTTTCAGTCTCTCAGACTTACTGCGGAATAAGCTCACCCCTTCCTAGTTCTTTCTGAACTCTGACTGGCTGATCAACTCGCCGGTTCTGGCTCAAACTCCTCTAAGCTGACTGATTCAGTCTGGCTTCTCTCTCAGCCTCTCCTGAATTGCTCTGCTTGGCCTCATACCAGCTCTGGCAATCTGTTCTAACCTTCTGGCTTCTTCTGGCTTCACCCGTGTCTAGCTTGTTCTCTCTTCAACCTGATCTGTGTAACTTTCCTATTAAAACTGCCTCTTTTCTCTTTTTTCTTCTCTGTCTGCACTGATCCATTTCCTCTTTCTTCTCGTGAGAGCTGGGCATATCACATTCTGTCAAATCTTTCTCTGATTTGTCACTTTGCCATTCGGTTAGACATTACTTTCAAACATGTATGCTTCCTTCTACAGACTAACTTTATCTTCATTGTTTGGGATTAAAGGTGTGTGCTAAAGGCTGAGCCACACCATGACTGAAAACAAGTTTTTTCAATAAATGACACAATCTTGAGGTTCACAATAGAATCAAATGTCCTGTGACAGACGGTCATGTCTCTGTCCCTCCCTCTGAAGCTCCAGCCCTGGGTTACAGATTTGGGCCATCACTTCTGGATTGTATATGTGAGTCAGGGGATCCAAACTTAGGTCTTTACACTCTCCCAGCCCCTTACCTTGAATTTCTGATCCTCCCTGCCCCACCTGCACTGGGAATTCAAGAGTGTGCTATTGGGTCTGGTTCTCAATCATAGCTTGTAAATTCTTGCTGAGAGCAAGTAACATGACAGATTATGGTCGAAGGCAGGACCTGGTCCCTGAGAGACCTGTTGTCAGAGGAGTGGATGATTCACATGAGCTCATCAGGGCTCGTAGTGGCCCAGCAACGAGGATTTGATGACATCCAGATTTTCTAGCTAAGTGATGTGCAGCCAACAGCTTCCTTAACATTTCTGAGACTTAGCTTCTGCCTGAACTAAGATATTAGGACAAAAAGCAACAGCGAGTGAAACGCCTGACAACTTAGGAGCACTGGGTATCGTCGCTGGAACTCCTGGGATTCAAGTTGCAGCAGGAGAATCAATCAAAGAAAGAAACAAAGCCTAAACCTCGAGAAAACGTTACAAAATCTTTGCTGGAGCTCAGAGAGACAAGGACTTGGTGCAGCGCCAGGGTCTTTCCATCCCTCACACCAGCTGGGAGATGAATGTGTATTAATTCTGTCAACAGGGCTCAGCCTGAGCTGAGGGACCTGGATGCTGGATACTCCCAAGCTCCCGTGCAAAGGCGCTGCTCCCGAGAGATCACTACTGCTCAGGGCCCAGCCTCCTAAGACTCCCCCTCATCCATCCGTCCATCCGAGCCTCCATCCTGTCACCTCCATTTCCCAAGCAACCCTGCTTCACCACCTCTGCCCTGATTCCTTTTAATTCTGACTTGGTTGTTTGCTGCGAAGCTTTCTTTATTGCTTTTTGAGACAGGGTCATGTGGATCTCAGGCTGGCCTCGAACTTAGCATGTGGCCACAGATGGCATTGAATTCCTGGCTCTTTGCCTCCACCTCTAAGCCTGTGTCACCTTGATGTACCTCCATCCCCCTCCCCCACCCCAAACTTCCTATCTGGTTTTCTGCCCTTTGTTTTATATCTATCTATCTATCTGTCTGTCTGTCTGTCTGTCTATCTATCTATCATCTATCTATCATCTATCTATCTATTATCTATCTATCTATATCATTATCTGTTTATCATCTATCTATCTATCTATCATCTATCTACCTATCTATCTATCATCTATTTATCTATCTATCTATCTATCTATCTATCTATTATCTATCATCTATCATCTATCTATCTATCATCTATCTATCTATCATCTATCTATCTATCATCTATCTATCATCTATCTATCTATCATCTATCTGTCTATCTATCATCATCTATCTATCTACCTATCTATCTATCTGTAATCTATCTATCTATCTGTAATCTATCTATCATCTATTAATCTATCATCTATCTGTTATCTATCTATCTATCTATCATCTATCTATCTATCTATCTATCTATCATCTATCTATCTATCTATCATCTATCTATCATCTATCTATCTATTATCTATCTATCTATATCATTATCTGTTTATCATCTATCTATCTATCTATCTATCTATCATCTATCTACCTATCTATCTATCATCTATCTATCTATCTATTATCTATCATCTATCTATCTATCATCTATCTATCTATTATCTATCTATCTATATCATTATCTGTTTATCATCTATCTATCTATCTATCTATCTATCTATCTATCATCTATCTACCTATCTATCTATCATCTATCTATCTATCTATTATCTATCATCTATCTATCGATCATCTATCTATCATCTGTCTATCTATCTATCATCATCTATCTATCTATCTATCTGTAATCTATCTATCTGTAATCTATCTATCATCTATTAATCTATCATCTATCTGTTATCTATCTATCTATCTATCTATCATCTATCTACCTATCTATCTATCATCTATCTATCTATCTATTATCTATCATCTATCTATCTATCATCTATCTATCGATCATCTATCTATCATCTGTCTATCTATCTATCATCATCTATCTATCTATCTGTAATCTATCTATCTGTAATCTATCTATCATCTATTAATCTATCATCTATCTGTTATCTATCTATCTATCTATCTATCATCTATCTATTATCTATCATCTATCTATCTATCTATCTATCTATCTATCTATCATCTATTTATCTATCATCTATCTATCTATTATCTATCTATCATCTATCTATTATCTATCTATCTATCTATCTATCTATCTATCTATCTATCATCTATCTATCTATCTATCTATCTATCTATCTATCTATCATCTATCTATCTGTTTTGCCACCCTCTCACTACACAGAGTAGCCTCCGTTTCTCCCAAGAGTCTCTTTACATAATCCTGAGCTTTCCTAATCCTGATTCTCCTGCCTCCGCCTCTCTGCTGGGATTATAGGCAGGCTAGTGCCAGGACATCCTGTCTGCTTATCTAACAGAGGCTCCACGTTCCATCCTCTGGACCCTAAGTACACGCTGATGTTTGGGCTGTGTTCCTTCCAGCCGTATGGCTCAGACTCAGGGCTTCTTGTACCCTGGGTGATGACCATTTGAATGCGGAGCTGTAGCCTTGGCTTTAGGCCCCACGCTTTGGGATGGGCGTTTGCAAGTTTCTACCCAAGACACTCGCCTCTCTTCTTTTCTCTTTGACAATGGTTGTTTCTTTTAAAATCTTGTCATGAATTGTTTTTCATATCAAAATGAAGCCTTTTTACACTCAGAAAAACAAAGAGTCCCCAAAGACTGTGGTTCCCTCCACATCTCTAAACGTAATGCTTATGCAGCAAATTAGTTAATTAATGGCGCTAGGATGTAGCCCGGCCTTCTTCTTGTTAAAGTGCTACACTACTGAGCTACATCCAGCTCCTGTCAGCTTTTTTCAGGCATCATTTATGGACACACACACACACACAAACACACACACACACCATATACACACACACACACAAACACACACCATACACACACACCACACACACACACACACCATACACACACACACCACATACACACACAAACACACACACACAAACACAAACACACACACACCACACACACACACACAAACACACACCATACACACACCACACACACACACACACACACACCATACACACACACAAACACACACCATACTCACACACCACACACACACACACATACCATACACACACACACACAAACACACACCATACACACACACCACACACACACACACACACCATACACACACACAAACACACACCATACACACACACCACACACACACACACACACACACCACACACACACACAAACACACACACACAAACACACACACAAACACAAACACACACACACACACACACCATACACACACACAAACACACACCATACTCACACACCACACACACACACACACACCATACACACACACACACAAACACACACCATACACACACACCACACACACACATACCATACACACACACAAACACACACCATACTCACACACCACACACACACACACACACACACCATACACACACACACACACACACCACATACACACACAAACACACACACACAAACACAAACACACACACACACCACACACACACCATACACACACACCACACACACACACACACACACACACACACACACCACACACACACACACCATACACACACACACACACACCACATACACACACAAACACACACACACAAACACAAACACACACACACACCACACACACACCATACACACACACCACACACACACACACACACACCATACACACACACAAACACACACCATACTCACACACCACACACACACACACCATACACACACACAAACACACACCATACTCACACACCACACACACACACACCATACACACACACACCACATACACACACAAACACACACACACAAACACAAACACACACACACACACCACACACCACACACACACACACCATACACACACACACACAAACACACACCATACACACACACCACACACACACACACACACACACACACACACACCATACACACACACACAAACACACACCACACACACACACACACACACACACACACACAATTTTACACAAGTCAACACTCATCTCAATGGTATTTCAGGCTGGCCATGCAGGGCGGTGCCAGGCTGCTTCTCCGCACTGTACTTTTGTTCCCCCTTAGGTGCTGAACTGTCTGGAAAGCTCCTCTTGTAATCTCAATACAGCAGACCCCGGCCCCCGCCCCCCGCCTCCCCCATTTCATCCTACAGAAACCACCTCAGGACCGTGTGCTCTCCGGCACAGTGCTCTCTTGGTCTTGTCCACAGCACCAGCTGGAACCTCCTGGCCGCTGTAAAGGGGAGTCTCGTTTCCCGGACCCCCGTCTTCCTGATTTGTTTTCCCTCATGTGGGAGAAGCACATGGTGTGCCAATTTTCTCACTGCTGTGACCCAACACTCTACAAGAAGCCATTTAGGGGAGGGCAGGGTTATTTAGGCTCACAGCTTAGGTCTGGTCCCTCATGGTAGGTAGGTGCTGTGGTAGGGACAAGAGGTGGCTGGTCACATGACTTCTGGAGTCAGGAAGCAGAAAGAGGACAGCAAGTAGGAACAGGACATGAAACTTCAACCCCCCCCCCGCCCGCCCAGGAGCCCACTTTCTCCAGCCAGGTTCCACTTCTGAAAGGGTCCACAACCATCCCAAACAGCACGCTATCTGGAAACCAGTTCTTCAGGCACATGAGCGTATGGGAGACATTTCTCTTTAAAACCGTAAGCAGATTCCCAGAAAGGATTCCATGAGAGTAAGTACAGTTTGAAGTTTTGTATTTGCCAAAATATTCTCATTTTCCTCGAGTGCTGGAATGATAATTCAGTATTTCCCTATGTGACAGTGTTGGCTAGCTTCCAGATTGCTTCTGGGTTGGTGTATGGCCTCTGGGTTGCTTGCCTTGTTAGATTTTTGTTTTTTCCCATGCCCCCCGGCCCCCTCCACACTTCCTGTACTAGTTAGAAGATCCTCAGCCTCGAGTGATTGAGAAACAGTTCAAAGCACCTTAAGTGTAAGAATCTACCTGGCGTAAAAGCTTTAAATGGAAGATAATTTCCAAACAGCTTGACTCACTGATAAATGACAGCGTCTGTGCGATGCGTGTGTATGTGTGTAACACTTGTGGCTGTCAAGTTTCCCCCACTCCATCCCATTTATTTATGAGCTGGGTCTCTCCGAACCCAGAGCTCTCCCATCCAGTCCTAGCCAGCGTGCCCAAGGCAATCAATCCTGCCTCTGCTTCTCTGATATTGAGATTTCAGGTGGCTACGACACCTGTTTGGCTTTGCACTGGAGTTCCTCAAGTAGTGGAGGTCGGGCTTGAACTCATGACCCTCCCGGCCTCTGCCCCCTGAGTGCTGGGGGTGTGAGTCACCTCTTCTTTTCCTGGGCTACTTCTTAGGCTTACCGGATGGCTGCAGTGGCTCCAGGTATATTCACCATCCAGGCTGAGACGATGGAGAGGAAGGGAGATGACGTCTATCTCCATATATTCTTTAGGCCTTAGGGAATCTTCCTCAGGAAGTTACAGGTGATTTTACAGCCTGTTTCACTGGACAAAATATGCCATCTTGTCATGTCTAACATAGGAAGGGACAAAGGGAGTGTTAAACTAGTCACAGTTCCTTCACAAGGGTTTAGGAAGAGTCTACACAGGCCCGGTGGAGAAGAGCAGATACCCAAATATAGATGTGGCTCGAGGAAGAAGGAGATAGGAAGGCAATCAACAATGTTTACTACATTCCAGGAAGTTCTTTGCTTAACTATTGATTCTGACTTAATTACGGCTCCCCCAGTGCCCAGACCTTGAGGCCCCTGACTTTTTATTGACTGCCTCTCATCCTGTTAGTCTCCATAGGAAGCTGTAGACAGGCTTGACTTTATTTATTTATTTATTTATTTATTTATTTATTTATTGTTGAGTCCTTTTGGAAAACCATATATCTCTAGATCGGTTTTAGGTGAGTGCCATATTATCCTCTGTCAATAGAGAAGGTCATGTGTTGGTGTCTCAGGCAAAGCACACAGTCTGGACTCCCTGGCCTTCGTATCTAGGAGCGGTCTCTGGCCATCGCTGGGTGGAATCCTGACTTCAGCTTGTACAGAAGTTTGCTCCCCGGACCTCCATCCTCAAATCAAGGCTGATTGGTTCAGGGAAGAAATGCTGACCCCAAGTATAAGCAGTGAGTTTCTCCCTCTGTGGTATTGGGACAGAAAGCCAGTTCCTATGCCCTTCAAACTAGCCTCAAACTCCAGAAGAGTAACCGTATCCCTTCCATCCTGTGCTCTGAAGAACGGCGAAGTCCAGTGGGTAGGAGAAGGAGCCAGTGCCCAGTAGTGGAGGCAGAGGCAGGCCCCGTGAGACTGACGGAGTAGTGAGAGCTGCCTTCTCTTGGTTTCAGCTTTTCCTGAGGGATGCCTGCATTTCTGCCCTGTGACCATGGGATAAACCATGACATGGGATAAACCAGTAAATTCTAATCTTTTTATTAATTATTATATATAAATACACTGTAGCTGTCTTCAGACACACCAGAAGAGGGCGTCAGATCTCATTACAGATGGTTGTGAGCCATCATGTGGTTGCTGGGATTTGAACTCAGGCCCTTCGGAAGAGCAGTCAGTGCTCTTAACCGCTGAGTCATCTCTCCAGCCCCCCTCATTATTTCTTTCATTTATGAATTTATTTATGTATTTTGACAGGTCTTTCTATGTGGTTCTGGATGTCTTAGAACTTGCTATGTGGGTTAGACTGGCCTCAAACTCACAGAGATTCTCCTGCCTCTGCCTCCTGAGTGCTGGAATGAAAGACGCGTGCCCCTGTGCCCAGCTTTTCATAATTTCTTGGCCTGGCTCCTTACATGAATGGTTAGTTTGGTCAAGCTGGGACTCCAGTCCCAAGGATCTCCTCAGGTCCCTGAGATTGTACAGGAAATACAGAATCAGAGAGACAGAGGCTGGTGAGTCCTGTTCGCTGCCATTTTGGAACGGATGAAGGTGGTGCTGGGCTGCAACTGCCCACTCCCCGCCCTCTCTGTGCCCGACTCTTCTTGCCATGCATGGCCTCCGCTGAGAGCACCTCAGCTTGCTGACTCCACCCTGACTCCTCCCATGACTCCTCTGAGCTAACTTCTGCTCTCAGATCCCAGGAGCTGCAGCTTCTCCATCACAGGACACACAGCACATAATGACTCCTCAGTCAGTCTTTACTAAATTAATGAGTTTTCATCTTTTTTTTTTAAGAGATAGGGTTAAGAAAGGGAGGAAGAAACACGAGGGCAGTGCAGGGGATCGTGACTCACACTTGTATGTAACCCTAGTACCTGGACGGCTAAGAAAGGGGGTTGCACTGAAATTGAGGCAAGCCTGGGCTACACAGGGAGTTCCAGTTTGGCCAGGGCTAGAATGAGACCACACTTTGAAAAGACAGACATGGTGGCCCATGCCTTTAATTTCATCGCTTGGGAGGTGGAGGCAGGAGGATTGAAAGTTCAAGGCCATCCTCAGTCACATAGCAAGCTTGAGCCTGGCCTGAGCTGCATATGGCTCTGTGGAAAAAAAGGGAGGGGAGAATTGGAGAGATGGCTCAGTGGTTATGAGCACTGACTGCTCTTCCGACGGTTCTGAGTTCAAATCCCAGCAACCGCATGGTGGCTCACAACCATCTGTAATGAGATCTGACGCCCTCTTCTGGTGTCTGAAAACAGCTACAGTGTACTCATCATATATGTAAATAAATCTTTTTTTAAAACTACACAAATAAATAAATCTTAAAAAGAGAGTGCTTGAAATAGAGAAATATAGTTTGCTTAATTTCTGGATGCCCCGTGGGAATGCATATATGCATATGTGAGTGAGTGAGTGAGTGAGTGTGTGTGTGTGTGTGTGTGTGTGTGTGTGTGTGTGTGTGTGAAAGACTCACAGCCCTCTTGAGCTGCTTAGTAACCCCCAAGCCAGCCAGGGCTGCATCATGAGGTCCTGTCTCATCCACTCCCAACCACCAATGAGTGAAAACTCTTGAGGTCCAGAGAATCCGTATTGCTGTAATAATCCAGGTGGGCAGCCAGTCCCTATCAGTTGTCTCCCAACCACTTTTGGTTAAACGACTATTCAACATTATAACATTATCTGAAAGAGGATGGGGAGACATATTTATAAAACAAACAAGCAAACAAATAAAACAACAGTAACTCTGTTCTTGAACTGTCCCAGACTGGTTGAATCCAGAGCAGGGCCTGGAGGTCTGTATTTCAAATTCCTTCCCTGCCTGCCTGTCAGGACTTCAGAAATTGTCCTTTGACATGCCCTGTTGATCTCTACATTACAGTCACAAAGCCCCCGCCCCCCCACCCCCCGCCCCGGAGAGAGGAGGAGAGGAAAGTGTGGATCCTCCCTGCTAATAAATATTGATCTGAAAGTTGTCCCTTCCTGGCCCTCAGGGTCCACTCTTAGCTGCTGGCTGAGCTGAGCATTCCCTGGGAAATGGTCTCAAGGTCAGCCAGCCGGCACAGCCTCCGAGGTGGTTGAGGCTGTCGAGGGCCTAAGTGAGACAGTTCTGTCTGCCCCCTGAACGTTGTCGTTAAGCCCATGAAATGCTGGTGCAGGGAGCCAGGGCAGGGGTCAAGAACACTCGCTGTGGACGCAGGTTCAGTTCCCCGAAACCCACACCGAGTGGCTCTCAATAGTCTTTAGCCCCAGTTCTGGGAGATCCAATGCCCATTTCTGGATCCATATCACCTGTACACAAAAAGTGTACATACATACAACCAGGCACATGCACATGCACAAAAAGAAAAAAGAAAAAAAATCCCTAGGAAGAGTTTATGAGAACAAGACAAAACGCAATCCAAACTCCAAAGGACTGAGTAGTGTTGGGAACTGCCTTCCGGGGCACAGGGACTCCGGCTTTTCCGGATCCTGGCACAGAGGGAGTGAGAAGGCTATTGCAGGGAAGCGCTTGGGGAGCTATCACCTGCCCACGCTCTGCTTTTTGTCCTCGCAGTGACCGCGCAGCGTGGACCGAGACTGCGGGTGAGCACTTCTCTTGCATCAGGAAAATTGCTTTCCCTGAAAGTAATTTTTGCTCATTTTAGGCGGCTTCACCCCCAGCTATTAGGACCTCAGTTTGAAATCTTAACATTAGAAAAGTGTTTTAAGGCAGGGCAGTGGTGGCACATGTCTGTTATCCCAGCACTCAGGAGGTAGAGGCCGGGAGATCTCTGAGTTCAAGACTAGCCCGGTCTATAGAGCAAGTTCCAGGATAGCCAGGGCTGTACAGAGAAACCCTGTCAGAGAGAGAGAGAGAGAGAGAGAGAGAGAGAGAGAGAGAGAGAGAGAGAGAGAGAGAGAGAGAAAGGAATAAATGTTTTTAAAATGGCTAACTCTAGATACCTATTTTTATTTATTTTTTAATTAAAATGAAAAGGTGACACAATTAAGCAGTGAATAAGATTCCTTGTCCCCACATCTTTGCCAGAATTTGCTGTTCTTTGCTTTGCCTGCCTGCCTTTCCTTTCCTTTTTCTTCCTTTTCCCCTTCTCTTTCTCTCTTCTTCCTTCCTTTCTTTCTTTGAGACAGCTCTATGTAGCTCTGGTGTCCTGGAACTTACTCTATAGACCAGGCTAGCCTTGAACTCAGAGATCTGCTTACCTCTGCCTCCTGAGTGCTGGGATTAAAGGGGTGTGCCACCACTCCTGGCTGGTGTTTATCATTTATTTGTTTGTTTGTTTTGTTGTGTCTTCGAGACAGGCTCTCTCTCTCTCTCTCTCTCTCTCTCTCTCTCTCTCTCTCTCTCTCTAGTCTCGGCTATATGGGCACGCACTATGTAGACCAGGCTTGCCTAAACTCACATCTACCTGCCTCCTGAGTGCTGGGATTAAAGGTACGTGCCACAATGCCCAGGAGTTTGTTGGAGCTTAATTTTTGCAGATCTTTATGTATTTTCTAGGTTCTCACTTCCTGTCTACGTAAGCTGTCGAGGATGTTCTTGTGCCCTGTGGACCAGCTGCTCAGTTCGCTTGGTTTCCTTCACTGCAATCTCATTCAGATTCTTGGTTTCTTCTCTGCTTTTCCGCATTGAAACCCCTTGTCTGTGGCTGTATCTTGAGATGCTCTATAACTTCCTCTAGCGAGTCCACTGCTTTAGCATTAAATTAAGGTCTTTAATCTGTGTTGAACTGATTCTTTTTTTTTGGTGCAGAAAGAGACAATTGAATGTAGTTTAATTATTCTGCAGGCTCTGCCAGCACTATGTGCTGACTAAGCTTTTCCACTCCAGTATATGTTTGACCCCTTCATCAAAAACTAGACAGCAGTGACTATGTGTTGATTTCGGGGTTCACTGTTACGTTCCAGTGGCCAGAGTTTCTGTCTCTGTCACGGTGAATGACTGCAGCGTGAGGTTAGGTACCCTGATATCTCTGGCAATTTCTTTCTGCTATTCTGGCTCTTACTGTCTCCATGTGACTTTTATGGTTTTTTTTCTAGTTCTAGGACCAATAGCTTTGGAGTTTTGGTGGGGCTTTCTTAGAACCTGTGGCTCAGGCATTTTTACAATATTAATTCTGCCACTTC
This sequence comes from Tokudaia tokunoshimensis, assembly GCA_036184795.1. Lineage (NCBI taxonomy): Eukaryota > Metazoa > Chordata > Mammalia > Rodentia > Muridae > Tokudaia > Tokudaia tokunoshimensis. The sequence goes on from BTHU01000014.1 coordinate 5,647,809, forward strand.
AAAGAGAACGTGAATTCTCCCCCCCCCAATTTTTTCTTTTTTTAAAGCTCTATCTGTCCGTCTGTCTGTCTCTATGTATATGGGTACACTGTAGCTATAGTGATGGTTGTGAGCCACCATGTGGTTGCTGGGATTTGAACTCAGGACCTTCGGAAGAGCAGTCAGTGCTCTTAACTGCTGAGCCATCTCTTCAGCCCCCCACCCCTCCATTTTTCTTTTCATTGTCTTAAAGTTTTCATTGTCCCAGCACTTGAGAGGCAGAGGCAATTGGATCTCTGTGAGTGTGAGGCTAGCCTGGTCTACAGAATGAATTGTAGGATAGCCAGAGCTACTCAGAGAAACCCTGTCTCAAAAAACAAATAAACAAACAAATAGTTTTCATGCGGCATCTTTAACTTCTTGGTTACTTTAGTTTATTCTCCCCATTATTGGTGGAGTATATTTTCTAATTACTTTCTTAGTAAATCAATGATCTAGCTACTTTTTACTTTTTTTTTTTTTTTAACTAGAGTGCATTTTTGTTTTTTTTGAGACAGGGTTTCTCTGTGTAACAGCCCCTAGCTGTTTTGGAACTCACTTTGTAGACCAGGCTGGCCTCGGATTCACAGAGATCCGCCTGCCTCCAGCGCCCACTGCCTCTACGCTTCTGTGTGTACCACATCCATGTGGAGACCCATGGAAGCCAGAAGTGGGTGTCGGAACCCCAGGAGCTGGAGTTACAGACAGTTCTGATGCTGATACACGTGCTGGGAGCTAAAACCGCGTCCTCTGCGAGAACCACCAGTGCTCTTAGAGGCCGACGTTCTCTTCCAGCTTCTAGTAATTCATAAGCTAGCATGAATGCGATTTTCACCTCTACTGAGGCAGACAAGTCCTTTGAATCCATACGTCTCGGAGAAATATTCCTGTGAGTCCCCAAAAGCCCATGTAGTGAGATGTGCGAGGGCAGGCCTCTTCCCCTGTTCTCAGACCTAACGCTCAGAGAGGTTCAAGGACTGAGCCCTCGTGATGCGTCCTTCCAGAGTAGGAACAGCTCCGACGGCAGAGGAAGGTGCCACTCTGAGAACTGTTGCGTGAAATATTAAAAAAATAACAACCCTCGCTAGCGCCGGCTACGCTCCAGTAACGCGGTTTCCCCGCCCCCGGGGTCCCTATGGTGCCCACGGGGCAGCGGCCGCCCAGCTCCCCGTTCTCTTGCTGCGGATCCTGCTCGTATTCCCAGCCATCCGCCCCCTGTGGTTAGCTGTCACAAATCCCCGTAACCAAGTTAAATCAAAACTCTAGAGGCTTGTAATTTATCAATCAGATTGATATCAGTAACTTCACAATCCACAGAACGCCCGCACAATGAACTCAGAGTCAATTGATATTGATACAAGCTGCCCACCTACATTGTACAAACTGTCTTATATTATTCTATCCCTTCTATGATATTCACGACTGCCTGTGGCTATTTAAAGCCACGCGGATCTGGTTCATCTTCCTCTTCCTCCATCTTCCTCCTCCCTGTGTGTCCCTGTCTGTCCCATCTCTAAAACTCTCACCCCGCCTTCTTTTTCCACTGCCCAATCACAGGCTCTAGTCTTATTTTGTGCCCGCCCTCACCCACATATAGACAGCAATCCAGAGAACCAACCAATACTCCTCATGCCATGGTATGGTTCTTTAATTTCTCTTCCCTTACCAACACCAGGTAGAATATCACCTTCTTCCCACCAATCCGTGATGTCATGAGAAGAGATATAGAATGATGGTTTCCGCGAAGTAGGTGTCAGCAAAATGCTGTAAAAAGGACGCCTCTGCTCCAAGACTGGCTCAGAGGCCACTGGATCATTTTAAGAATAGGAGAGAGAGAGAGAGAGAGAGAGAGAGAGAGAGAGAGAGAGAGAGAGAGAGAGAGAGAGAGAAAGAGAGAGAGAGAGAGAGAGAGAGAGAGAGAGAGAGAGAAAGCGCTTGAGGGCTGGGAGGATATTTGGATTGTGTTGAAGTCAAACAGGGAGCATGGGATAGAAAGCCGAGCTAGAAGCCCAGGCTGGCTAGTGACTATCTGGGACCAACCCACAGAAAATGATGGTTATACTCGTGAATGGAGGGCCACGAGGAGGTTTGGCACAGCCGCAGCATACACAGACTTAAAGAATGAGAGGGCTGGAGAGACGGCTGGCTGCTCTTCCAGAGGTCCTGGGTTCAGTTCCCAGCAACAACATGGCCGGCGGCTCATAAGCATCTGAAATGGGATCTGACGCCCTCCTCTGTCATGCTGGCATACATGCAGACAGAGCACTCATACATTAAACACAAACAACTTTTTTTTATATACGAAGAAGAATGAGGACCAGGGGAAGAATGACCTGGGAGTGGAGAGCACTGCAAAACAGCGATGGGGAGGAGTAAGGAGTACAGGGCATTGACGGCTGTTAGTCGGTGGCCTTAAAATTACAGGATGTACCTTTTCATCATTATCTTCGAAAGTTATGCAATTAGTACGTGGGTAGTTTTAGAAACAGCCATTAAAACTTGGAAGCTGAATTTGTTGTTTATATATCAAGAGAAGTAGAATGTCCTTGAAATCAGGATGTGAGAGTCTCACGAAGGCAAAGGGCAGTTGGAGCAGAACTTTCAGCAGGTCATAACCTTGCCCAGAGTGTCATTTGGGGAGACTGTGTAGTATGGTAGGTATAGTGCAGAAAGAACAAAGACCAGAATCAGGTGGTCTTGGGTTCAAGTTCTGTGATATTTGATGTTACTGATGCCCAAATGCCTGTGTTTTCTTCTCTAATATACCATCACAAGGGGCTTGTTGGGTAAGAACACATCATGAAGGTTCTTGCTGAGATGCAGGTCCCAACATCCTCTCTGGGCAGCTCACTGGTAACTCAAGGGGACCTGATCATTCAGGTACCAGCACTTACACACACACACACACACACACACACACACACACACACACACACACACACACGAGAGAGAGAGAGAGAGAGAGAGAGAGAGAGAGAGAGAGAGAATACAAATAACTGTTAAAACACCACAAAATTATAAAACTAATAATGCCATCAATATGTGATAATTAAATGAGCTAATTGTGCAGTTTAGCGAACGGCTTTTCGAGCATGGTAAATGCTATCACAGTTTTGTTGTGATTGGAGTCTCATCTCTTTTTGCATTCCTCTTTGAAACTTCATCCTAACACTAGGTGGCAGCAGTGTTCACTTAAACAGGCCAGTGCTAACTTTCTGAACTAGACGCAGTCTTACCTAAGCGGAAGAAGGGGATGAGATACCAGCAAGACAGGGAGACTGACTGATACAGAGATAGGGGTGAAGATGAGCTTAGACATCGAGAGGGGGGAGAAAGAGGGAGGGAGGGAGAGAGAGAGAGAGAGAGAGAGAGAGAGAGAGAGAGAGAGAGAGAGAGAGAGAGAGAGAGAGAGATTTGGTTATTATTTTTGTTAGCTCACAAATAATGGGATTTCTCCCAGGATTTTCATGCGCATGTCATTACATTTTGTTCTAGTTTTTATCTCTTTTTACTGCCTTTGTTTATGTCCTTCCCCTCTAGAATTTGGTATTTCCTTTCCTTCCCTTCTAAAAGAAAATTTCACTTTATTTTGATGTGTATGGGTGTTTTCCTTGCATGTATGTCTGTGTACCATGTGTGTATATAGTGTGTTTAGAGGTCAGATGAGGGCATCAGATCTCTTGGGACTGCAGTTACAGAGGGCTATGAGTGGCCATGTAGGTGCTGGGATTTGAACCTGGGTCCTTTCATAGAGCAGCCAGTGCTCTTAACTGCTGAGCCATCTCTCTGTATTTTTTTTCCTGCATGCATGTTTGTGCACTATACATGTGCAATGCCCTCAGAGGCCAGAAGAGGGCGTGGGATACTCTGGAACTGGAGTTACTGGAGGTTGTTAGCCACTCAATAGGCTCTGGAAACTGACTAGATCTTCTGAAGAGGTTGTTAGCCACCCAATAGGCTCTGGAAACTGACTAGATCTTCTGAAGAGCACCAGCTGTTCCTCTCCGCTGAGATACTACTCCAGCCCAGGTTTGGTATTTTCAAAAAGAATTTCAGAAAGGGGTTTTCGTTTGTAAATCTTTACAGGACATCCTCCCTCCACCTCCTTGAATGTTTAGCTTTCTTTCTCCTAGAACAATGCTGTTTGCTGACAGTGTTTAAGGGTTATAAGTGGCTCTGGGTGAGAGTTTGCAAGATCCTCTTAAGGAGAATGTCTATAAAAGTGTGGGTTCTATTCATTTTTATCTTATTCTTCCTCCTCCTCCTTTTCGAATTGAGGTGAAAATATGAATACAGTCCCCTCTACCATAAACAATGCAGTTGCTTTCTCACAGTGGGGAACTCACAGGGCTCAGCAGGTCCTGAGGACAATGGATAAGCCTCACCCTGGGAAACCACCCTTGTGATCAGGGTGTCTCCTCTGCCGGGTGAGCACTTAGTATAGATCTTAATTATGAAACGAGGTGGGGCTGGTGAGATGGTTTAGGGATTAAAGACTTGCAGCCAAGCCTAATGACTCTGGTTTGGTCCTCAGAACCTGAGTAGTGTGCAAGGAGAGAACTGGTTCTTACGAGCTGCCTTGTGACTTGCACACTCATGTCACAGCATGTATATGCCCAAACACAGGCAAACACACACACACACACACGCACAGACAGAGACAGAGAGAGAGAAACACACACACACACAGACAGAGAGAGAGAAACACACACACACACACGCACACGCACACGCACAGACAGAGACAGAGAGAGAGAAACACACACACACAGAGAAACACACACACACACACAGAGGCAGAGAGAGAGAAACACACACACACAAACAGACAGAGAGATAGAAACACACAGACAGAGAGAGAGAGAGAAACACACACACAGAGAAACACACACACACACAGACACAGAGAGAGAAACACACACACACAGACAGAGAGAGAGAGAGAAACACACACACACACAGAGAAACACACACACACACAGAGACACACACACAGACAGAGAGAGAGAAACACACACACACACATACACACACACAGAGAGAGAGAGAGAAACACACACACAGACAGAGACAGAGAGAAACACACACACAGAGATAGAGAGAGAGAGAGAGAGAATAACTGCAAGTTTAAGAATAAAAAAGAAGGAAAGAAGGGCTGGAGAGATGGCTCAGCAGTTAAGAGCACTGACTGCTCTTCTGAAGGACCTGAGTTCAAATCCCAACAACCACATGGTGACTCACAACCATCTGTAATGAGATCTGATGCCCTCTTCTGGAGTGTCTGAAGACAGCTACAGTGTACTTACATATAATAAATAAATAAATCTTAAAAAAGTAAGAATAAAAAAGATACTTTTTTCTGTAAAGGATACTCTTCTCACATAAGGCATGGTATGTGCAATATTATCTGCTGTGTAATCTTTACTCCAAGATTAAAACCATGAACATTATATTTGTTGCTAAGGCAGGGTCTCGTGTAGCTCAGTCCACTATTGGCTCTGTAGCTAAGAATAACCTCAAAATTCTGATCCTTCAGACTCTACCTCGAGAATGCTGGGAGTACAGGCATATGCTATCACAGGAGCCACTTTGGTGCTGGGCGTTGAGCCCAGGGGCTCAGTTGTTCACCAAACACTTGAACTAGATCCTAAACCTGTCTTATTTTCTGACAGCCAGAAATCCTGGAGCTGTTTATTTGATGGTTCTAGCCTTGGGTCTCTATGGAGTTTCAGTCAAGACTGTGAATGTGTGTGCACCCCATGCATGCCTGACGCCTTCAGAGTTCAGAAGAGGGCACCACATACCCAAGTCCGAGTCATAGGTGGCTGTGAGCCACCACATGGGTGCTTGGAACCACACTTAGGCTGGTGGGCACATTGCAGTCTCCATTCTATGCTAATTAAAATCAAATCAGGTTGAACTCTACTATACTGGTCACATAGTCCATCAGGGGCTTCACCCCGGTGGCACACACATTTCCCATTTGGAATACAGACACGAGTCGGGCTTCTATACCTTCTAGTTTCTTGTAGGCACAGAAGCACCTTCTACAGATAAGCCAGTTTGGCAGTAGCTGGCAGAGATCCCATCATGCAGCTCGTCAGAGCTTTCCCTCCCGTCACTTCCCATCACTTTTATTATTATTATTTTCTTTTTTTTTTCTTCCCGGGCATGCTTTCCGGGACATTCTAGGCTCAGTGATAGATTGTTGTCCTGGTGTGTGTGTGTGTGTGTGTGTTCATTCTTTGCCTCAGGAGAATTTGCTAGGCAGGGCAGGTGGTCCTTTCCTGTAGTTCCAGCCTAGCACTTGGGAAGCTGACATAGACTTGCTGCAAGTCTGAAGCAAGCCTGGGCTACAAAGTGGTTCTAGGCCAGCCTGGACTGTTTCAACAAAACAAAAAAAGAGCAGCGACAGGTAGAGCGATTCGAGTATTTAACCTTAAAAGCTCGCCCTGAACTCACTGTAAATACTGAGTTTCATTCCGTCCCTCTCAACAGAACCCTCTCTACCTGTTTTCATAGCGTTGTTACTAAACTCACAATGTGACCCTTACGGTGGACTAAGGCTCGCAGGTCTAGTCTTGAATTCTCGTAACCCATGAAATATACACATATGATATCCTCTTTGCTTTATGAAGTCATTTAAGCTCGGAGGAGGGACACAGGGAAGGTCCTGGTGTTAGCAAGGGGCAGCTCTAGCAAAACCCTTCCGCATAGTGCCACCGTTTGCCTGGGACCCTAAGAGGTGCCTACATGGAGTCCTGCTGTTCTTCGCAGGAACACGGAGCCGTGGCCGGATCCTCGAGCGTGGGCGTGGGACAGCGACTGTCACCCACTCGAGCGAAGTGAGTCCCATTGGGCGGGCTGGGTCTGCGCCCCGCGCGTGCACAAAGCCCTTTATTGAGGCGACGGGTGACGCAGGGCAGGCTCCGGGTGAGCGCCATGTGAGCGGGGCTCCTGAACAATCGGACGGACCGGCAAGCAGGAGCACGAGCGAGCAAGCGGGCGCGTGTCCGCGGCGGGGCCGCTGCCAGTGCGCGGCCATGTGCACCTAGTACGCGCGCTGCCCTGGGTCGGGGGCGCGGCCGGGGCGCGGCTGACCTGCGGGGTACAGTGGCTCCCGGAGCGGCACAGGCTGGGAGTGCGAGGCCCGCACTCGCCACCGTGCTCCAGCCGGTTCTGTCTGGAACTGAGAGCAGGAAAGGGCTGTGCCCTACGGTGGCCAAGTGCACCTCTGGGGTTCCAAGCCGGTGAGGCCGGGTCGTTGTCCCCACCACGGCCACAAGGGCGCGCAGCTACGAGACCCGGCGACCGGACTCAGGCGCACTCAAAGACCACCTACTGTGCCTCGGTGCGGGGGTGCCAACTGCAGTCTTGCTCCGGATGACCCTCGCCTGGCTTTCCCTCACCTTAGACTGTTGCTGAACTGATTGAGCGACTTCCTGGAAATGAACAGAACTAGCTTTTATGTTCATGGTTCAGGTCCAGTGAATGTTTACGATGTACTTCCTGACATCCCCACATGCTTTCTCCTGGCCTTTGATTATTTGGCGGTAAAAATATTCAAAGGAGAGCTGTTAATTAGGCCTGTTGCTGTTCTTTCAGGCAAAGTGAATAGAGCGGCGCAGATGTTACACCAGTGAGGAAACGAATTGGGATCATTTGTCATGGCGTATGGCTTGCCAAGAAGGAACACAGTACAGACCATTTTGAAGGGCAGCTGTTATAAAGTGTAAGTATACACACACACACACACACACACATTAATTACAGTACCGTGGCTGGAGCTTACAACAGGGGCTGGGCGCTTCTGTTCACATCGAGTTACTGGAGTAGATGAAAGCACTTCAATGGATCTGGATTTTGTCTTTAAAAGACTACTTGAAATTTATTTTTATTTTGTGTTTGTACCTGTCTCCGTATCTGTATGTACACTACATGCGAGCAGGTGCCCATGAAGACCAAAAGACTGTGTTGGGTCCCCTGGTTCTCTCTCTCTCTGTCTGTGTGTATGTGTGTGTGTGTGTTTGTGTGAGTGCTGGGAAGCAAACCTCTGTCCTGTTTGCAAAAGCAGTTAGTGCTCTTAATGGGTGATCTATCTTTCCAGCTTCCCAAATGGTACTTTTATAAGAATATATGAACAGGGGCTAGAGACTTGCCTCATGGATTAAGAGCATCTTCTGCTTTTGCAAAGGACCTGAGCTTGGATTCCTGCGCCCACAAGGCGGCTCACAACAGTCCCTAACTCTGGTTTCATTAGATCTGTCCCCCCCTTTTGGACCAAATGGGCACAAAGCATGCATGAAATAGACATCTATGCAAACAAAACACCTACCTAAAATAATCTGAAAAATTAAAATATGCACTTGGGAGGGAAGGATTTAGTTGGCTTCATTTCCAGGATACTTTCAGCTCATAAGTCATCACTGAGGGAAATCGGGGCAGAAACTCAAGTTGGGAGCTTGAAGCAGAAACACTGCTTGCCGGCAGGCTTACACTTCGCCAGCCTTAGCCCAGATCACCTTCCAGGTAGCCGTACAGCCCACAGTGTGCTGGGCCCCATTCCCCACAGACATGGCCGCAGGTCTTGTGAACTGGGAAAACACTCACCTAGGCCACTCCTGGCTGTGTCAAGTGGACTGTGTCAAAGCTGACAGACACTTTTATCAAGTCTTCACAGCGAAGCAATTCTTTGAAATGAGAAAACAGAGGTCTCTAGGCTGATCAAGCCTCAGTAGTATGCTTATGTTCTGGGAGAGGTTGTGTCACCTTGTTTAAAGACATTCTTTTTTTTTTTCAAGATTTATTTATTTATTATATGTGATTACACTGTAGCTGTCTTCAGACACTCCAGAAGAGGGCATCAGATCTTATTACGGATGGTTGTGAGCCATCATGTGGTTGCTGGGATTTGAACTCAGGACTTTCGGAAGAGCAGTCAGTGCTCTTAACCCCTGAGCCATCTCTCCACCCCGTTTAAAGACATTCTAAAATTACCGTTTAGGTTAGCATCTAAAATAATGGGTTTCATTTGTATATATGTGTGTGTATATATGTCTATATATACATACATACATATTTATGTCTGTCTATCATTTTTCTTTAGTTTCAGCCATTCAAAAACACCTTTACTCCTACCATCTTCTTTTTTTTTTTAAGATTTATTTATTTATTATATGTGAGTACCCTGTAGCTGTCTTCAGACACTCCAGAAGAGGGCATCAGATCTTGTTACAGATGGTTGTGAGCCACCGTGTGGTTGCTGGGACTTGAACTCAGGACCTGGAAGAGCAGTCAGTGCCTTAACTGCTGAGCCATCTCTCCAGCCCTACTACTACCATCTTAAAACAGTCATAGTGTATAAATGTATTAACAACACCCGTGTAAGAGCACTCTTTTAGCTGGTACAAAGGGTCAGTTTAGCTTCCTGTCCTCCTGGGCAGGCAGAGTGTATCAACATGGACTTTTCAGTCTGAAGCCCTGAACTCCAAGCCTGGCATCTCTGCACGCTGTGTCTCAGCTTTAAAGCCTACATCTGTGACACAATGCATGCCTGTCTATTGTGGTGGGGCTAGCCAATGAAACAATGTGTGTCTAAGACCTGCTGGTTGCCCGGAATACAGAGAGCTCATAATGGAAGTATTGTTATGCAGAAGTTGCACTCTGTGGTATTGCCTTAAAAATTGCTTTCTACTTCTTCTCCTCTTCCTTCTCTTCCTCCCTCTCCTCCTCCTCTCCTTCCTCTTCCTCCTCTTCCTCTTCCTCCTCTTCCTCTTCCTCCTCTCCTTTCTCTTCCTCTTCTTCCTTCTCCTCCTTTCCTTCCTCTTTCTCCTCTTCCTCCTCCTCTCCTTTCTCTTCCTCCTCCTTCTCTCCTTTCTCTTCCTCCTTCTCCTCTCCTTCCTCTTCCTCCTCTTCTCCTTCTTCCTCCTCTTCCTCTTCCTCCTCCTCTCCTTTCTCTTCCTCTTCTTCTCCTCCTTTCCTTCCTCTTTCTCTTCTTCCTCCTCCTCTCCTTCCTCTTCCTCCTCTTCCTCCTCTCCTTCTTCTTCCTCCTCTTCCTCCTCCTCTCCTTTCTCTTCCTTTTCTTCCTTCTCCTTTCCTTCCTCTTTCTCCTCTTCCTCCTTCTCTCTTTCCTCTTCCTCCTCCTCCTCTCCTTCCTCTTCCTCCTATTCTCCTTCTTCTTCCTCCTCCTCTCCTTTCTCTTCCTCCTCATCTTCCTCCTCCTCTTCCCACTCCTCTTCCTCCTCCTCCTCTCCTTCCTCTTCCTCCTCTTCCTCCTCTCTTTCCTCTTTCTCCTCTTCCTCTCCTTCCTCCTCTTCCTCCTACTCTCCTTTCTCTTCCTCTTCCTCCTCCTCCTCTCCTTTCTTTTTCTCCTCCTACTCTCCTTCCTCCTCCTTTCCTCCTCCTCCTTTCCCTCCTCCTTCTCTTCCTCCTCCTCTTCCCCCTCCTTCTCTCCTTCTTCTTCCTCTTCCTCCTCCTCTTCCTCTCCTTCCCCTTCCTCCTCCTACTCTCCTCCTTCCTCCTCTTCCTTCTCCTTCTCTTCTTCTGATACAGGCTCTTATCTGTGTAACCTTAGCTGGCCTTCATGAACTGGCCATGTAGAGCAGGCTGTTTTTCAACTTCTGCCTCCCAGGTGTGGGGACTAAGGCCTGCACAGTCATGCTTGGCTTTTACCCTTTAACCCCTCTGCTTGGTTTATGACATATACTATTGTGAGGCAAGAAAAGTTTTCAAACATCTAAGATGTCAGTGTGGATCTTTAACGGGCTACGCAAGATTACGATTCGTTACATTCAGTTCAGGTTTGCTCGTTGGGTGCAGTTTAGACCTTGGACTATAGGACGTGCCATTCTAGTAAGTATCATTTCAATTATAGATCAGGTGGCACGGGACTGTAAACCCAGTCACTTGGGAGATTGAGGCAGGAAGATTTTAAATGGAAGAACTACCTAAGCAGTTAAGTAAAAATAAATACATTAAATAAAACACCCTCATAGAACATCCCAAACCCACAACAAACCCACCAACACAGTATAGACACTGTATAAAAAATAATAGGAAATACTGTTTTTATGCAGTGCTGGGAATCGAACCCAGGCCCTCATGCATGCTTGGTAAACAGTCTAGTAGTTGAGCTACAACTCCAGATCCTTAGGTGTGCCTTTCTTAGTAGACTTTGATACAATTTCTGTGCTTTCAATAACTTTTATTTAAAAATATTCATCTCTCTGTGTGTTCACATACTAAGCACATGTATGTTGGAGGTCAGAAGACAGTTTATGGAGCTGGTTCTTTCCAGTCACTCGGGGTCCTAGGGATCTAGCCTGGGTTATCAATCTTGCTGGCAGGCATTGTTATTGGCTGAGCCATCTCAAAGTCTGTTTTTTGAAAGAGACTATTTATTTATTTATTTATTTATTTATTTATTTATTTCCGAGACAGGGTTTCCTCTGTGTAGCACTGGCTATCCTGGAACTCACTTTGTAGACCAGGCTGGCCTCGAACTCAGAAATCCCCCTGCCTCTGCCTCCCAAGTGCTGGGATTAAAGGCATGCACCACCACTGTCAGGCTAATTTATTTATTTTAATTTATTTACATTTCAAGTGTTATCCCCTTACCTGGTTTCCCCCTCTCTGGAAACCCCCTCTCCTCTCCTCCCTCTTCCTGCTTCTATGAGGGCGTTCCTCCACCCACCCACCCACTCCTGCCTCCCCGCCCTCGATTCCCCTACACTGGGGCATCTATCAAACCTTCATAGGACCAAGGACCTCTCCTCCCAGTGATGTCTGACAAGCCTGTCCTCTGCTACATATGCAGCCAGAGCCATGTGTACTCCTTGGTTGGTGACTTAGTCCCTGGGAGCTCTGGGGGGTCTGGTTGGTTGATATTGTTGTTCTTCCTGTGGGGTTGCAAACCCATTCAGCTCCTACAGTCCTTTCTCTCACTCCTCCATTGGGGTCCCCGCACTCAGTGCAATGGTTGGCTGTGACCATCTGATTCTGTGTTTGTAAGGCTCTGGCAGGGCCTCTCAGGAATCAGCTATATCAGGCTCCCTTCAGCAAGCCTTTCTTAGCATCCACAATTGTGTCGGGGTTTGGTGACTGTATCTGGGATGAATCCCCAGGTGAGACAGTCTCTGAATTGCACTTTGTCTCCTTCAGTCTCTGTTCTGCACTTTGTTTCCATATTTGCTCCCATGAGTATTTTGTTCCCCTTTCTAAGAAGGACCACACTTTGGTCTTCCTTCTTCTTGAGCTTCCTGTGGTCTGTGAATTGTATCTTGGGTATTCCAAGCTTCTGGGCTAATATCCACTTATCAGTGAGTGCATACCATGTGTGTTCTTTTGTGATTGGGTTACTTCACTCAGGATGTGATATTTTCTAGGTCTCTCCATTTGCCTAAGAATTTCATGAATTCATCATTTTTAGTAGCTGATGTACTCCATTGTGTAAATGTTCCACATTTTCTGTATCCATTCCTCTGTTGAAAGACATTCATAATAGCTGACTATTATAAATAAGGCTGCTATGAACATAGTGGAGCATGTGTCCTTGTTATACGTTGGAGAATTTTTTGGGTATAGGCCCAGGAGTGGTATAGTTGGGTCCTCAGGTAATATTATGTCCAATTTTCTGAGGAACCGCCAGACTGATTTCCAGAGTGGTTGTACCAGCTTGCCATCCCACCAACAATGGAGGAGTATTCCTCTTTCTCCACATCCTCGCCAGCACCTGCCATCACCTGAGTTTTTGGCCTTAGCCATTCTGACTGGTGTGAGGTGAAATCTCACCTCACTCTTTTGATTTGCATTTCCCTGATGACTAAGGATGGTGAACATTTCTTTAGGTGCTTCTCAGTCCTTCAAGTTTCCTCAGTTGAGAGTTCCCTGTTTAGCTCTGTACCCCATTTTTAATAGGGTTATTTGGTTCTCTGGAGTCTAACTTCTTGAGTTCTTTGTGTATATTGGATATTAGCCCTCCATCAGATGTAGGATTGGTAAAGATCTTTTCCCAATCTGTTGTTTGCCATTTTGTCCTACTTACAGTGTCCTTTGCCTTACAGAAGCATTGTAATTTTATGAGATCCCATTTGTCGATTCTTAGAGCATAAACCATTGGTGTTCTGTTCAGGAACTTTCCACCCTGTGTCCATGTGTTCAAGACTTTCCCCCACTTTCTCTTCTATTAGATTTATTGTATCTGGTTTTATGTGGAGGTCCTTGATCCACTTGGACTTGAATGGATCAATTTGCATTCTTCAACATGTTGACTGCCAGTTGAACCAGCACCATTTGTTGAAAATGCCATCTTTTTTCCACTGGATGGTTTTAGTTTCTTTGTCAAAGATCAATTGACCATAGGTGTGTGGGTTCATTTCTGGGTTCTTCAATTCTAATCCATTGGTCTACCTGCCTGTCACTGTACCAATACCATGCAGTTTTAACACAATTGCTCTGTAGTACAGTTTGAGGTTAGAAATGCTGATTTCCCCAGTTCTTTTATTGTGGAGAATAGTTTTCACTATCCTGGGTTTTTTCTTATTCCAAATGAATTTGAGAATTGCTTTTTCTAATTCTATGAAGAATTGAGTTGGAATTTTGATGGGGATTGCACTGAATCTGTAGACTGCTTTTAGCAAGATGGACATTTTTACTATATTAATAATCCTGACAATCCAAGAGCATGGGAGATCTTTCCATCTTCCGAGATCTTCAATTTCTTTCTTCAGAGACTTGAAGTTCTTGTCATACAGATCTTTCACTTGCTTAGTTAGAGTCATACCAAGATATTTTATATTGTTTGTGGCTATTGTGAAGGGTGTCATTTCCCTAATTTCTTACTCAGCCGCTTTATCCTTGAGTATAGGAAGGCTACTGATTTGTTTGAGTTAATTTTTATATCTGGCCACTTTGCTGAAGGTGTTTATCAACTGTAGGAGTTCTCTGGTGAAGTTTTTGGGGTCACTTAAGTATACTATCATATCATCTGCAAATAGTGATATTTTGACTTTTTCCTTTCCAATTTATATACCTTTGACCTTTTGTTGTCTAATTGTTCTAGCTAGAACTTCAAGTACTATATTGAATAGATATGGAGAGACAGAGCAGCTTTGTCTAGTCCCTGAGTTTAGTGGGATTGCTTCAAGTTTCTCTCCATTTAGTTTGATGTTGCCTACTGGTTTGCTATATATTGCTTTTACTATATTTAGGTATAGGCCTTGAATTCCTGATCTTTCCAAGACTTTTAACATGAAGGGATGTTGAATTTTGTCAAATGCTTTTTCAGCATCTAGTGACATGATCATGTGGTTTTTTTCTTTGAGTTTGTTTATGTAGTGGATTACATTGATGTATTTCTGTATATTGAACCATCCCTGCATCCCTGGGATAAAGCCTACTTGATCATGGAGAATGATCATTTTGATGTATTCTTGAATTCAGTTTGTGAGAATTTTTTGAATATTATTGCATTGATATTCATAAGGGAAATTGATCTGAAGCTCTCTTTGTTGGGTCTTTGTGAGGTTTTGACATCAGTGTAACTGTGGCTTCCTAGAATGAGTTGGGCAGTGTTCCCTCTGTTTCTATTTTGTGGAATACTTTGAAGAGTATTGTTATTAGGTCTTCTTTGAAGGTCTGATAGAATTCTGCACTAAACCAATCTGGTCCTAGGCTTTTTTTGGTTGGGAAACTTTTAATGACTGCTGCTATTTCTTTAGGATTTATGGGACTGTTTAGATGGTCTATCTGATCCTGATTTAACTTTGGTATTAGGTATCTGTCTAGAAAATTGTTTATTTCATCCAGATTTTCCAGTTGTGTTGAGTACAGGCTTTTGTAGTAGGATCTGATGATTTTTGAATTTCCTCAGTTTCTGTTGTTATATCTCCCTTTTCATTTCTGATTTTGTTAATTTGGACACTGTCTCTGTGCCCTCTGGTTAGTCTGGCTAAAGGTTTATCTATCTTGTTGATTTTCTCAAAGAACCAGCTCCTGGTTTGATTGATTCTTTGTATAGTTTTTTGTTTCTACTTGGTTGATTTCAGCCCTGAGTTTGATTATTTCCTGCCATCTACTCCTCTTGGGTGTATTTACTTCTTTTTGTTCTAGAGCTTTCAGGTGTGCCATTAAGCTGCTAGTGTATGCTCTCTCCAGCTTCTTTTTGGAGGCACTCAGAGCTATGAGTTTTCCTCTTAGTACTGCTTTCATTGTGTCCCATAAGTTTGGGTATGTTGTACCTTCATTTTCGTTAAATTCTAAAAAGTCTTTAATTTCTTTCTCTATTTCTTCCTTGACCAAGTTATCATTGAGTAGAGCATTGTTCAGCTTCCATGTGTATGTGGGCTTTCTGTTGTTTTTGTTGCTATTGAAGACCAGCCTTAATTCATAGTGATTTGTTAGGAGGCATAGGATTTTTTCAATCTTCTTATATCTGTTGAGGTCTGATTTGTGACCGGTTATATGGTCAGTTTTGGAGAAGGTACCATGAGGTGCTAAGAAGAAGGTATATTCTTTTGTTTTAGGATGAAATGTCCTATAAATATCTGTTAAATCCATTTGACCTATAACTTCTGTTAGTTTCACTGTTTCTCTGTTTAGTTTGTGTTTCCATGATCTGTCCATTGATGAGAGTGGGGTGTTGAAGTCTCCCACTATTATTGTGTGAGGTGCAAAGTGTGCTTTGAGCTTTAGCAAAGTTTCTTTTATGAATGTGGCTGCCCTTATATTTGGAGCATAGAATTGAGAGTTCTTGGTAGATTTTTCCTTTGATGAGTATAAAGTGTCCTTCCTTATTTATTTTTTTTGAAGACTCTTTTGTTGAAAGTCCATTTTATCTGATATTAGAATGGCTACTCCAGCTTGTTTCTTGGGACCATTTCCTTGGAAAATTGTTTTCCAGCCCTTTACTCTGAGGTAGTGTTTGTCTTTGACACTGAGGTGCATTTCCTGTGTGCAGCAAAATGTTGGGTCCTGTTTACGTATGCAGTCTGTTAGTCTACGTCTTTTTATTGGGGAATTTAGTCCATTTGATGTAAAGAGATATTAAGGAATAGTGATTGTTGCTTCCTGTTATTTATTTGTTTGTTTGTTTGTTTTTTCGAGATAGGGTTTCTCTGCATATCCCTGGCTGTCCTGGAACTCAGAAATCTGCCTGCCTTTGCCTTCCAGGTGCTGGGATTAAAAGCGTGCGCCACCACTGCCCAATGCTTTGTTATTTTTGATGTTATTTTTATGTTTGTGTGGCTATCTTTTTTTGGGTTTGTTGAGGATTACTTTCTTGCTTTTTCTAGGGTGTAGTTTCCCTCCTTGGGTTGGCGTTTTCCATCTATTATCCTTTGTAGGGCTGGATTTGTGGAAAGATATTGTGTAAATTTGGTTTTGTCATGGAATATCTTGGTTTCTCCATTTATGGTAATTGAGAGTTTTGCTGGGTACAGTAGTTTGGGCTGGCATTTGTGTTCTCTTAGGGTCTGTATGAGATCTACCCAGGATCTTCTAGCTTTCATAGTCTCCGGTGAGAAGTCTGGTACAATTCTGATAGGTCTGCCTTTATATGTTACTTGACCATTTTCCCTTACAGCTTTCAATATTCTTTCTTTGTTTTATGCATTTGGTGTTTTGACTATTATGTGACAGGAGGAATTTGTTTTCTGGTCCAGTCTATTTGGAGTTCTGTAGGCTTCTTGTATGTTCGTGGGCATCTCTTTCTTTAGGTTAGGGAAGTTTTCTATAATTTTGTTGAAGATATTTACTGGCCCTTTAAGTTGAGAATCTTCACTCTGTTCTATACCTATAATCCTTAGGTTTGGTCTTCTCATTGTGTCCTCAATTTCCTGGATGTTTTGGGTTAGGAGATTTTTGCATTTTCTTTGACTGTTGTGTCAATGTTTTTTTTATGGTATCTTCTGCACCTGAGAGTCTCTCTTCTATCTCTTGTATTCTGTTGCTGATGCTTGCATCTATGATTTCTCATCTCTTTTGTATCTCTCATCTCTTTTCTATCTCCAGGGTTGTCTTCCTTTGTGATTTCTTTAATGTTTCTATTTCCATTTTAAATCTTGGATGGTTTTGTTCAGTTCCTTCACCTGTTTGGTTGTGTTTTCCTATAATTCTTTAAGGGATTTTTGTGTTTCCTCTTTAAGGGCTTCTACCTGTTTACGTGCATTTTCTTGTATTTCTTTAAGGGAGTTATTTATGTCCTTCTTTTTTTTTTTTTTTTGTTTTTCGAGACAGGGTTTCTCTGTGTAGCTGTGGATGTCCTGGAACTCACTCTGTAGACCAGGTTGGCCTCAAACTCAGAAATCCTCCTGCCTCTGCCTGGGATTAAAGGTGTGTGCCACCACTGCCCAGTTATGTATGTCCTTCTTAAAGTCCTCTATTATTATCAAGAGATGTGTTTTTAAGTCAGAGTCTTGCTTTTCTGGTGTGTTGGACTATCCAGAGCTCGATGTGGTGGAAGAACTGGGTTCTGATGATGCCAAGTAGCCTTGGATTCTGTTGCTTATGTTCTTGCCCTTGCTTTTTGCCATCTGGATATCTGTGGTGTTATCTGGTCTTGCTGTCTCTGACTGTGGCTTTTCCCTCCTGCAAGCCACTGTGTCACTACTCTTGGGAGACCAGTTTTCTCCAGGAGGAATTTGGGTATGAAGTGCTGTGGTACAGGGTGAGCTCTGGGGTGCAGACAGAAACCAGACAGATCCTGTCCCCAGCTAATCCTTGGTTCCTGTGTACTGATGGCTCTGGGAGGGTCCCTCTTGGGCCAAGAATTTGACAGAAGTGGTGGTCTTACCTGTGCTTGCAGCTGTTTTGGCTCTCCTGGGAGACCAGCTCTCTCCCAGGGCTATTTGTGTATGGAGTCCTGTGGCAGAGGATCAGTTCCAGGCCAGACAGAAACCAGAAGGCTTCTGTCCCAGGCCACTCCTAGGTTCATGGGACCTGAGGGTTCCGGGCAGGTCCCTCTGAGCAGCAGTGGTGGTTTTACCTGCGCTCACAGGCTTGTCAGCACTCCGGGGAGGCTCGCTCTCTCCTGGTGCTATTTGGGTATGGAGCCCTGTGGCAGAGGATCAGCTCCGGGCCAGACGGAAACCGCAAGGCTCCATGAAACAGACTATTTTTATAAATACATCTTTGTGACTTTTATTTTATTTTTTTAAACGGATTTTTCTTTTTAAAGACTTATTTATTTTTGTATGTGAGTACACTGTGGCTATCCTCAGACACACCAGAAGAGGGCATCAGATCCCATTACAGATGGTTGTGAGCCACCATGTGGTTGCTGGGAATTGAACTCAGGACCTCTGGAAGAGAAGGTAGTGCTCTTAACTGCTGAGCCATCTCTCCAGCCCCAAAGTTTATGTCTTGTATGTAAATATTTTGCCTACACATCTGTCATACCATGTGCATGCAGTGCCTTTAGAGGTCAGAAGGGG
The DNA here is from genome assembly GCA_036184795.1 of Tokudaia tokunoshimensis. Classification (NCBI taxonomy): domain Eukaryota; kingdom Metazoa; phylum Chordata; class Mammalia; order Rodentia; family Muridae; genus Tokudaia; species Tokudaia tokunoshimensis. The sequence continues at coordinate 5,666,255 of BTHU01000014.1, forward strand.
GCAGAGGATTCCTTGGAACTGATGTTACAGATGGCTGTGAACCACTGTGTGTGTGCTGAGAACTGAATCCTGGTCCTTAGCAAGAACCACAAGTGTTCTTTACCAGTAACATCTTTCTGGTTCCTTTCTCACTTTGTGATTATATTCTATCATCTATCTATCTTATCTATCATATCTATCTGTCTATCTATCTGTCTATCTATCTATCTATCATCTGTCATCTATCTCCATTCATCTACCTATCATCTATCACTAAAATTCTTGCACACATCTATTTTTTTGTTTTAAAAAAAATCAAATATTTATTTACTTACATATGTTTGTGTATATGTGCAGTTTTCAGGAAGTGACTTCCTAGGTCCTGGGGGGCATGAATTGCAGGTGGTCAGGCTTAGCAGCAAGCACCTTTACCCACTGAACCCTTTCACCATTTCCAAACAACTGTTTGTTGTTATTTCATTTTATATTTATTTATTTTACTTTTGTATATGAATGTTTTGCTTGTGTTCCTATTGGAGCCCCTGAAACTGGGGCTACAGATGGTTGTGAGCTGCTTTGTGGGTTCCGGGAATTCAGCCTGGATTGTCTAAAAGACCAACAAGTGCTCTTAACCATGGATCCATTTCTCGAGCCCCATCCCTTTGTTGCTCCTTGAGGCAGGGTTCTACCATGTGCGTCAGGTCGTTTTGGAATGCACTATACAGTCTAGGCTGTCTTCAAACTCAGTGTCTTCCTGCCTCTGCCTCCAGAGTACTAGGATAACAGCCACTTATATCTACTTATATCCTGCCACTCTCGGGATTACAAGTGTACGCTACTATATTCAGCTGGTCACATTATCTGACCAGCCACAAAAGACATTGTAGTTGGATGTGGTAGTGCATGCCTTTAAACCCAGCTCTTGGGAGCCAGAAGCAGGCAGATCTCTGTGAATTTGAGGCAAGCCTGGTCTACATAGAAGTTCAAGGCTAGCTAGGCTGTCCTAATGAGACCCTGTGTCTAACTAACTAACTAAATAAATGAAGACAGACAGACAGACAGACAGACATTGTAGCTTATAGTTCCTGTTCCCAACCTCATTTGTAGATTAGCTGGAATTGTAGGCTGCTGCACCAGACAAACCCTGGCATAGTTTCTGGCCTTTTACCAACGTGTCTCTGAGGTAGTTAGGACTTTCTTCCTTGTTAGGATGATAACTCTGAAAAAAATCTTCCATTAGCGAAAGTGGAGGGGAAGGCAGCAAGACATCGTCTGTACGTCACGCGGCACGCCCAGTGGAAAACTGGTTGAATAAGCTCATGAAATTTTGCCTCAGACAGGAACCATGGGACCTTGCGGAACTCACAAAGACCTGGTACACAAACTTGACGAACATCAAGTTACCATTCTTGGGGGAAATCGCATTTGGTAGTCCTATGAATCTCTTGGCAACCCAAATCAAACAGGAATGTCAGCTCCCTTCACTGAAAAGTGAGTTAAGTTCTGCTTTAATAAGTTAGCAATCGTACCCTTGACTGGTTACCACAGAACTTTTAAGTTTGTCATCCACACCCATGCCTCCTGTTGGTTCTCAGTAAAGTTAATTCCTCAACAGTGTTCACCCACTGTGTGCTACTTGGCTTTGAGATGGCGCCAGATGAGACGCCGCTCAGATGGCTTCATTTGTTTTATTATTATTATTATTATTATTATTATTATTATTATTATTATTATTATTTTAGCCATAGCACTTGAAAAGGAGTATGAAGCAAAGCGCCTAGCAAAACTGAAGTATCAGGAGAACGCGTGTAAGGAAATTCAAGTTTCACTGAGGGAAAAGAAAGTCGGCCTGAGAAGACCACTTCAGCCCAAGTGACCCGACGTAGTCTTGAAGCGGAACCTGTTTCCGGCATCCTGGGAGATGAAGCCCTCGGATTCTTCTACGGTGTCAAGTAGACACAGCAGTCTGCTACGGGTGATGGGGCCAATGTTTCTAGACTTGGCTCGGTGGACACTGTGACAGAGCCCCCGGGTTCCTGCTATACTCTTGTTCTCTGTGTCCCATACAGCAGCCCTCCCTGTAAGTATATGAAAACGCATCTGGAGTTGAGTCATTTTGTGTTACTCGTTTCAATGCTTATAAGAGGACAGTGCTTGTGAGAGGCAGCGTTCGGAAGAGACCTTTGCGATCCCAAGGAGACTTCTCAAAACGAAGGTCAGAAAGAGAGTCTCTTTTAAAATGAGACACTGCGATTTTTTTTTCTGGTTAAGAAAATGATTAAGATTTCATTTCTGCTAACTATAGTTAGCCAATTTTTGGTAAAATATTGTTTATCGTTCTCGGGTGGCACTTTATTTTTAATTTTTTTTTTTGTTATGTGGTACTTTAAAATAAGACTTACTTTGCTTTTGTTCTTCTGGAAAAAAAAATGTGAAACCACTTTCCTTCTGACTAATATTCTTTCTACAATGGACCTGGAGCAGGTGCGGCACACGTGCGTGAAAGGGACACGGAGGGACAAAGATGGCCTAACCGTGAGGAAAATTTATATTTGCAGAGTGGCTGGGGGATGAGCAAATAAAGAGAAAGAACCGAGCTTGTATGAACAAAGTCTTCTAAAATTTGAATCCAATAAAGCATATTTGGATATTAGCATTTTAAGCATCCTTTCTTTTTCTTTTTAAAGGTTTATTTATTTATTATATGTAAGTACACTGTAGCTGTCTTCAGACACCCAAGAAGAGGGAGTCAGATCTCATTATGGATGGTTGTGAGCCACCATGTGGTTGCTGGGATTTGAACTCAGGACCTTCGGAAGAGCAGTCATTGCTCTTAACCTCTGAGCCATCTCTCCAGTCCTAGTACTGTTTCTTAAAAGACCTTCATTGGGCACTTCAGAATCTTCTCCTCATCTGCTTCATAAAAGGTACCATGATGTAGCAGTATTTAAGTGTACAGCCTTGGGCTTTGCATGTCTTAGGCATGAAACTTAGGCATTTGAAGAAAGAGCCAGTCCCCGATGCAGGAATGGGCGGTTCTATTTACTTCTTTTCTTAGCAGCCTCTTACCTTGCATCCAAACGACTCTTTTGAGAAACAATCCCAAGGGCTGGAGCGATGGCTCAGAAGTTAAGAGAACTTGTTGTTCTTGCATATGACCCTGGTTTGATTTCCAGGACGTACATGGTGGCTCTGTCCTGAGTCACTGTAGACTAGCCTGAAATTCACAAGGATCCACCTGCTTCTGTCTCCCCAGTACTAGGATTAAAGGTGAGTGTATAATGCCAGCAGGCCTGGCTTTTTGTTTTTGTCTTGAGCAATTCTTGATGTATTGACATCCACTCTAGGATTTAAAGATCATGAATAAGACAGGCATTATAGAGCCACGCATCTCAGTATCAAGCAAGGCAGGCTTTATGGACCCACTCCTCCCAGTATTAAGTAAGACAGGTATTTATGACCACCCCCTCCATCCCAGTATCAAGAACGATGAGCATTTTGAGTCCAAGCACAATCACCCAGGTATCGAGTTAGTAGCATCAACAATCAAAACAAGTCAGCGAAGATTTAAAGGTGAAGAGAAGACTTGAGAGTGACAGATACGATTCTCGCTGCAGGGCAGGTGGCTTCCGAGCTCAGCCTGTTGCTGCCACACCGCCGTGACAGCAGGGAAGACTTTCTAATTCCATTTTCTTCAAGGGGAAGATCTTCCGAGTTTTCAAGGGAAATAACAAATAGGAAATATTTTCTTCAATATTGTAACTGCTAGCAAGATGCCCATACTTTCCTGAATAAACTATCACTAATATTCCTGTAAGCAAAACATGAAAACTTATCAGGACAGATACACACACACACACACACACACACACACACACACACATTCACACACACACACACACACACATTCACACACACACACACAGAGAGAGAGAGAGAGAGAGAGAGAGAGAGAGGAATAAAAATAAAAATAATCTTAATTTTTTGTTGTTTTTTTTTAGTATTTTTTTAGTGTTTTGTGCTGTCATTCATGAACGTCATGTGCTCATTCTTCACTCACAGTCCGGTTGTTGAGCTTATGTGTTCATTTTAGGTGACTTCACTGATCCATCAAGTCACACAGGTAATACCTCCAATCCTTTGCTTTGAGACTGCAAATGTTTCCAAAAGTTTGCAAGTCTACTGAACAAAATGCCTGATAGGACCGTTAGTTTTAACACCTTAAAATACAGATTGAAGAAAGATATGAATGTCTAGGTTTTTGGTTTATACATCTGGCTTTTAGTCATTGTTTCTTACTGTGTTCTCTTGAGGAAAAAAGAAAATGTCTGGGTTTCCTCAGAAAGCAGTATGTTTTTCTTCTGTAAAATAGCCGGTTATAAATGTATCTTGCAGTGGAGGGACAGATAGGTCCAAGCTGTACGGACACATGATGATGTCATGCGGACGTTCACTGCTAGCCTAAAAAGTTAAAAATCAAACATGAATTTAAAGAGTCAAATAGAGATTTATTTCTGGAGACAGTAGCTCCCTCTCCTCCTAGTTTCCACTCTGGAGACAGATGATTTTATTTGCTTTCTTTACTTTTTTTTTAAATTAATTAATTTATTTTATGTATATGAGTATGCTGTAGCTGTCTTCAGATACACACCAGAAGAGGACATCCGATCCCATTACAGATGGTTGTGAGCCACCATGTGGTTCCTGGGATTTGAGCTCAGGTCCTCTGGAAAGAGCAGTCAGTGATCTTAACTGCTGAGCCATCTCTCCAGCCCTGTCTGCTTTCTTTTCTCCTGTGACTTCTCATGTGTCCAAACAACACGATGATATTGTGATGTTGGGACATTTTTTTCTTTTGGGGGACAATATATTGATTTACTAGTAGGAAAAAATAAATATGCAGTTTCTCTTTGCTCCATCTCAACTCAAAAGTAACATTTCCATCTTCCTTCCAGCTGGCCGGGCAGTGGTGATGCACGCCTTTAATCCCAGAACTTGGGAGGCAGAGGCAGGTGGATTTCTGAGTTCGAGGTCAGCCTAGTCTACAGAGTGAGTTCCAGGACAGCCAGGGCTACACAGAGAAAACCTATCTCAGAAAAAAACAAAAATTAAAAAGAAAGAAAGAAAGAGGAAAATCTCTCAGCTGAAAATGCTCAGGTCCAGAGGGATGATCACAGCATTCTACCAGTCTTGCAAAAAGAAGTAACAGTATATAAATGTTCTCAAATGGACTCCATAAAACAGGGAAGGAGGGATATGCTTCCAAACTCCTCAAGAAACTGGCATTCTAATTCTGATGCCAGACAAGGCCAAAACAAAAATTGCCGACCAGTCTCCCCAGTGAACATAAAATTCTCACTAAGATACTCACAAATTAAATTCAATGCATCAGGAAGTTCCTCCCTGGTGATCACGCTGACTTTATTGCAGGCGTGCAGGGAAGACTGGAATGGGCAAATGTGATTTGTTATGTAAGTGGTCTGAGTGACGGAATACATGACAGATCACATAAGCATCTCAGCAGATACAGAAAACACCTTTAACAGGTCCAACGTCCTTTCATGATAGAATTCTCAGAGAGACTAGAAGTGCAGGGAACGCATCCCAGCTTAATAATGGCTGCACATGACAGATCTGTAGTCAAGATTCTGCCACATGGAGAAAAACTCAAAACATCTCCACTAATATTAGGAACAAGACAAGGACACTTGCTCTCATCACCTCTACACAATACGGTGCCAGGAGTCCTAACTCGAGCAGCACGGTGGAAGAAATACAAGAGGATACAAATTGGAAGAGATACAAATTGGAAGGAAGAAGCCAGAGTCTTATTTGTAGGTGACATGATCCTAAGCGAGACACCCTAATGCAGGCACTGGGAAATTCCTAGACCTGAAAGACTCGTTTGGCAAAGTGGCAGGTTACAAAATCAGCACCTAAAAATCAGTAGTCTTTACATATATGCCAATGGCAGACATACTGAGAAAGTAATCAAGGAAACAACCCCAGTCATAACAACCTAAAACTCATGCCTTGAAACAAACCCAAGGGGAAAAAAACCCACAACTAAACCTGAAAACAGAAAAAAAAAAATTGAAGACACTAAAAAAGACATCCCCACACCAGTTACCAGTATATGAGAAAATCATACGGAAGCCTATTTTATAAGCTTATTTACAATGCAAACCAAAACTGTCTTACATGGAGATATCTTTGATGAATAGAGAATGCTCCTCTGGCTGGAGAGATGGCTCAGCGGTTAAGAGCACTGACTGTTCTTCTGAAGGTTCTGAGTTCAAATCCCAGCAACCACATGGTGGCTCACAACCATCCATAATGAGATCTGACGCCCTCTTCTGGTGTGTCTGAGGACAGCAACAGTGTACTTACATAAATCTTTTTTTAAAAAAGAGAGAATGCTCTTCCCAGAAACTATGGGTTATCAAATAAATCTCAGTGTCAGGTGTTGGACACTTTCCTATAAATCGTTGGCCAGGGAGTTTCCAAAGTTTCTATGAACAATACAGGATGCTGTCTGAACTTGCTAAGACCCTATTCCTGAAAATAAGACATTTTAGTCATAGGGTGTAGGGAAATCGAACTGTAGCTTAACTGGAAGTCTGCTCCCTACCAGCCAGCCTAGTAGTGTAGCACCTACCAACCCCCTAGAAGATGCAACAGAGACTGCTGGGGAAGGAGAGCTGTCACCAGTCCTCCTGTGGGTATGCTCAAGCTGCGATATGCTCTCCAGTGCAATAGTGTATGAAGACTTAGAAGGTAACTGTCTTAGTCAGGGTTACTGTTGCTGTAATGAGACACAATGACCAAAGCAACTTGGGGAGGAAAGGGTTTATTCAGCTCACACTTCCACAGCACGGTTTATCACTGAAGGAAGTCAGGACAGGAACTCAAAAGGGGAGGGACCTGGAGGCAGGAGCTGACGCAGAGGCCATGGAGGATGCTGCTGACTGGCTCGCTCCCTCTGGTTTGCTCAGCCTGTTTCTTTGTTTGTTTTGTTTTATTTTATTTTTGTTTTTTGTGTTTTGTTTTGTTTTCTGTCAAGGTTTCTCTGTGTAGCCCTGGCTGTCCTGGAACTCTCTCTGTAGACCAGGCTAGCCTCTGTCTCCCAGGTGCTGGGACTAAAGACATAAGCAGCTACCAACCACTTCAGCCTGCTTTCTTACAGCACCCAGGGCCAATGAGCCAGGGGTGTCCCTACCCACAATGGGCTGGGCGCTCCCATGTCAATCAGTAATTTAGAAATGCTCTTCTTGCCTTTAGCCTAATTTTATGGAGACAGTTTCTCAACTGGGGTTCCCGCCTTTCAAATGATGACTCTAGTCTGTGTCAGGATGACAAAGAATTAGCCAGCACAATTGACCCCTTGTCAACCTGGCAAACAATACTAAAGGCATCTTTTCTTTTTTTTTTGTTGTTCCCCAAGATTTCAGATTAATACTACGAATATAAAACATATTACAGACAGAAGTCCCACAGTCTTTACCAATTCAAACACCTTAAAAGTTTTGGTCTCTGTAAAAATCAAAAAAAATCTCTTAAAATCCAAATTCTCTCTTCAAAAATCCAAACCCTCTTCTCGAAATTCAAAGTCTCTCAACTGTGGGTTCCTACAATATAAAAGAAATAAGCTAAACACATTCTTACCTCAAGATGGAGGAACCAGGGCACAGTTACAATCCGAACAAAGAAAAACCAAACTCCATCAGTGTAAATAATTCAATGTTCAAAATCTGGGATTCACTCTCAACCTTCTGGGCTCCTCCAGGGGGCCTGGGTCATTCATTTCTGCAGCACACACAGCCTGTCTTCTAAGCTCAGGCTAGCTCCATACCACCACGGCAGCTAGGTCATCCCCTGGTATTGGGATCTTGAAAATGCTGGTGTCTTCGATTGTAACTGGGTTGCACTTTCACCAATAGCTTCCTCTGGGCTCTCTTCAGGGTTCCAAACTCAACTTCTCTTCATGACCCTTCAGTCCTGGGGCTTCTACTGCTACTCTGGGTGCACCTCGTCAGTGGCCTCTCCTGGCCTCTCACGCTAAGCCTCAGCTGTTCCCCATGACCTCTCTGTGCCTTCAAATCCAGTACCACCTGGGTGACTCTTGCACTACCAAGTTCAGCGGCCAACAGGAGATACAACCTTGGCACCTCTGGACCGTAGCTTCTTTGTGCTGACCCTGAGGAAACTCTTCCCAGGAGACTTCACCTCAATGATACTGGTCTCTTCTTAATCACAGCCGATCAGAACCACAGATAAGTTACACAAAAGACCCAGAAGATCTTTGCTTCCCTCTGAGATGTCACAAGCCAGATTTCCATGCCTCTCAGAGTCTTATCTTCCAAGCTCCTACAGAACAGCTCACCAAGCTCTGAACTCTCAATGGATTTTCTAGGCCAGAGTTCCAAACTCTTTCCATAATCTTTCCCAAACCATGGTCAGGGCTGTCACAGCAATACCCAACTATCCTGGTACCAACTTATCTTACTTCGGTATACCATTGTTATAATGAACCAAAGCAGAAGGAAAGGGTTTATTCAGCTTACACTTTCACATCATTGTTCATTATTGCCAAGTCGGAAGCCAGGCAGTGGTGGCGCACGCCTTTAATCCCAGCAGAGGCAGGCAGATTTCTGAGTTTGAGGCCAGCCTGGTCTACAGAGTGAGTTCCAGGACAGCCAGGGCTACACAAAGAAGCCCTGCCTCGAAAAACCAAAATAGAAAAAAGAAAGAAAAAAGAAAAAAAGCAAAGTCAGGACAGGAACTCATGCAGATGGGAACCTGGGGGCAGGAGCTGATGCAGAGGCGTAACTGTATTGCTTACGGGCTTGCTACCCATGGCTCATTTTTCCTGATTTCTAATAGCACCCCAGGACCACCAGCCCAGGGATGACACCACCCACAATGGGGCCCACATCAATCACTAATTAAGAGACTCGGCACTACAGTTCAATCTGACGGAGGCATTTTCTCAACTGAGGTTCCCTCTTCTCAGATAACTCTAGTCTCTGTCACGTTGACATAAAATCAGCCAGCGCAGTAACCAACTGTTTTCTGATTGGATTTGCGGTCTGCCCCACTCCTAGTTCCGCCATCCTGCGTTAGAGCCCGGCTGCGGCTGCGGAGGCAGTAGGCCACAGGGAGAACCTGCTGTCGTTGCTTTGCCAAGTGGTTTCCTTGTCAGACTCCCTCTGAGTCCTCAAGTCTCCACAAGTAGATTAATGTTGTGCCCAGTGTTTTTCAAGGAAGCTTTTCGCTGCCGCAGGTGCAGACAGTGCTGGAACCCATAACTACCCAACGTATAAATAAGTGTTGGTGGCAACTCAGTCCTCGACGGGTTATCCGTGTCACCACCTTCAAGCCTCAGGGAACATCACAGGAGCTGGGAAGGGCAGACATACTGTAAGAGTGACAGGCAGTGTACGCTCACTGCTACAGTGGTCGTCTGACATTTCACAAGGTCCGGCTGCTGTCAGGGGGGCGCTAGCATCGAAAGGCTAAGGGCAGAGAGTGTCATTCTCGTTCCTGCTGTTTGTTCCACTAAGTAGATTCCCATTTATGCTCAAGCTAGCCATTTTTTTTTCTCCTTAAAAACAGAGGTTTGGGGACTGGGCATGGTGGGTCACACCTTTAGTCCCAGCACTCAGAGGGCAAAGACAGGCGGATCTCCGTGAGTTTGAGACCAGCCTGGTCTACAAATAAAGTCCAGGACAATCAGGGCCCTGTTAAAAAAGAAATGCTGTCTCAAAACAAAACAAAACAAAACTGATTCAAGCAAACAATAATAACAAAAACTCAGAGGTTTTTAAAAATTGTTTTTGGTCCATACAAGGTATCTCAGATGCAGGCGCCCTTGGGACACTCGTAGGGCCAGGGCAGACCCAGGACAATCCATCAAGCTGGTGTAGGTAAAGCTAGGAGGTTCAAAACCCGGAGGAGCCAGGTATATGCGGTGCGCGGTGCGTCTGAGTTCGGTGCGCCGTGCGTCTGAGTTTGCCTCTAAGTTCCACTGTTCCGTTCCAGCTCCTCTCTGGGCTAATGGGAGCGGTGGGGTCTGAGGTCTAAGAGAAAATAATGTCGTCCCTCAGAATATTCCCGCAGTGTTTTAAAGTCTTAGGTCCATCACTTGACACCCCCTCCATCACACCTCCACCTTTTCCCTGGCAGGGGTGGGGAGGACCACAAAACACAAAACTCCTGGGAAGCAAGGCATGATGGGACGTCGTATCAGACAGCCTGGAGCACTTGTCCATGCCGGTCTGCAGCTCAGTGACACGTTGCTCGGCCTTTATGGTGACATCATGGACGCTCCTACGATGCTTGCCCTTGATGTCCACCACCCTGCAGCTCTTGGCTTTGGCCTTCCCAGCAGTGAAGGAAGAGTTACCTGCACCTGTGTCTTGTCCCCCGTCGGGCGAGTAACTTATTAACTTCAGTGGGTCACACACACAAAACCCAAAGACATGAGAGGGCTTCGGCAGAGGAGGGAGGGTGATGACTGAGGGAAATAGGGAAGAACGTAGCTAAAGGTCACTCATTATTTAAACAGGGCTGGAGAGATGGCTCAGCGGTTAAGAGCACCGGCTGCTCTTCCAGAGGTCCTGAGTTCAATTCCCAGCAACCACATGGTGGCTCACAACCATCTGCCCTCTTCTGGAGTGTCTGAAGACAGCTACAGTGTACTTACATATAATAAAGAAATAAATCTTTAAAAAAAATAAATTGTCAAACAAAAAAAAATTACCTAGGAAACAAGCCTATCTCTTGATTGGAAAATTGAACCCGATAAAGAGAAGAAATTGTAGAAGGAAGGATGAATGTCTCCTTTGCTGTCTACACTGGGACTGGCTCTTTCTCCCCTTCCCTATTTTGCTTACTTATATGCTTTGAGATTGGGTCCTATTCTGTAGCCCAGGGTAGCCTGGAACTCATGGCAATCCTCCTGTCTCAGCCTCCCAAGTGCAGGGATGATAGGTGTCACTGAGCACACCCAGATTACTTACGTATTTTAGATTACTTTACCAAGCAATTTAGAACCCGTAATGAATGCTAGGAAATACCCTTTGTGCTTAGGATCATGAGCTTTTGAACCAAGTAATTACTTCAAACTAGAGAATAACTCAGGATGCTATCCTTTCCAGCATGTCCTGTCAGGATGTCTATTAACATATTTATTGCATATATGCATTTAGTACTTGTACATTACAGCAGCCAAAGGTTAAGGTAAATAATAATGACAGGGCATGCATTTAATTTGAGTGTAAGTGGCAAGATAATATACCATAAAACTTCATGCTTCTGTCTTATTTATTTTAATTTATTTTAAATAATTTATTTAAATTATTTTATTAAATTTATTTGTTTAAATAATTTGTAATTTAGTAATTTGTTTTATTTATTTTATTTTTTATTTTATTTATTTATTTATTTTGGTTTTTCGAGGCAGGATTTCTCTGTGTAGCCCTGGCTGTCCTGGAACTTACTCTGTAGGCCAGGCTGGCCTCGAACCCAGAAATCCACTTGCCTCTGCCTCCCAAGTGCTGGGATTAAAGGCGTGTGCCACTACCGCCCGGCGGTTTTATTTATTTTAATTTACTTGCATGCAATTAAGCTGAAGTCATCAGCCTGTCCTGGAACTCATTATGTAGCCCCGGATGGCCTCAAACTAAGAGATCCATCTGCCTTGGGAGTGCTGGGATTACAGGTGTGGGCCAGCATACCCATGTGTTTTTGCTTATTTTCATAGTTTAGACTTGGATGTGGCTTCCATATCTTGCCTCACTCCCTAGCCAGCCTGGCAGGCTGTTTCATCTCTGCCATGGCCAGTACATTCAGGGTAGACAAGGGACCTGCTGGCGTCTACCTCACAGGGTCGCAGGGAGGCTGAGTGAGAAACGTGCAGCGCTCGCCACGGGGCCCTCACTTCACCCCCCCCCCACCCCTTTTCTTCAGTCTTCCTTTCTTCTTGGTTATAAAAACAACGATCACCAGACCTCTCAAAGATGACAGACGGTACAAACAAAACAAAGAGGAATAAAAAGCAAATATCCTTTAGCTAGAAGTAATCACCATGACTTTACTTTCTGTTTATTTAACAACAGTGATCATTGTGGGTGTGTGTATGCTGTGGGGTGTGTGTGTGTGTGTATGTGTATGTATGTATGTATGTATGTGCACATTGTGTGCAGGTACATGTGTGTATGTTGTGTGGGTATGTGTATGTATGTGTGTGTATGTTGTGTGCAGGTACATGTGTATATGGTGTGTGTAACGTATATGTATGTGTTTGTATGTATGTTGTATGTATTCTGTGTGTGTGTATGTTATGTGTGTTGTGTGGTGTGTGGGTATGTGTGTGTGTTCTGTGTGTGTATGTATGTTGTGTGCAGGTATGTGTGAGTGTTGTGTGTGTATGTGTGTGTATATATGCTGTATGTGTTGTATATGTATGTGAGTATATGTTGTATACGTTGTGTTGTGTGTGGGTGTGTGTGTATATATGTATGTATTCTGTGTGTGTGTGTGTGTGTATGTGTGTGTATGTGTGTGTGTGTGTGTGTGTGTGTGTTGTGAGGTTTACCTTTGCCATTCCCCGCTCCCCAGCGCGAGCATTAAAGGCATGTGCCACCACACTGGGCCATTACCTCAGCTCTATTTGAGCTTATGGGATTTTATTTCTTTTTAATGTGTGTGTGTGTGTGTGTGTGTGTGTGTGTGTGTGTGTGTTCAACACTTGGTGTCTCACTCAGTTTCTCTCCACCTTATTTTTTGAGGCAAGGTCTCTCAACAATCCTGGAGCCCACCAATTTGGCAAGAGCAGCTGGCCACTGAGCTCCAAGAATTTTCCTGTGTCTGCCTCCTCACTGGTAGAACTTCTTTCTCCTGTGTGTGTCGTGGGCTGAGACAGGGCCCGATGGAGCTGCTGTCAGGATGTGTCTTCTGTAGCTTATCTTTGTATTTCACCTGCACTCAACCTGTGCACAAATGTAGCCAGCATGCCTTGGTCACTTTGTCATGGAATGGGTTTGCTAACCCAAGAACACACGCAGTGAGTGTCTCTCTTAAGGTGGGGGAAGGGCTGACAAGCTATGCCTTGTTCCCGTTCAGCACACTGCAGAAAAACAAACAAAAACAAAAACACCTCCGCTGTCGGTGGGAAGAGGGTGGCAGCTGATGGTTTTAAAATTTTGTTTCCCAGAACCATACTGGCATGGTCTGGTTTCACCTCAGGTTAGAATGCATAGAGGGTCATGGTGCACAGCATCAGACGTAGTCCTCGAACTAAGCTCTCCATGGGAAACATTTGCAAGACTCCCGGACTTCACTAGGTGGCCCAAGGGTGTGTGTCTCAAAGTAGACTTAAGTCTCCGAAAGAAGATGACAGCTCTCTTGAATTGTGTTGGGAGGGAAACGAGTTTCCACACGTTTTATGAGACACAACCAAGCATTTAATTCCATTTTATTCTCGCAGGTGTCTAATTATTGGCTTTAGACACAAATCCTCAGAGAAATAACAGAAGAAAAAGAAAGGGCTGATTTAAAGTCTCCTGAAATGATCCTCACTCAGCCTCTGAGGTTTTCCAGACTGGCGTGCTTCTCTTTACAATCTGAAGTGTTTTATGAACTCCGGCTGGCTGGCCGGCGGGGAAGCGAGGCTTTGGCACAGGCTGTCCTTGTTTTTTCCTGACTTAGTCGTTCAGTCTGCACAACATTGCATCCCGGCTGTTTGAAATCCCTGCTGCATTTGGAGAAGTGATGTCTTGGCATCTGTCCCACTTCCCTAGAACACGATGTGCCACTGTTGACATGGGCCAGGCATTCCATTTGACAATATGCTTGTCTGTCCGATTCCCAGCTCTGATCGTTCAGTGGCTAGCGAAATTAGAGTGGAAAGCCCAGCTCGTCGTCATTTGCTGCATTTCCTGCCTGAGCACATTACTTTTACCGTGTCTCTTGGGAATAACTTGATCAGATTAGCATGCGGTTAGCCAATAGCAACTCCAAGGACTCTCCACGTGTTACTTTGTTGCGTTATTAGGAAACTGTGTCTGGATAGACCTGCCCAGTGCTTGCTGCTGATGTTCCTTGGTGTTCCTGTGTTCTAATTCATGAGGCGAGATGAATGCAGACTGTGTGGGCAACTCCACCTGCCCGGCCAACAGCACGGAGGAAGACCCGCCCGTGGGAATGGAGGGGCTCGGGAGCCTGAAGCTAGTTTTCACAGTGCTGTCGGCTGTGATGGTGGGTCTTGTCATGTTCTCTTTTGGATGTTCCGTGGAGAGTCAGAAGCTCTGGATGCACCTCAGAAGACCCTGGGGCATCGCCGTGGGCCTACTTTGCCAGTTTGGACTTATGCCTCTGACAGCTTATCTGTTAGCCATTGGCTTCGGTCTGAAACCATTCCAAGCTGTTGCTGTCCTCATCATGGGGAGCTGCCCCGGGGGCACCATCTCTAATGTTCTCACCTTTTGGGTTGATGGAGATATGGATCTCAGGTAAGTCACAGTAGGTAGGCTTTGCAGGGTTCCCCCATCTCAGCCTGGGAGCCTGGGAGCTGGGGGCACAGTTGTGCTTAAAGAAAAGAGTTACCCAATCTCTGGGTGGCTCAGAGTGGGAAGTACTGCAAATATCACTGAGCCTCGGGCATTCTCTCTGAGCCCCGAGCTCTCTCTGCTGTGATTAGCTAGCTTCTGCTTTTGTGGCAGCGTTTTCTATCCTGAGCAAGCCCTTGGTTCACATGCAATAGGGCCTTTCCTAAGCACAGCCTCGTCCCACACCTGTTGGCATCTCTAATAGTAATTTCCCAGGATGTCACCAATAACCCCACACAGCTGATAGTGATGGTGGTGACAGCAAGGGATACAACCAAACGGAACCCACCTGGCTCCTTTCTTTTTCTTTTGGCCTCTTTGTCCACTTCACTCTCAGCAATGTTTCCAGAATATCCTTGTTGCGGAGCAATGTGTTAGGTGAGTGCACAAAGGACTTTGGGGTACCTGATAGATGTGACTGATTTGATTTAGGGAGCATTAGAGCTCCCAGAATGATAAACACCCTTTTGCCTTTGCCTCCTTAAGGTTTAAGCCAGAGTTTATTCCTAATACGGGGTAGATAAATACTCCAGGAGAAATTGAACTTCATCATTTACTCACACTTTAACAAGGGCGAGTGAATCACAATTTTGAAGTCAAATATTTTGATGGGAAATAGAAGAGCCTTTGAAGAAAGACTAGATGAGTCAGTATTGGGGGAGGGGGGGCAGAGAGTTAAAAACAATGGTCTTTCCAGATTCTTTGCATATATTTTTTTAAAGTTAGATCTTAACTATTGGTGCTATTCCCATACTCCAGTGGGTGACCTCACAGTCATGCACATATGGGCAAAGTTAACTGGACATAATAGATTTTTTTTTCTTCAGATTTATTATGTGTACAGTGTCCTGCCTGCATATAGGCCTGCAGACCAGAAGAGGGCTCCAGCTCTCATTATCAATGGCTATGAGCCACCATGTGGTTGCTGGGAATTGAACTCAGGACCTCTGGAAGAGCATCCAGCGCTCTTAACCTCTGAGCCATCTCACCAGCCCCTGCTTATATTTTTTTAAAGATTTACTTTATTTATGAGTACACTGTAGCTATCTTCAGACACACCAGAAGAGGGCACGAGATTCCATTACAGATGGTTGTGAGCTACCATGTGGCTTCTGGAATTGAACTCAGGACCTCGGGAAGGGCAGCCAGTGCTCTTAACCTCTGAGCCATTTCTCTAGCCCTGGATTCTTTGCTTATGAGTGCACTTAAGTCTGACCTAGAGAAAATATACCATATGAATTTAAATCTTTGCATGTACATGCCATTGGAGATTTACTCTAGGATGAAAGAAAGAAAGAAGTCAGAAATGGTGTCTGAAATGGGAGTTGACACCAGTGAGTCAGTTTCAGGTGTGGTTTCTAGCTCTCTTGCACATACTGAATATTTAGTGTATTGAACAGATTTGGCTTATACATTTCAATAGGTGCGTACCACATAGACAGGTAATTAACTCTTGTATGGTAATGACTCTTAATCACTCACTTACAAGAGACTAGAGGAAATTCTAGATCATCTTGTATCTGCACTCATATGCCCCTACTTGGAAGTTCAATGAAGTTGTCCGTCAACACTCACATGACACTGATGAAATCCAGGTCCTGGGGATTTCTGGAAAGAAAGGAAACTAGTACCAGAGGTACCAGGGAGGTCTGGGCTTCGTCTTCTCTCCTGGATTCTCATAGTCACCTTGCAAGCGACCTTTTATTATTCCGAGGAAATGGTTCAAGTCAGTTTAGTAGCTCAGCAATAGCTGCAAAGAATAGGGCAGAACTCACGCTGGAATTCACGTCTGGTTTATCTCAGTTTGTAACTTAGTTTCCCCCATGACGTTTGGCAGTACAACTGCACCATCTGGAGTAAGAGGAAAAGTCTTTGCAGTGTTTTGAAACACTTCTGGGTAAGAGAATATTTACCACCAGCACCCCTGGTTCATCAGCTCTGTCATAGACACACTGAGTGTGTGTGGAAGCCAACGTTCTTTTAGGTTTTTTGTTACCAACACTATCACTTTTGTTTATTTTGCTTTTGTTTTATTGAGACAAGGTCTCATATAGCCCAGCGGGGCTTTGAACTCTGCTCCTTTTGTCTCCAATTCCCTAGTGCTGGGATTACAGGTGCGTACCACCACGTCTGGCACCAACTCTGTCCTCAGTCGGCCTTGTTTTGGTTTGGTTTGGGTTTTTGTTTTCTGTTCTTTTTCTTTTTGAGACGGGGTTCCTCTGTGTAGTCCTGGCTGTTCTGAAGCCCACTTTGCAGACGAGGCTCACCCCGAACTCAGAGATCCCCCTGCCTCTAGAGTGCCAGGATTAAAGGCCTGTGCCATCCCGCCTGGCTTAATCAGCTTTCAAACTTAAAAGAAAAAGGATTAACTTATTTTAATGTATGTATGTGCATGTGTGTCTGTGCACCACATGCATATAGATTCCGGATGAAGCCAGAAAAGAGTGTTGAACCCTCTGGAACTGGAGTTGTAGATGGCTGTTTGCCACCATATGGGTGTTAGGGATGGAACCTGTGTCCTCTGGAAGAACAGCTAGTGTTCTTACCACTGAGCCATCTCTTAGCCCTACCACTTAAATATTGATCAAAGTAACTTGCCTGAGAATAAACACACATGCAGCTATATGACACAGAGCTGGTACACAGTAGGCAAGCGTCAACACAAAGCCGGGCCGGCTCACAGTAGGCACGCAGTAAACGTTAGGTACTTTCCTTGGCAAGCACTCCACAGCTGAGTGCCTATATCCTGTGCTTTTCCTTTTCCTAAATTTTGATTTTTGAGTTTCATAAACACAATTTGTTTGCGTATTTTTGAGATAGGGCTTCTCAAACTCAATACATAGCCTAGACTGGCACTGAGCTGATAACAATATTTCCACAGATGATTCTCTCTCTCTTCTTCCTCTCCCTCTCTCTCTCTCTCTCTTCTTCTTCTTCTTCTTCTTCCTCTCTCTCCCTCTCTCCCTTCCTTCCTTTCTTTTTTTTTTTTTAGACAGGGTTTCCCTGTGTAGCCCTGGCTTTTCTAGAACTCACTTCCTAGCTCTAGAGGTGAAATTTTAGAGTGTATACTAAAAATTAGATTTTAAAAGCTTATGGATAGAACACTAATGCTTAAACCTCAGGAAAAGCATCAACTAGAATATTCCATCTTCATGAGTGAAACCATGTCCATATTACAGTGCGTCGATTCACAATGATTACCTACAAAAACCACAGTGAGGAAAAGCTCAGTGGCCCGTCTTGGATGGGCACGGAGTGGATGAGATTGAAATGTGTTTCATCCTACATCTTTATTTCACAAATGGGGAAACTGAAGCAAAGCTCTTAGAGATGACCCCAGGTGTAGTTCTGTTGCTTTATTCATTCTGGGGCGCACACACACACACACACACACACACACACACACACCCTCCCCTCCCTGCTCCTACCTTCATTTTCTCAGCTCACTGTCAGGCTAGCCCTCTTGCTGAACTGTTCCCTGCTCTGACTTCCCGTCATCCTTCCATCTCTTGCTTCCTCAGGTCACGCCCTAGCCTCTCATGGTTAATCGTTGTATCTTCCAGTGTTTTTCGGGAATCTGGGATGGAAACAAGGAATGAGGGGTGATGCTCTGCGTACTCGGGGCTGAACTGGGGCAGGGACTTTCTCTTCCTCTCCTGCTCTCACTGGGGTTGGGTTGCCCAGGGATTCTTACTGCTTGGAGGTCATGAGGACGGTGAGGTGTTGCGGTTGCCAAATTCTTGTTATACCAGGAAATGAGTTGGCAAAGTGGTTGCTGAGGGCGATGCCAAAGTTGTCATGGATGACTTTTTGGCTAGGGGCATGCCCAGTAGGTGGCACAGGACACGCTGCTGATAACCTTGAGTGTCATCACAAACATGGGAACCCCATCAGCTAAAAAGGCAGAGATGAGGACCTTTTCTGCTCTACCTGCCAAGGGGGTCTGGCCTTCTGCACGGCTGTGAAGACAGCCGTAGATTCCACAGCATACTTGGCATCAGCCTTGCTCCACTTGCTGCTAGAGGTTCCTGGAAGTCCGAGGTGGCCTACCCATTGAGGACAGGGTTCTTGTTCTCAGCCTTGACTGTGCCTTGGACCTGGCTGTGTGCAGAATCCTACTGAAACATGTAGACCCTGTAGATGAGGTCAAGGAAGGGATCACTAATGGCAACAATATCCACTTTGCCAGTGTTGAAGATAGCCCTGGTGACCAGGAGCCCAATATGGCCAAATCAGTTCCCACTGACTGTAATGTGCAGTTTTTGCTACCCTGCTTAAGCTCTGGCCGACCTCGCTATCAGCCCTGCCCACGTTCCCTTGGCTCGGTGGTTGACCTGGGCGGGGCTGGTAGTTTGGTCCCTCAGGAGCTTAAAGCAGGGTAGCAAAAACTACATTTGATATTTACCACATTGTGTCTTTGTTGAGCCTGGCACTACACGAGATGTGGCTGTCCCTGGAGAGAGGAGGAACAGAGAGTCTGTCCTCCATTCTTGTGAGTGGAGATTATAATACTTCCATCATGGTATGTACGCAGTAGCCTAGCACTTACTGGATTAATCACTTTACCCCAGCTGCCCACGTTTATTTCCCATGAATTCCTCAGAGGCGAAAGGCTTCCAGTCAAAATGATTGCCTCTCCGTTCACTAAACATAACCTGGTTTTCTCCTATTGGCCCATGTTTTTCAAATACCCTCAGTGTCAGCTGGCCTAACCTGTCTGCTCCCATCATGACATGATTTTCCCTAATTGTTTTAGAAATAAAGTGGCTGATACGTACAAAAAGCTTAGCCATCCTGTACCAGGGCTGAACTGGACAGACAAGCTATACTTTGCTGAACCCTTTCAGGTGGTCAGAGGTTAGTTAGATGTGGACTAATTTCAGATGGCTTCATCTGGGAGACAACTTGGTTATTGTTCACATGTACTCTGTCTGTCTGTCTGTCTCTTTCAGTATCTGTCTCTGTCTCTGTCTGTTTCTCTCTCTCTCTGTGTGTGTGTGTGTGTGTTGAGATGCACTAGATCTGCTCACAGGATTCTGAGGAAGAGGAATCACGCAAAGCTTTGTGAGGCTGAGCTCGAACCTCAGGCACCATCTGTTCCACCACATTCCATGACCAATACAAACAGTTCCAGTTCAGGGATGCAGGAAGCTGATCGGCTCCTTCATAGCTGGACTAGAAAGTTACATTGTAGCAAACATGGATAAGGAATTGCAACATTTTTGCAGTATGCTCTATTTGAGATAAAGAGATTCTTGCTTTGCAGGGGAGAACTCAAGAATTACTAACTAGCAGTGCAGTGCCCAGCTAAGGCTGTCACTCAGGGCTTAGTAAGTGGATGCTGACTGGCACAGCCATCTGGGCATGTTATGCAAATTATTTGTTGTGTGTGCTTGTGTAGTACACGTGTGTGTGTGTGTGTGTGTGTGTGTGTGTGTGTGTGTGTGTGTGTAAGTTGGCCTCTTACCTGGCACAATCCACCAACTGACCTGTCATCTCTGAGGCAGGAATAGGGCACTGTATCTGCTCAGGAGGCTGAGCACCTTGGAGTCATGGATCTCACTGTACCCTGTTCCATATGTGTTTTCTTGTGTAGTGAGACACTATCTCATGGAGCCCAGGCTGTTGATTCATAGTTAAAGACATCTTTAAATTCCTAATCCTCCTGCCTCTAACTCCCAAGTGCTCAACTCACAGTACAGGCCACCATGCCTGGCTCTCAAGTTCCCATATTGGTCAATATGACCAATTGGACAAAAGAGGACTCCCTGAGGTCTTCTTTTGTCTATAGCCCATTATAAAATACACACATTAAGAACATTCTCGTACACAGCCTTTCTGCTCATGTCTCATGTTTGGCTCCTCAGATGTCTTTTCTTGTTCTGTTTTAAATATTTACTTATTTATTTATTTATTGTATGTGAATACATGTAGCTGTCTTCAGACACACCAGAAGAGGGCATCAGATCTCATTACAGATGGTTGTGAGCCACCATGTGGTTGCTGGGATTTGAACTCAGGACCTCTGGAAGAGCAGTCAGTGCTCTTAACCGCTGAGGCATCTCTCCAGTCCTCCTCAGATATCTTATATATGTGATTCTCATGATATTTGTCTTCTGGGGTCTGGCTACCTAACTGAGGGCAACACCTTGTGGGATCATCATCCTCAGAGCATTCCGTTAGAATTCCTTTTCTGTTTGATGTTGAATGCCATTCCACTGTGTGTGTCCTGTTTCGTACATCTGCTCCTCAGTAGCCATCAAGCTGTTTCTCCCTACGCAGTCCTGGCTGATCTGGCGTCTCCTGCCTCCGTCTTCTGGAGTACTGGGATTACTAGCATGTGCCATCTCTTGACTACTGTAAATACACGCTATTTACATGAAATGGGGATCCAGTCGTGTGCTGGCTTTCAGTGTCCCAACTTGGATGTGTCCTCGGGAGTAGATCTGAGCAGTTGTTTTGTGAATACCGTAGGAACTGGACAAGAAACGAATTAGAAAGCCCAAACCTCTCCTTCCCCTACTCTACATTGTGAGATGATCTGAGCGTGTAGACCAGGCTGCCCTAAACTCACTGTGTAAACCAGGCTGGCCTCGAGCTCTTAAAGTTCCACTTGCCCCTACTTCCAGAGTGTGCTATCCTAATTTTAATATTTCATGTGAATGATGAAATATTTTGGTCTCCTGCTGGAAGAACTTGCCCCTGCCAGCCTCGTTGATCAGGTGTGAAAATTGCTCGAGGCTTTGCTTGTGTATGTACACTCGGTGTCAGGGCCTTGCTAGGTGAGTGACTGACAGAAAGACATTGTCTTTTCTCCGTGTTACTATAGTAGCTACCCTGCCCCCCCCCCCATGAAAGCTGTTTATTAACACAACTCAGGACAGCTCACACCGCCTATTGATATCTCTGAGGAGAGAATTGATTGAGGATGTATCAGTTGCAGGATTCTGGACATGAGTCAGGGTATCTGTGTGGTTCAGAGGTCAGTGGTGATCAATGAAGCTCTCTTGAGCGTCCTTCCAATTTTATCTTTATTTATTTTGAGATGGGTCTCATGCAGCTGAGGATGGGGGTCAACCTTGAAATAGTGAAGGATGGCCTTGACCTTCTGAAACTCCTGTCTTGCCCTCCCCTGTTCCATGATTACAGGAGTGCATTGCATGCCTGCTTTTCTCCCCGAACCGAACTCCTTGGTCATTGGTATACTTGAAAAATAGTACAGGATTCTTTAGGGTTGGCCTGGCCTTCAGTTTTGGAGAGAGCACTGAGATCGAACCTGTGTTAGTTACTTTTTTTTTTTTTGAAAACTATGACAAAATTCCAACAGAAGTAATGTAAGGGAGAAAAGCTTTATTTCAGCTCACAGTGTCAGAAACTGCAGTCCTTTATTGCAGGGAAGACAGCAGGAACACGAGGCAGTGGCTGATCACATGGTGCAGACCAGAAAGCCAAGACAAGGGTGGGAACCAGAGATGGGTATAGCATTTTCAATAGTTTCCCCTAGGGACCTACCTCTGCCCCGCCCCCAGGCCCTCTTTTCTAAGACAGAATCATGTAGCCCATGCTGGCCTACAACTTGCTATGTAGCCGAAGATAACCTTTGTCTTCTGACCTTCCCTTCTCCACTTCCCAAGTGCTGAGATTGCAGGCATTTGAAACCATGCCTATCTTCATTCGGAGATGGGGATCAAGCCCAGAGCTTCTTGCACGCTAGGTGGACACTGTACTGACTGAGCTACACCCCAGCTCAGACCCCATCTCCCAAAGGCTCCACGGAATTCAACTTAATAGCACAAACCGGGGACTGAGTGTTCAAAACATAAACCTGTAGGGGGACATTCCAGATTCAAGAAATACCTCCATGCCCTTGTTATCAAGATAGAGATACCATCTACACAGTTACTGTAAACGTGAGAGAAAAAAAAAAGAATTGGAAAGAGTTTGAAGCACAAAATGTGGCAAACAGCACCAAGCACTCAATAAATCCCCATACATGCTCTCTGTCCTTACTGGAGACAGTAGAGGGAAGCCACGTCTGTGTAGGGATGGAGAATCAGGCTGTGAACTCTGTCCTGGGATGGGTTCTTTTTTTTTTTTTTTTTTTTTTTTTGGTTTTTCGAGACAGGGTTTCTCTGTATAGCTCTGGCTGACCTGGAACTCACTCTGTAGACCAGGTTGGCCTCGAACTCAGAAATCTGCCTGCCTCTGCCTCCCAAGTGCTGGGATTAAAGGCGTGCGCCACCACCGCCCGGCTCCTGGGATGGTTTCTATGGATGTGATCTTACAGCAAACTGGTGTCCATTTGGCTAACCAGATCGTTTCTTCTTTTATGGAGAAACGGTTTAGTTTGGAGAATTGGAGTTCTTGATTTTATGGGCTTAAAATCAAAACAACATTTGAATAACTTAAGCCCCAGTTGCAAAACGCTACTGGCTTCCTTCTAGAGGAATGTGTGGCTCTGCCTTGCTACGAGGGAGCCCAGGATTTACCTGTTTGCCCAGTCTTGTTGAACCTGTCTCCCTCTCTGCAATAGCTGTGGATAGTGCCATTCTTCTCTGTGCGAGTGGAATCTTGTTCTGTCGAAGCCAGATAATGGCAGTGATTTCCATCATGTGACCAGTGGAACGATCCAGCTAGCCACATCCTCTGTGGGAATTTCTTGGCAGGCACTGGGAGGCGTGGCTTCCCTTTGGACACCACACAGTTTTTGTGCTGCTCCAGCTTGGTTGCTGTTTACAGCAGTGGGCCGATCACCAGATCTTCTCTTGTCCTCTGCCACCATCATTAAATGTATTATGGGATTAGATGATTCTGTGGAGGCTGGGGACAACAGCCTGGGGACGTGAGGTTTCACAACCAGTGAGCCACCAACACTTGACTTTTTACAGCGAGGAATTTCAGTCTCTTGCTGCTGGAGCCAAAACCCATATGGGGGTGGCGTGGGGCATTCCACACTTCATAGTTCAAGATTAGACTGATGCAGTGGAGGAGTCCTTCTAGGACTCTGTAAACACGAGTCAAGGCATACAGCATAGGCCAAGAATTTGGAAGACTTTCCTAGGTACCATCTCCATGGAAACAGGCTTCGAATGGCAGCAAAGTGCTGGACTTTGCCTAGCTTAGCAAGAAGAAATCTGTGATTTGGCTTTGGTGTTGAGAATGGACCCTAGAGCCTACTCAGAATAAGATAAAAAAACACTTTTAGGTGTTATACGGAGGGAAAACTATGCAAGATTTCATTTTTAATAAGAAGAGTTTACAAAAAAATTATGTAGAAACATTGACCCTATTTTTTTTAAAGATTTATCTTACTTATTATATATAAGTACACTGTAGCTGTCTTTAGACACACCAGAATAGGGCTTCAGATCTTATTACAGATGGTTGTGAGCCACCATGTGTTTGCTGGGATTTGAACTCAGGACCTCTGGAAGAGCATTCAGTGTTCTTAACTGCTGAGCCATCTCTCTAGCCCCAACCCTATATATATATGGAAACAGTTTAGTTAAAATAGTCTGGTGTTTGTGTTTAAGAAAGACCAAAATTACTTACCCATGGGCTAGATTAGAGTTTTCAAATAATATTTTAATAAACTCAGGCATTTAACTAACATCCAATATGTAAAGGAGGCGCTTCAGTTTAGTGAGAAATGTATATTCATGCACTTGCCTCCCAAAACGGGATAGTTTCACATCTTACACCATATAAAATATAAACTTAAAATGGGCTGAAAATATAAACATAGAGTATCGAGCCTCAAAGAAGTAAAGTGTAGGGTGACATCTAAATGCTGCAGGGATGGAGGCCATCTTCACAAGGAGGAGCCAAGGAACAACAGCTCTTTGTTGTCGTTTTGAAACACAGTCTCATTATGTAGCACTGACTGGCCTAGAACGCATAGAGATCTACCAGCCTCTGCCTTTTGAATGCTGGGATTAAAGGGTTGTACTACCACACCTGGAAAAAAACCAAACCAAACCAACCAAACCAACCAACCAACCAACCAAACAAAAAAAAACTCAACAGCTTTAACCACATAAATTTTAATTATGATAAACATCACGAGCAAAGTCAAAGATAGACAGTAAATTTATTGAGAAGTCTTGAGTCATACATTTTCAAAGAGTTCCCTCTGGGTAGGAAGAAGAGGTCAGATAAGTTAGAGACATAAGTCAGGGAGGAGGGCATAGAAGAGGCCGGAAACGTGTGAGAGAGAGAGAGAGAGAGAGAGAGAGAGAGAGAGAGAGAGAGAGAGAGAGAGAGAGAGAGAGAGAGGAGAGAGAGAGAGAGAGAGAGAGCCTTTGGAGAAGTAAGTTGTAATAAAGGCCCATTGAGCTCTGTTTCCCAGTACCCTTGGGAGATGTCAAAAGGGTGGAGTGTGCACTGCAAAGCCAAGCTTTGTGCAACTCTCCAGCAAACAGAGAAATCCAGGCTTTTGGTCCTGAGATCCATGTTGGAGGCACCCCTGCTACCGAAGCGCAGTCATTTCAAGTCAGCACCTGCTCCTGGGAGAAGGTTACACAGTATCCATTTGGAGGAGTTTTAATCCAGTCCACCGCCTCTCTGACTCTCTGACTCTTGGCTCATGCTTTCTAATGTCCCCTGTCAGGAATCGGCAACAGCAGGTTTTTTTGCATCCCCTGGGAAATTTATCATAGTGTTTGGATGACTTCTTGATGTTTAATAATACTTTGTACCAGGCAGATGGTAAGTCAGATTTTTGGTTATTTTAACTTGTCTTATCCAAGCCCCAAAGTGGTTTTAGAAATGCTGGTATGCTTTCTTAGGACCTCAGAGTCGTTGAACTCTGAGTAGAGCGTTCCATGTAATCTCTGAGGAGGGTTCAGGAGTTGCTTCTGGTAGAGACTACACTCTTTTTTTTTAATATTTATTTATTTATTTATTTATTTATTTATTTATTTATGTGAGTACACTGTAGCAGTCTTCAGACACATAGGAAGAGGGCATCGGATCCCATTACAGATGGGTTGTGAGTCACCATGTGGTTGCTGGGAATTGAACTCAGGACCTCTGGAAGAACAGTCAGTGCTTTTAACTGCTGAGCCATCTCTCCAGCCCCTGAGACTACATTCCTAATTAACTTATTTTTTGAGACAGGTTCTCACTGTGTAGACCTTGCTGGCCTTGGATTCACAGAGATCCATCTGTCTCTGTCAGTGCTGGGATTCAAGGCTTGTACCACTGCATCTGGTCCAAGAAGACATCATTAAAGTAGGACGAGGTTCTCAGTCTCCAGCTTCCCCTCCTAAGCTCTTTCGTTTTACTTCCAGCATCAGTATGACAACCTGTTCCACAGTGGCCGCCCTGGGAATGATGCCCCTCTGCCTCTACGTCTACACCCAGTCCTGGACTCTTACACAGAACCTCACCATTCCGTATCAGAGCATAGGTCTGTATGGGGCTTGTGTAACTGAGCAGAAATAGCAATGGCGACGGCACAGATAGCAGATGTGTGTTTTATCATTACCTAAATCAGTCCTCTTAGTCTCTATTTTTGGTCCTTATACTTTTACAATTCGAGAGGTCAACTAACTTGCTGAAGATCATGCAGTGTAGATCTGAAATTGGAACTCAGGAGTCCCCCTCTAACATCCAGACTCATAGCCCCTGTGGTGCTGGTTTTTGTAGGTGGAGTGAAATGCCCAAGGTGTAATATTTATGAAGAAGAAGAAGGTATACTGAGCTCATACTGTCTCACACACTCTGCCTCACACACTGTGTCTCACAATGTTGAGGTATCTACACGCTGTGGCACATGTCCTTATGAGCCCTCTCCCTGCCTAGAATTTTCCTAGACTTAGAGGGACCGTTCTCATTTCTAGCCATTATATTTCTGTTGTCTCTAAAATTCCTATGGTTCCTTGTTGGAGGATTCTGAGAGAAATGGAAGCCCCGGGTGTGATGGCATGTATTAATAGCACATACTCTTCAAAAAAAAAATTGCCTTTCAAAGCTGTTAACTAATGGAAATGAAGGAGGTATCAGGGGAAGAGGGGACACTGGCTGATGGATTTTCTTTCTTTCTTTTTAGGAATTACCCTTGTGTCCCTGGTCATTCCTGTGGCCTCTGGTATCTACGTGAATTATAGATGGCCAAAGCAAGCATCGGTCATTCTTAAGGTCAGGAACCCCCCCTCCCATCCATAGCGCATCCCAGATGTGGAGACTAAAAGACGGAACCAATGAGCTGCTGCAGGACAGCCCCTTCCTGTCCTTTGCCTGGGGCTCGGTCACTCCCACCGACCCACACAGGTTGAGGCACCTTGGAAAATGGGATGCTCCCAGAGACAGAAACACTAGGGCCTGACATGGACTGAGAATGCCTGGCCCTGCCCCTCCCCTAGGCTTCCCACAAACACCTGTAAGGTGAGGCTCCTCCCTGCGGTGAGCACAATGAAGCCCCAGTGTGTGGGAACACAGGAGTTTTCCTAGAACGGGATGCCTAAGCACTCCCAGGAACACATCACTAGACATGTTACTGGTGTACACAGCAAGGACTGCTGACCTCATGACACCATATAGGAAATCAGCCTGAGAGCGCTGAGGGGTGGTCATGGAACGGTGAGAACTCAGGCATCCCACCTTCCCTTGCTTTGTAGTGCTATCTTTTGTCTGCTTGAGAAACAAGTACTTGTCCCTGCTAGATGATTGTTAAAATCACCCCAGAAGATATGCTTGTATTTCTTCAGTGCTGAAAAGGGAACTCAGCTTATTTTACATTTATAAAGAAATGAGCGACCGGGCAGTGGTGGCACACGCCTTTAATCCTAGCACTTGGGAGGCAGAGGCAGGCAGATTTCTGAGTTCGAGGCCAGCCTGGTCTACAGAGCGGGTTCCAGGACAGCCAGGACTATGCAGAGAAATCCTGTCTCGAAAAACAAACAAAACAAAATAAACAAACAAACAAACAAAAGAAATGAGCGTTTGGAGGTTCCTTGGCAGTTCAGCAGAAATGTCTGTTCATTTCAGCTTGGGGTTGATAGCTTGGACCAGCCTAAGCTCATTCTCTCTCTCCTGGCTCCTTTCCTAGTTGAGCAATGTCCAGTGAGAGCCAGCCTTGCTGTACTCATGGGACAAAGCCCCTCCTTTCCCAGGCTTGTCACTGTCACATTAAAAGGAGAACACTCCCAGTGGGAAATGTTCTCAGAGCAAGAGGACAGTATGATCATGGAAACTTTCAAGTACTTTGTCACTGATTATTTTTCTTAGAAGGGCACTTGATGACGACGACGATTAAGGATATCCTATTTTAACCTTTCTGTATACTTGTGGTTGTTGTCAGTGTTAGTGGAGAACCGGATACATTTTCTGTATGTCTGTTTTGTTATCTGTAGAGAACAGGTTTAAAACCTCCTTTTGGAAGCAAGCATAGTGGTACAGGCTCGGAATCCCAGCACTTGGGGCACGGAGGCAGGAGAAGCCTCTGCTACGTAATAAATTCAAGCCCAGCCTAGACTATAAGGAGACCCTATTGTCCTCCCCCAAGCAAACAAATTCTTTCAGCAAGTCTCTGGGATTTATATTAAAATATATTAAATAATATACATAAACTAGACCCTACAGTTTAATCATTATTTTAGTATTTTTATTTATTTTGAGGTAGAGCCTCAGTGTGTAGCACAGGCTGGCCTCAAACTCATGGTCCTGCTACATCAGTTTCACAAGCAGGGTCATGTGTCAATACAATGTATTGGCCTGATACAATATATCAGCTCTTATCCTTGGGTTTTACACACTTTCCCAGTAACATGCTTTGGAAGGATTTTAAACTTTGACAACGGTTTTGATAGAAGATTCTGACAGTGGGTGCTTTGTGGGGATCTGCATTTTCCTACCAGGCCAAAGCCTCCATGTCCCTATATTTAAACCCGCCCTCCAACCTATGATATATTTCTTGATTGTACATTAGTTACTTTTGTATACTTGTGGCAACATGTGTGACCTAAGCAACCTAAAAGGGGGAAAGTTGGCTTACAGCATCATTATTCAGTCTATGTTCACTGAGCAATGTGTTCTGGACCTGTTTAAGGCAGAAGAACATCATTGAGGCAAGGATGTGCGATATAAGAGAGCTGGTCAAGACAGGCAAGAGCCAGAAACAAAACACCCTCAGGGACCCGCACTCTAGTGACCCGTTTACCTAGTCCTCCTGTCCTTAATGTTTTAGCACCTTTCAAAATAGTGCAACGACTGGCTGTCTAGGCTTTAACTCAGGAACATGCAGGGAATCTTTCCTATTCAAACGATAATAACTTGTTTCCATTTTCTTCTGTACTTCAGGGGCTCCTTTGGGTCTGAATCATTTCAAGTAAAGACTCATATCATAACTAGGTCAACTTTCCACAGTCTGCTGTCCCCAAGAGACCAATGAGAGCTTGCTAAGATCCAAATTGCTCTAAGTATCCTGTGATTTAAACTCAGACATTGGATTTATTGATTTTTCTTTTAGAGAGAGAGAGAGAGAGAAAGAGAGAGAGAGAGAGATGGGGAGGGGAGAGGGAGGGGAAGGGAGAGGGAGAGGGAAGGGAGAGGGAGGGGGAGAGGGAGGAGGAGGAGGGGGGAGGGGGAGAGGGAGAGGGAGGAGAGGGAGAGGGGAGAGGTTATTGTTTGTAGCACAGGCCAGGCTGGTCTAGATCTTGTGGTAGTCCTCCTGCCTTTATGTCCTGAGTGCTGAGGCTCGCAGCCTTGTGATTTTTAAATCACAAAAATGAGAGACAGTATCCATGTTAGAGAGGATAGAACACTTCTCAATGTTAGCTTGGATGGTCTAGTGGAAATGGGTATGTTTTTGTTTTGGTAGAGAGAGGCAGGGGGTCTAAGGAGTAGGATGTGATTGGCGGCTCACAGGGTGACCGTGAGGTCGATTGTCAGGACAGACAGGCCACGAACAGGAGTTACCAGAAAGGAGCCTCTGGTGTGTGGGGGTGTCAGCCGCTGCTGTCATTTGCCCTTTTGAGATGTCAGGTCTGGACCAGTGTGTGATCTGGAGACCATGGAACCTGTAAGAGGAGGGGCCTGCTATCAGGTAATCAGGTCATGGCAGGATCCCTCGTGGAAGGCGTGCATGGAGGCCTGAGAGGCTGGGTTAACTCCTGTGAGGATGGCTAGCCATGCAGAGCCTGGCTCTGTCCCCAATTTCTTCCACACACACTGTTCGTCACTCTCCTGTGGTCATACCGCTGTGACGACATCTGTCGTGAGACCTCAGTGCTGAGCAATCGCAGTGCTGAGCAATGCCATTGCTCCCGTCTTCTGCATTGCGAGCTGAAGGAACTCGATAGAAAGCGCCCGAATTGAGTATTTTGTGACAGCATTAGAAATGGACTAAGGAGGCATCGTCAGGGTCTGGATATTTTATAATTTCATGTTATTTATGAAAGCCAAGTCCTCCTCTTTACTTCTGTACTTGGAAGGGAAATATGCTGATCCTACAAGAAGACTTCTCATTTCTGTCCCAACCTACTAGCTTCTTACAGTTCAGTCTCTTTGCTGTTGTGGAGCTGGGATTTTCCTAGATACAGTAGTTCCCATTCAGTCTTGCTTTCTCTAGGTTTTGCAAACTGAGGTAGACTGTAGAAAAACAGATGGAAAAATTCCAGAAATAAACAACTCATTTATTTTAAATCAGGCAACCTTGTACTTAGTGTGATGAAATCTTGCACTGTTCTGTTTACAACGTGAGCTGTCCCTTCACCTGGTCTGTCACGTCAGTCTGTAAATGCTGCAATGACTTGACACCAGACCCAAGAAGTTTTTATCACAGCCTCAGGTCAGGAGAGTCCTTCCTAGACCAGAAGATCTCTGAAATCACTGTCCTTAGCACCTAATTAACTTTATTTGTCAACTTGACACTATGTAGTGTTGTCTGAGAAGAAACCCTCAATTGGGGAGTTTTCTGGATCAGATTGGCCTTTGGGCACACCTGTGGAATGGTTAGTCTTATTGATCAATGAAGGAGGGCCCAGACCACCGTGGGTGGTACCATCCCTAGGCAAATGGTCCTGGGCTTTATAAGAAAGTTAGCTAAGCTGGGAGAAGGGGCTTTTGGGATCCCGTTCCTGAGAGACTACCTATGCTCCAACAGTTGGCCCGATCCCTATGCACACACTGGCAGGTGCAATTGGACCTCGAGAATTTAAGAAAAAAGAACACGTGAAATTGGGCAGAAATAGTGGTAGTAAGATAAAGGAATACTGAAGAGGAGGAAATAGGGAGGGATTTGATTAGGGCCCATTGTAGGCATGTACGAAGTTCCCAATAAATAAAAATAAGATTAGCTAAAAAAAAAAAACCTGAAAATCTTCAACATTTTCCCATGAAAGATCATATCATATAATATATGTAATACATAATATTTATTTTAAAAAATATATATTTTTAAAAAGAAAAGAAAGCTAGTTAAGCGCGCGGCTGAGACCAAGCAGCGAGCAACACTCCTCTGTGATTCCTGCCTCCTGTTCTTGCCCTGACTTTCTGTCAGTAATGGACGGAGACCTGGAAGTGTAAGCCAAGCAAACTCCTTTCTCCTCTGCATTGCTTTTAGCTAGGGTGTTTCCTTACAGCAAGAGAGAGGAAACTAGGCCGTAACAACCTTAGCTAGCCAGGGACCTTTCATTATGTCTATTATTTCCCATTTATTATTTACAAGTCTTAAGTCTGTGTATTTCTTGTTCCATTATTCGCTGGTTCTGATCAGGGCTAACCTATCTATTAATAGGCTCCTGGTTGTTAACCTACTTCATCATAGTTGTGTCTGCACAGCAAGAGCCTAGCCCGGGTCTTATACAGGACAGGATTCACTATATCTGCGTTCAGGAACTCGTTCGGCATTGTGGAACACATTCACTGTGCACAAGAGAAGGAAGGCGACTTTACCAGGAAATCGGGTGTGGCAGTCTCTGAGTTCTACAACTTCTGATGGTCAAACCTTTTATTACACCTGTGCTGAGCTCAGTCTCGTGGAAGGAAGAACCCTGGTGTTGCTCACAGACACTTACCTTGTGGCTTTGCTGTCTAGGTCGGGGCCGTGCTGGGTGGCATGCTCCTCCTGGTGGTGGCAGTTACTGGCATGGTCCTGGCAAAGGGCTGGAACACGGATGTCACTCTTCTGGTCATCAGCTGTATTTTCCCCCTGGTCGGCCATGTCACAGGCTTCCTGCTGGCGTTCCTCACACACCAGTCTTGGCAAAGGTACAGTCACATAACTGTAAGGTGTGTGTGTGTGTGTGTGTGTGTGTGTGTGTGTGTGTGTGTATGCGTGTGTGTGCATGTGTATGTGAGTGCATGCATGAGTATGCCCACTACATGTGTGCATGCATGCATGTGTGCATGTCTGTATGTGTGTGTGTGAGTTGTGTGCATGTGTATGTGTGTGCATGCATGAGTGTGCCCATCTACACATATGCATGCGTGTGTGTGCATGCCTGTATGTGTATGTACCTGTGCATGTCCTGGGGCTCAGATTTTCAGATCTTTATGTAAGACACAAAGTCCATCTCTTTGACTCACACCCAGCTCCATAAGCATTTCTGAGGCAGGTGCACTGGTTACACTGTCACGGCAGGCAGTGTGGTAATCTTTTATGCAAACAAAAGCCGCATGGATGGGGTTTGCCCTGGTGAGAGCCACTATTACTGAGATGAAGCACCTTGAACCAAAAGCAACTTGGGGAGGAAAAGGTTTGTTCAGCTTACACTCATCAAAGGAAGTCAGGACTGGAAAAAACCTCAGCACTGGAACCCGAGGCCGGAGCTGATGCAGAGGCCATGGAGGAGTGCTGCTTACTGGCTCACTCAGCCTGCTTTCTTTTAGAACCAGGACAGCCTGCCCAGGAGTGGCACCATCCACAATGGGCTGGGCCCTCCCCTGTCAATCACCAATTTTAAAAAGTGCCTCACAGGCTTGCCTATAGCCAGATAACTCTAGCTTGTCTCAGATTGGCATAAAACTAGTCATCACAGAGTTGTAATTTATGAAGTCAGGATTAGGGCTTTAGTATGTCTCGCTGGTCTCTGAACAGTAAAGGCCAGCCAGGGCTACACTGCAAGACTTTGTCTCAACTATGAATCCGAGAAGGGCGGTGTGGGAATTCCATTCAGGAGGAGTGAACTCGTTTCGATCAATATAGAGATCATCATAGGGCTTGGGTAAATTTTAAAGAGATCAAATCCTTGTTGTTTATGCCAGACTTTTAAGGAATTACTATTTACGAATAATACTTATTAGGAATTTGTCTTAAATATTACCATTTGGATTGGGCATACACTTACAAACATTGTAAAATCTTACAGATGGTAAGAGCCCATGTTTGCATGCATGTCTTGACCGGATGCAACCGCACGCTAATGAGGATTGCTGACAGACGGCAGAAGCTTTCCGAAGTGTGTTGTATCCACAGCCTTATGCCTGTCCGTGGTTATTAATTCAGTACTCTTTACTCTGGTTGAGAACAGGGTCTTGCTAGGTAGCTCTGGTGGCCTTGAACTCTGTCCACCTGCCTCAGCCTCTTGAGGAACGGAATCAAAGATGTGCATCACCATCCTCTGTAGTAACCTGCTCTAGAGGTGGCTACGAGTGATGGCTGATATGATAAGATGCGAATTGCAGTGCCTGTTATAAAGGTAAAGATGGAAACGATTTAAATATCTAACAATAGGGACATGTTTATTTATGAAGCATGCCTGTGCTGGGTACGAAGCATCAGTTCTCAACAACGCCTGGACGGCACTCCAGAGCTACACTTGTTTAAAAATTTTGATTTCTACTTTGTGTGGAGGAGAAGCAAAAAGAATACGGAAATGTATTGGAAGAAATTGCAAATTTGAGCAGGGAAGTTTAAGGGCGATTTCAGTTCTTACATATTTCCTGGGAATGTTTTTCATTTTTCAGTAAGTGGATTTATTTTTAAATCAGGAGAGGGATTACAGGAAAGTGGCTGGACTGGGGAGGGTTTAGATCTGTCTTAAGCTGTTCCCATTCCATCCGGGAGCTCCGAGCATTTCACAAGCACTGGGTGAGGCCTGAACTCATCCATCCTGCTTTCTTCTTGTTGCAACCTGACAGGTAGCTATGATTACTCCACCAAGGAGCAAGCCCTGCAGGGAGGATAAAGGACGTAACCAAGTTCCTCGAGCTAGAAAGTGGTAGCGTTTGGATTTGAGCCTGGGCTTGTTTCCAGGTCAAGGGCTTAGATCGCTGAATGCTGGAGGCTGATGGTCTGCAGAGGAAGGAAGAATTCTTATGACCAAGTGCTGTCAGCTGTCTGGCCTTTCTCATATCTCATAGCCAGACAAAGATGAGGCCAGAGGTCATTGCATTTGTTTTGCGAATGGTTCAGGTGAGCTGCAGCTTTGTAGCCTTATGCCTTTGAGCTAGGAAGTGTGAGGGGAGTGTGATATGCATGAAGGTCAGAGATATGCAATGTGTCACAGGCCTCGCCACTCAAAAATTTCCTGCCCTCACATTGCACACCTGTGGCTTCCATGTGGAATCCCAGCTCTAGTCTCTCTTCTTCCTTCTTCCTCTTCTTCTTCCTCCTCTTCTTCTTCTTCTTCTTCTTCTTCTTCTTCTTCTTCTTCTTCTTCTTCTTCTTCTCTCTCTCTCTCTCTTCCTCTTCCGCTTCCTCTTCCTCCCTCTCCCTCCCTCTCTGTCTCTGTCTCTCTTTCTCTCTTTTACTTCTCCTCCTCCCTCCTCCTTTTTTTTTTGGTTTTTCGAGACAGGGTTTCTCTGTGTAGCCCTGGCTGTCCTGGAACTCACTCTGTAGACCAGGCTGGCCTCGAACTCAGAAATCCACCTGCATCTTTAACCTTTCATTTCCCATACGACGGCTTCGAGTGCCTTATAAACTGGAGACAAATGGAGTTGTTTGACCCACCCTCCACACTCTGGCTTTTACTCCCCCTTTCTCTCATTTTTTTCCCATTCTCAAGTAAGATTCATTCCACTTTCCAGCAAAATTTCCCATTCTCTTTTCCTCCAGTCCTCCTCTGCATGCGCCTCCTGAGGAAGCCACACTTAACACTATGCCTGCAACTTTCCTCCTGCCTCTCTCTGACACTGATCACCTTCCTGTTCTGTAGCTTCAGCCTCTGCAAAGCTTTCTGGAGTTTCTGTAGCATCTTCTGGGCCTGATCATTGATGGGCATTGTTTTCTGGTGTGTGTGTGTGTTGTCTTTCTACCCTGAATTCTTGGTCAGGGTTCTTGAGGTCTTAGTCCACAGGGCATCTTTGCCATAAACACGAGGACCCTACTACTGTCAAGGAACACATCCTTTTTGTTGCCTGAGCCTGTACTTGCCCTTATTCCAAGGGACCACTCAAGCGTGGTTCCTTTTGCTACTTTGTAACTCTTGAATCTTCTCACCACCAGGTGCAGGACGATTTCCATAGAGACTGGAGCTCAGAACATTCAGTTGTGCATCGCCATGCTGCAGCTGTCTGTCTCTGCAGAGTACCTGGTCCAGCTGCTAAACTTCGCGTTGGCCTACGGACTCTTCCAAGTGCTGCACGGGCTACTCATCGTCGCAGGTGCATGAATTCCCTCTGCACACCAGGAACTGATTTATTAATAGTTTCAACCCAACTTTTTGAGTAGTGCTCTTGTGATATATTTTTGACCTGATTCTTTTGGGGACCATAACATAAAAGCAGGGTTCTTCCCATACAGTGGATGTTTCACAGAAAATACTTTAAAAGCTATTTGGGTGAGATCTTATAAGCAGAAACAAGTCACTACACAAAACCATCATGAGAGCTTTTATGTCCTGTCTTACCCAGACCCTTGAGCTTCCCCAGATGCTCAGTTACTTCTGTGCCACAGACACAGAACTTGGGCTAAGTGCTGGGAAGTTATTTTCAAATACAAAACATAACACATAGCAGAAGTGTAGACACAGTTGTGTGCGTGTATATCGAAAACATGCAACTCTCCTATCTGCTCAGGAAAATATGTATTATTTGGGGGTAAATTCTTATGAATGGAAGGGAAATTGCAAGAAGGTGTGAATACACACTTGTACACATACACTTCTTTATTTTGGCCCAGGAATACACTCTGAGTATGGTTCACTAACCAATTACTTATAAAATTGATTATACACTGTATATTTTTATGTTGCTGTGATGAAATACAGTGCTCAAAAGCAACTTATTGAAGAAAGACCTTATTTTATTTTACAGTTCCAGACAGACAGAGAGAAAGAGAGAGAAAGAGAGAGAGAGAGAGACAGACAGACAGACAGACAGAGACAGAGAGAGAGAGAGAGAGGAGAGAGTTCACAATGGTGAGGGAGGCATGACAGCTGCAGGAGGCAGGAACAGACATCTTTATGCATGCACGCACACATACACGCTATTCAACGACTTGCTTAGGTAGGCTGCTCAGATTTCACCTTTGACCAGGAAGCAGAGAGAGCACAGGAAGTGGGGCCAAGCTATAAAACTGTGTCCCTACTGAAGTCCTGCCTCCAGCAAGGCTGTCTCCTAAATATTCTACAATGCCTGTAAACTACACTCCAAACTGGGTGCCAAGTATTCAAATACATGAGCCTATGGGGCCCATTCTCACACAAACTACCACACATCCCGATTATTATGTTATTGGTATAGCAATAATGATCTGAGGAACACTTGGGACCGGGGGTTTCTGGGGGTACGGGAAACAGTTCTATTAGAACAAACTCCTGGTTCTGAGACCCAAAGGTTTAGAGAAACATCCTGCAGAGCTTCTTTGCAGCCACATCCTAGCACTCAGGCAAGTACCCGATGCACAGTAAGCACCTCCCAAGGGTTTGTTGACTGACTGAGTGAATAAGCTCATAGAGAGCTGATAAATGAGTCCCAACTCTAGATAGAAAGACACATTCTGCTCCACCACACGCGTTCATTCTGCAGATTTCTCTTCTCCTCTCCTTCCCGTGTTCCCACACATGATCTCCCTGGAGTATGGGTGAATGTGCAGGGTCCCTCAATTCTGCTCTTTGCTAAAGGGATTTTAAGGCTGTTTGTTTTTATGCCCAGCATATCAGGCGTACAAGAGGAGGCAGAAGAGTAAACACAGGAGGCAGCACCCAGAGGGCTGCTACGGGAAGCAGCCCAGAGAGACCAGTGCTTTCTTGGATAAGGGGGATGAGGCTGCCGTGACTCTGGGGCCAGTGCAGCCACAGCAGCCATCCAGGACTGCTGAGCTGAGCAACCACACTCCTTCATGTGAATAGGAGGAGACACGGACCAGCTTGGCTCGTCATCTTCCTCCGTGGCCAGTGAAGACCACGTGCGGCTAGCAGGAAGCATCAGGCATCTCCCGGCAAAGCTCTCCTCCTGGTGTGGAAGGTAACCCGAGAGAGAGAACACCATGCCCAGGAGACATCACTCACACCGCAGGACAGAGCGTCCATGGGCTTCTTGACTTCAGGCAGGTGCTCTGGAGAACTAGACGAGAGACACGGAGAGAAGATGAGCCTCGGTGATGTGACTATTTCTCAAGGGATCAGGCATCGTTTGATTTGGATTCTGCTTGTAATGCAAGCAGGCTAGCTCTTTCTCTTGAGAGGACCGGACAGGTGCCCAGAATCCTCAAACCGTAGATACACGGGCTCGCCCAGTCTTCCAAAACATCAGAGACACATGTGTATCCGTTCCAGTATTCTGAGCACCAAATCACCTGAAAGGCCTGTAGCTTGTTTCCTGTGTGTTTTGATAGTTGATTGACGATTATCTCAGAACATCTTTATACATTTGTGTTACCTACCTCATTCTTTAG
This sequence comes from Tokudaia tokunoshimensis, assembly GCA_036184795.1. NCBI lineage: Eukaryota > Metazoa > Chordata > Mammalia > Rodentia > Muridae > Tokudaia > Tokudaia tokunoshimensis. The sequence continues at coordinate 5,703,623 of BTHU01000014.1, forward strand.
AACAGTGGCTGCATCCAAGCGTTGTGTAATATAGGATTGTAATTTACTGAAGGCATCTTTATTAGTATTTAGATAACTCCCAGCACAGGGCTTCTGTGAACCCTAGCCCATACCCCACGTTCCCATAGGCTCTTTCCTGCAGTTCTAGTGGGTACACCCACAGCTCCTCAAAACCCTGGACAGACTGTTCCATCTTAGAAGGGCTTTGTCGTTCGCTCTCACTAGTCCTAAGAAATGATTTCTCATCGTTTTGACTTGTGCAAAGATCTCATTAAATTATGATCTCAGAACTATCAACCAGAACACTTTTATGTTCCTTTATTTCTCTGTGTGTTTGTCCTGCCTTGTTTCTTTTTCTGTGATATTTTTCTATTGCCATTTTTGAAAACAGGATTTCATGGCATAGCCCAGCATGGCTTTAAGCTTTCAAAAAATCCTCCAGCCTCAGTCTCTCTGGTCCTCCCAAGTGCAATATGAGCCACTCTTCCTAGTGGTTTTGCTTTTCCTTTGTAGTCGACTGCATCCCAGTCCTGGGTAACTGACACCACTCCTTCAGCTTTTGACTTTTGTGTCTTTGGCTGTTAAGATTTTTACTTCTCGTACACTTTAGCTTTATCAGTTTTTTAAGAAAACGTTGTAAAGGCCGGAAGCTGGATGTTATGTTTTGAATAGGTTATAGGTTTTCACATGCCCCCTGTAGAGAATGTATGTGGTCCCTTTGCAGTTGTTTTGGGGACTTCCAGCTTGGCTCTCATTGGTGCATATCTGCCACGTGGTAGGTGGCTCCTGGCAGGGAGTAAAGTCTGCTGCTCTATCCTGATCCCATTAAAAATGTTTCCTGTTTGCTCTTTGCTTCTTCTAGGAGTGCGATACTCGGGTGGCTGTTTTAAAACTCATTCTGGGTACAGTGTGTTAAAATTCTATTTAAAAAAAATCTGTTCTTACTTTTGTTCTGTGTGTAAGCATGTTAGGGGGCTACACATCATGCATGCATGTGGAGGTCAGAGGAACAGCCTCATGTCCTTGCCCTTTGCCTAGTTGAAGATGGTTTATCCCATGTTGGTCACTGTGTGTGCCAGGGTGGCCGTCCAGTGAACTTCAGGGATATCTGTACGTGTTTAGGTTAATTATCACGTCATATATTCAATCATTTATCTCTTCTATGCAAATTGAAAGGTTTCCTTTATCCCAAAACCTCATCTATACATTTTACTTATTTTATTTTCTTAGTGGTGGTAGGGTCTGAACCCAAGGCCCCATGCATACCAGGTAAGCACTCCGCCATGGAACCACACACAGTTCTGCAGGAAATGTCTATGTTGTTGGGACCCTGACTTAATGTTGGACATATTTGCATTTGTAGATTTTTGTAATGTGAGAGTGTGTGTAATCTGGGGTTAAATGTTTAACCCATTTGTAGGTTTTCTCCCTATCTTTTGTGTGACTACGGCTTCAGTGATTCTTAAGACAGTTTTCCAATTCAGAGTATTTCTGTGGCAGTACAGGTAGGGTATAGAATAACAATCATGTTTGTGACATGATGGCGAGTTCCGAGCTGTTGCTTTACTGCAGGGGGATCTCTGCTTTTCCACCTGATAAATGTTCAGATGGAAGCTGGTCTGCCACGTGAGCAGAGCAGGAGGAGGAGGAGTGGGAGCAGGAGGAGGAGGAGGAGGAGGGGGAGGAGGAGGAGGAGCAGGAGGAGGAGCGGGAGGAGGAGGAGGAGCAGGAGGAGCGGGAGGAGGAGGAGCGGGAGGAGGAGGAGGAGGAGCGGGAGGAGGAGCGGGAGGAGGAGGAGGAGCAGGAGGAGGAGGAGCAGGAGGAGGAGCAGGAGGAGCGGGAGGAGGAGGAGGAGCGGGAGGAGGAGGAGGAGGAGCGGGAGGAGGAGCAGGAGGAGGGGGAGCAGGAGGAGGAGGAGGAGGGGGAGGTGGAGGAGCGGGAGGAGGAGGAGGAGGGGGAGGAGCAGGAGGAGGAGCAGAAACAGGAGGAGGAGGACAGAGAAAGGCAGAGAGAGTAGAGGAGTAGAGGCCGGGCATGGGGGGGAGGGGAATACGGAGAGAGGGGAGAGGGCAAGAGAGGGCGGAAGGTGCAAGCAGCCCCTTTTATAGTGAGTCAGGCGCACCTGGATGTTGCCAAGTAACCGCGAGGCGGAGTCTAGACAAAATGCTACCAGCAGTGATGGGATGTGTGGCCAGGCCTGACTGGTCCTTGCATCTACCCCACAGGTGTGCTCTTCTGAGGATGACCTGGAGAGCTACTTGTCATTCAGAGCAGCCACCAGCCTGGGTTCTTAAAAAAGGAGGGACTACAGAGAGAGGCGGGGAGATGGAGAGACAGTGCTGGGCTGTTCGCTTCCCAGAACTGGTTTATAGTCTAGAATCAATCACTAGGCTTCCGCTGATTCCCCCCCCCCCCCCCCCCCCCGCACACACAAAGTGCAGGGCTGCCTTAGCTCACCTCTTGACGCCTGAGTTCCCCAACACGTCCCCTGGCCTTCTTATTCTGGCATTTTAACCATCGTGACCCCTGCCATCCCATGGGGTGGAGCTGGGGCCCAGATTAGCTTGGGGAACAATCATAAAAACCTTCCACTTGAACGCAGCCAGAGACCTCAACTCTTCTTCCCAGTTTCCGCTTATTTCCTGGCTACATTCTTGCTACATTCTTTCTAGAGTCTCCTCCAGTGCCGCTAAGATGCTAAAGGCCCCCAGCTGTGCTGGCTTCTGCCCTCTGAGGCCCAGGCATCCTCTGATACCAATAAACCTCCCTTCCTCCTCCCCTCACCCAACAAAGACAGTGTTGGTTACAACTTAACCTATGAACAGGCTTTGGATTAGGAGTCAGGTGAGGATGGTTACCGTGCCCTGTGGAGACAATTCTGAGGCAGGGTTACTGTGCAGACCTGTCCCCTGGCAGGGAGACAGTCAAAGGCACCACATGGGACCTGAGCAGCCTTCTGAGCCTGAGCTCCTCAGGTACGAATCCCAGCAAAGCTGTACTTGTAAAATCAGAAATGGCTCAGAAGTGGAGCAGGCCGGGAGATGTGCAGGAGACCTGGGTGTTAGAGCAGGGGCTGGGGTGGGGGTGGCCCGAGTCAGGATTTGGAGAAATCTGTCAGCAAGGTGCTCAGAGAGTCACTTTCTTGGAGCTTTGAGTCTTGTCCTTCCTGCTCGGAAAAATCAAACCTCAACCTCGGGAGCGGACCGCTGTGACTGCCTTGGTTGGCTGTGTGTTATGAACATCTGACGGGGAAGCTGGGAGTGTGTGCCATCCAAGGGTAGGGAAAGGCAAGGCAGATGGTGACTCCATGCCAGCCCTGTTAATATCCACCAGGGCTTTGGACATACCTCACGCCTGGTGTGACTTGTCCAAATGGGGAACGGCCATTACCCTCTGGCTAACAGCCAGAGGCAGGGGACACTGATGATGTCTGAATTGGTTGTCTATGGTTTTTTTTTCCTAAAGATTTATTTATTATTATGTGTAAGTACACTGTTGCTCTCTTCAGACACACCAGAAGAGGGCGTCAGATCTCATTACGGATGGTTGCTGATTTGAACTCAGGACCTTCAGAAGAGCAGTCAGTGCTCTTAACCACTGAGCCATCTCACCAGCCCCAGTTGTCTATGTTTTAAGGTGTAGTTTTATTTACAAAGTGAGACGACACAGGTACAAACGGTATCTGGTAACTCCATGTTCATGAAAAGTATATAAATATATTACAGGAAATTATATATAGTAAACATTAGAAACGGATACAGTAAACATTGCTAGTTCGTCTTCTATGCCAATATTACTGTCATTAAAAGCTTAAATACTGGCTTCAAGTATCCCCTATAAAATAAATCTACTTTATTAAAATACTGGAAAAATTTTTGCTATAAACAGATTTGGTACATTAAAAATAGACTCGGTGTGTCTTTGTAACAAGGTCCACTATGATCAAATGCTGTCTCCAGCCCTAAGACTTGCTTGTTCAGTTAGCGATAAAGGAGTTTTGATAACCATCGGAGGTTAAAGTGGCTGTGAAAACACAGGATCTTGACGTCCAATCTGACAGGACACTTGTCCTTCGCGCATGTCATGGTGCTGCTCCGCCTTGCCGCTCTCGTTTGAGTGGAGACCTGGATGCGCCTTCTGTTCTTCAGCCTGAAGATGAGTCAGGACGTAGAGGATGACTTGATAGCAGAAAACATACTGACCCTGCAGGGAAGCAGCAGGAGAGGCGGGGGGACAGGCGACGTGTTACTCACATAACTTTACACATGGCAGGTGCTGGAGAAATTTGGAAATATGAGCTTTTTGTTTAGATGCTGAATATGAGAGTCAGTGTGCAGAACTGTGTGGTGCCATAAAAAGAGCCAAGAAGAGCATTGAAGCCCTACAGTTCCAGGGCAGCCTGGGCCATAGCAAGATCGTCTCAGAAAGACAGACAGAAAGGGAGTACAAGTTTAAGAGCAACTTTTAAGCTATCAGTCTTAGAACAAATCCTCCTCACCTCGGTCTGCACCATGCCGTGCCTTTGTAGTCTCATGCAGCGCACTAGGTCAGAGATGTCAAACTGCCAGGACAGAGAGCAGAGCATTAGACACCACCCATGGATGCGAAGGTGCTCCCCTGCGGGCCTTCACCCCTGTCCCTCCTCACCGCTCTTCAAACTCTCCAGATATAGTGACTTCTTGAACTGACTTTTTATGATATAGTGTTTCTAAGAATTAGACTCTACTATGTTTGAAAATCTTTAATACAAGTTCTCTTCCTCTGAAATTTAGCTAATTTTTAAAAAAAGACTTATTTATTTATTATATGTGAGTACACTGTAACTGTCTTCAGACACCCCAGAAGAGGGCATCAGACCTCATTACAGATGGTTGTGAGCCACCTTGGGGTTGCTGGGATTTGAACTCAGGACCTCCGGAAGAGCAGTCAGTGCTCTTAACAGCTGAGCCATATCTCCAGTCCATTTAGCTAATTTCTTAAATTATAAAAAATTAATGTAAGCAATATTCCTCACACACCGCTGTCCAGAATAAAATTCCATATCCTTTTAGATTAGCTGATGCTTAACAGTCTGAAACGAGGGCAGACTGGACTGTTGGGTCTGCCCCCACTTCAGTCATCATAGGTTATAACAGTATCAAGCACTGGAAAGAACTGCTTCATCTAAAACGCTTTAAGAGAGAGTGGTTTTAATCAGTGTGTGTGTGTGTGTGTGTGTGTGTGTGTGTGGGTGTGTGTATATACACGCATACAGACATACACAAATAGACAAATGCAAGATATTTTGGCAATTAAGGAAGTTAGATACAAATTTGGATTAGAGTCAAAGTATCACACTGTTACTTGCTTTAGTAATATTTTTAAAATATTTAAAAATTAAGAGTAACTACTTAGAGTAATAGATTAGCATTAATCTTCAAACAAAAATATTCACTTCTTATCTATAGGTAACAAGGGCAAAGCCCAATATTTTTCTTTTAAAAAGTGGACTGTCTTTTGAACTTTGGTACTTTGGTATTCCCTGTAGTCATGGCAACAGTACTGACTTGATCTCACAGAGAAGCTTAAGGTCTGTGCCCGCAGAGCCTTATTGCACATGCAGGGAGACTGAACAGGTCCTATCTTGCACTTACTTCGAGATCTTGGCTGATTAACCCCAGGACCACGTCTATGCATATGAGGGTTCCTGAACGCCCAATGCCGGCACTGCAGTGCGTGACGACCGGGCCGGACCTGCGGATGTGTCTCATGTAGGAGATGAATGTGAGCAGGTCATCTGGCTGCGACGGTGTGTCGTGGTCTGGCCAGGCAGTGAAATTCAGATGAGAAATATGTCGCACCTCCCCTGTCTGAAAGCGTAAAACGCAGTGAGTTACAATGTCACCTGTCCGTAAGCCAGGTCCTTATAGTATTATTTCCTTCTTTCCAATTTGAGCTACCGCTCAATTTGATTTGTTGAATCAGATCAAAAGAAAAAACGGGAGATATAAAGGCGTCATAAACACACAAAGCTGGGTATGGTGGTGTATGCCTAAGTTCCAGTACTTAGACCAAGAGAGGGGGACAGAGTGTTCAAGGCCAGCTTGGGTACAGAGCAAGACTCTGGCCAGCAACAACAACAACAACAACAACAGACTGAAAAGAACTACATGGACAGCATCCCACCGCCCCGTGCTAGTGGCTGGCTGGGGATGGTATCCAGGCCAGTGGGTACACTAGGAGACCTAGCTCCCGTGGGCTCATTTAAATTACATGTATGGCAATGCCAGTCTCAGAACCTTTATTTGTTCTTTCCCATTAGAATGCCTCCTCCCCAGGGTCCTCTGTGGCTTTATTATCTGCTTCCCTTTCCTCAAATGCAGCCTGTCAGGCCGTCCCGAGTCGCTGACCGCACGGCCTGCATCTCAGTGTCCAGCAACGGTTCCCTTCTCCGTTTCATTTCCCCAGCAGCCCTGTTAACACCAGTGTCCCCCACCCCTACCCCGCCCCCCATGTAGGCAGCAAGCTCCACGGGATATGGAACCACTTTTTGCCTGTCACTGAAGTGCTGGACCTGGGGTCCACTCCAGGCTTGGAGTTCTATACCACATGTATGATACACGATCATGTCCCGTGAGGACCACTGAACGGCTAAGCTCATCTGAGCAATGGGTAAGCTCGTGTAAAGCACAACATCACATGGCGGTGCCTAGAACCATGAACAACTTTTACGTGTCAATTAAGATGTTTTGGTTTCCTAAAGGACTGAAACCTCGAACACTTTGTAAATAATAAATTATAAAGAAAATCTATATAAAGGAATCAATATACATTGTTTTTTCTTCTAGAAAAGCTGAAGGCGGCTCAGCGGGTCAAGTGCTTGTCACATAAATGTGGGAATCTAAGTTTGGACTCCCAGGCACCCACAGAGAATGTTGGGCATTGGGACTGCCCTCTGATCCCAGTGCTGGGGAGCAGAGGCAGGCCGGTTTCTTGAGGTCAAGGCCAGCCTAGCCGGGTCTACAGGGCGAGTTCCAAGACAGCCAGGGCTACACAGAGAAACCTTGTCCCGAAAAAATATGATACTACTACTACTACTACTACTACTACTACTACTACTACTACTGCTACTAAAGTTTCTATGTATGTAACAGCTTATGAGCTGTTCTGTGCTATTTATTCCTAAGCACAGACTGATGATCATGTTAGAACCCCGTGATTCATTCTAATATAGCATCTACCAGAGGAAACTGTATAAGGACCACACTTAAAACTCTTCTGGATGCTGGGCGTGGTTTTCCAGGATCACATATTGCTGTATTCCCAGAACCCAGGAGATAGAAGCAGGGCGATCAGGACTTCCAGGTTGTTGTAGCTGTATAATGACTTTGAGGCCAGCCTGAGCTACATGAGTCCTGGTCTCAAAAATAAAAATGATGGTAGATAACCTGCTTCTGTTGTGGCCTCCCAGAGAGTGTGCATGCGTCCTTGCTGAAGAGGAGACAGGGCTTACGAGTGACTGACCTGAATGTCCTCCAGGGCCATCACCCGCACGATGAAGCCCCTCAGCTGCTGCATTCTCAGGAGCGCCAGGCGCAGCCTCTCGTTGGCCATGGTGGTTGTGCCGAGGATGCTCGGCCAGTACCGCTGGCATTTGACCTTTTCTCCTTCCACCTCCTGCGTCATCATCGCTATCACCGTGGAGTTCTGCTCCCAAACCATCTGCCAGAAATCCCCCACGGTGGTGGGCAAAGGCCCCTGGCAGGCAATGTACACGAACTCCTGTGTCCCCACTGGGATCCTGATGAAACTGGCATTGATGTAGCCGCCTTCATCTCCCAGAGGCACTCTTGTGGTGTCATCTGTGAATGTCCACAGTGAAAGGGCATGTCACCATCATGGACTGTCACCACAAGTTTCACAAGAAGCTGGAGTCGAAGACCACAATGGCTCTGTGGCCTCCCTTGGATTTGCTATCACATGCGCATGCGTTGATGGAGTGCATTTCAGCCAGCAGCAGTCCAGGTCTATTTATGGTTTTTGTTACACTCTATCTAAATGCCAGATTGGTGGCTTTCTATGAAACTTGGGGTTTACTAATATAGAGTAACTATGTATTACTAATGTGGTCACAGATATAACCAAGTAAACTTAACACGCAGTAGAACTTCATAGTAAGTAACAAGAGAAACAAACATAAAATTGTTACTTCTCTGTCAGTATTTAGACACCAGTGACACGGGTTCTGAAGGATGAGACAAACTCTTTCACAGAACATGCTGTGAGCCTCCCAGCCTGGAGAGGGTAGTGGCATAGGCACAGCATAGGACTCTGGTGATGGCATTAAAGTCTGAGGGTCTCAGGGCTTTCTAGTTCTCTAACTGTACTGAAATGCTGATACCTTCTAAAAGTCCTAAAAACTTTCTTGCTCTTTCTGAGGGTGAAAGACTGCTGGCTTAGGAGATTGACACCCGTAGCCTAACAGCAGAGGATTAAGCAATGTGGCCTTTGTTCTATTTCAGAAGGAACTGCTCAGCTCTTTCAGCCTGCTAGTGGAAGTCACAGGAAGAAAATGGGACACTTAGAAGAGTGATTATAAAGTTTATTACTAAGTTGTAAAAACTTTCCTATGAAAGTTAAGGGGAAAAGTGAAAAGATCCAAAGACGGAAATGGAAAAATTCAAAGTGGGGAAAGGGAAAAAAATTCTAGTCTAAGTGGGGAAAGGCAAAAAATTCTTCTATCCTCTCCTCATTTCTTTGTCCTCAGTACTTATACGTCTTTCAGAATACATGATCACATGTTATAAAGTTCATCACAGGTTCACACACACACACACACACACAAAAAAATCAAACCATAAATTGAAATAGAAGTTTACAATAGCGAGTGTTCATGTGCATATCCATTAGGAGTAATTATCTGGCTAAACATCCATCACCTGTCTCAGCTCCACAGGTTCAGTGAAAGTTGAAAAAACTGTAACTAAGTTATTAGTGAAGTTTTGTATAGATAAACCCAGTCGATATTTTATCTTCTGCCCTAGCACCTATAATAAATCCTTAGTTCCTTTTCTATGACCTTTGGTTAATTGTTTTACAACCTCTTGGAATGTGCTCTGAGTAGGAGAAAGTCTGGTTGCCATCTAAGAGCAATTAACTGGTGACACTTGGGAGACTGGCAGAGTTCTCATTGCAGTTTTGACGATCAGAAGAGGACCTAATAGCAGCCCCACTATAAAAGAGCTTAATAATCACAGATGTAATTTTAAGAATTCTTACAGGATCATCACTAAGACTTAATAAATCACCTATCTGTCTATATAGCATCACCACAAGACAGTATATCTTCACAGATCTGCAGAGATCTGCTCCCAAGGGGTGTGCTATTACTTAGTGATTGCTATGTTTAATAATAACAGGGAAAGCATATTAATAGCAGGAATCTTTCCTAAAATAAATCCCTTACAGATTTGCTTAATAAGGGCGAACCTGTCACAGATTATATAATAATTCAAAGCAGGCCATCTCAGATGATCACCTGCTAGTTATTAACTTGTCCCATTATGGCTCCTGACAAGAACAAAAAGTTCGTTCTGAAATGATGCTCTCAAAGCAGCTGCTAGGGACATGATTGACATCTCTAACTCCTGTGGATACGTGAGAAGAACCTTTTATTTTGTCATTTCACATTATTTATTTGAGTGGCTTTTGTGTGTGTGTGGCTGCCACTCACACGTGTGGAGGACAGAGGACACCCTAACAGGGTTGTCTCTCTCCCCTCGGTGGCAAGGACCTTTCTTCACCTGGCCTCATATTTACTTTCAATATTTGTAAATTTAATAAGTAGTTGTGGTGGCAACCAAGAAAGAACCTTTAAAAAATGGGTTTCAAAATGTACTGCTTGGCTTTCATCTCTTAGGTCAGAGTTTGTTTCCTGACAATACATTACTCTGTACTTATTACAGTTTGCCCCATTCTGCCTTTAAGATACAAATCTGCATGGTTTTTGGCCTCATAACAACTCCTTATCTACTTAATGCTGAATCATGATCTACTCCATTTAAAAACCTTTCTTAAGATTCCTTTCCTTTCTAGAGACAGGGCTTCTTTCTCTATGTGGTTTAGGCTGGTTTGGAACTCACTGCACATACACTCGATTAGAGCCACACCGGAACTCAAAGGGACACACACAGAGTTAGACCCACACTGGAACTCACAGGGAAGGATATTTTTGTATCTGTTCTTCCTGCGGTTTTCCTTCGTCTGTCCAATCAGACACTGATCCAGGGGTTTTAATTCTTGAAGGTTCTACAAGTAATAAAATGGACATAAGGTTAAATCTGTTGACTAAATCAATAATTTAGTTAAGAGAAATGCTTCTACTGCACTGATTAGAGCTGTGACTGCCAATGAACACAGATCCAGTAAGCTGCTGTGGAATGAATTTACTGCAAGAATCTTTGGATGTGTCATGAGCAGTTAACTAATAGAGAACACTTCTTAACCTAAGTTCTAATTTCAGTTTAAAACTGTCTATAATACTAAAAGAAAAAAAAAACCTACAAAGGCAAGTTTGGCTTAAGGCAACATCTGGAGTATTTCCTTTTTTTTTTTAAGATTTATTTTTTTATTTTATTTTATGTGAGCACACCGTTGCTGTCTTCAGATCGCCCAGAAGAGGGCATCAGATCCCAATACAAATGGTTGTGAGCCACCGTGTGGTTGCTGGGAATTAAACTCAGGACCTCTGGAAGAGCAGTCAGTGCCCTTAACCGCTGAGCCACCTCTCCAGCCCCTGGAATATTTTCTTGACAATATCATGTACAGGGTCACATGGACCATGGCGTGTGGTATTGCTGCTGTGGACAGTCCAATCTGCAATAGTCAATTCTTTCTCGTTCTCATGACGGCTTCTACATGTGTGCACGGCACTGCAGTACGTGTTGGTGCGGTTAGTGCTGGGAACATGGTGGTAAGCGAAGAAGGCACAGTCTATCTCAGGGAACTTACAGCTCCCAGGAGGCAATATGGAAATAAACAGACATGGTGACATGCCTTTTAGAGATTTAGATGCTGGGTGAGGAAAACAGAGTTGTGCTTCTGAGGTGCAGGGATGGAGCCTCTGTGATAGTGATGCTTAACCCCAAACCTTAAAGACGACACAACCAACCACTTCTACAAGACATAAGGAGAGGAGGCATGCACCTCGGGTACTGAGTGGTTCCTTGGCACATTCGGGGTGTAAGCACATGGTAGCAGCTCTCAGAGAAGCACCTCCTTTCAGTGGCAAGGAAGGCATGAGCAGTGAAGCTGGTGGTTTGAGGGAGAGGTAGGTGACCCCCACGCCCAATGCAGTTGCATTTCTCCTGCAACACAGGAGCAAGGGTTGCAACCTGGCATGCATACCCCAGAGGGGCTGTGTCTAAGCTACAGCAGCTGCTTGTACTGACACGCCTCACTGCAGAAGCCACGAAGACTTTGAACTCCTGACCCTCCTGCCTTTACTCCCAAGGGCTGGGAACATAGTAGACATGTGCCATTAGGACCAGATAGTTTTTTATTAAAAAAATTTTATTTTTACATATGGGGAATGCAGGATATCATTAGAAAAAGAATCTGTCAAGTTCTGAGCAGTTAAAATAATCTTGTTAAATTAGACTCATTCAGATCCTCCTAGGGAAAGTAATTTATCATTAGGTAGAGTTGGAAGTCAGCTCTACAGGGTAGTATTGGAAAGTCTGGTGGTTTGAGTGAAAATGGCCCCAAGAGGTCCACAGGAGTTACACTATTAGGAAATACAGTCCTGTTGGAGTAGGTATGGCCTTGTTGGAATAAGTGTGTCACTGGGGGGTGGGGGTGTTTGAGGTCTCAGATGTTCAAACCACACCCAGTATCTCACTCTCCTCCTGCTGCCTGCTGATCCAGATGTAGAACTCCCTGCTCCATCTCCAGCACCACGTCAGCCTGCACGCTACCATGCTTCCCGCCATGATAATGGACTGAACCTCTGAACTGTAAGCCAGCCCCAGTTAAACGTTTTCATTTTTAAGAGTTGCCACTACCATGTTGTTTCTTCGCAGCGATGGAACACTGAGACAGGAAGCAATTGGTATTTTCAAAGAGCTGGAAGTCTTTCCTAACCTTGAACACATTTTCCATTCAAATAAACGTAGGAACCACTCACCTCCAGCTCCTTAGAGGGGATCCCTTGGTCAAGCAAGCCTTGCAGCGTGCGGATGGTGGCCTGCAACTGTGTGCCCGTGTACTTGCCAGAGGGAGGGACTCTGATGACCGGCAGGGTGGCCAGCTCCTCATCCGTCAAAAAGGGGTGATCTATCAGGAAGGACCAGATGGCTCTTCAGTTCTCTCCTGAGCTGATTTAATGAAGAAACGGGCTCGCTCGAGCCTGTCCTCACTTCCCATTGCCTCGCAAAAAGGGACAGCAGTGGATGACCGCAGTCCACACAGCTACCTCACCTAGCCTTCATGGAGCTACCTCACCACTGCTCACAGGTCTGGAAGGCTTGCGACTCCCAGTTGTTTAGCTTTTGAAAGGAGCATGTGTTCGTTTTTGCTTGACTTTAAATGGCACCATTTATATGAGGAAAACCTACCCAGTTCCCCTATTTGCATTGGATTCTAAGCACTGGGGAAGACCGAGACAGGAGGTCAGAAATCCCACACGTCGGGGAGATTAAGTCAGATTACTCACTTCCCTTTGCCCTGACCACCCTTGGCCTGCAGAGCTGCTTTTCTGGATTTGGCAGCTTTCTTCCTACAGAGAGTACTGTTCTTGGGCTATTCAGGAGTGAATCAAATAGATACGCTGGAAGAGCCTGGAGTCTGAGTGAGTACCTGCTGTGTGGATTATTTAGAACACAAGGCAATTAACCATCCCCGACAATGTAGGAGACTCCTCAGTCATCCAGCAGTCAGGGCATGGGGGTGCTGCAGCTCCTGTGCGGGTGACAGTAACGCCAGGAGGACTACAGGGCTGGACAAGATCCCTCAGGAGCTCGGCGCCTGGCTGGGGCACGGTTAGTGGGGATCTACAGCTGGTTCATCTGAAATATGTTAGCTCTTTCTGAAGTAGACCATGTCTGCAGTCGGAGCAGGAAAGCTGAGTGGATGGGTGTGGGCTGCAGGTGTCTATAGGAGTACTGTGCACGACTGAATGAAAGGCTCCGAGCCATTCATTCCCTTTAAAATAGTAAGGAGTCATTTAATCCCAGCATTCAGGAAGTAGAGACAGGCTGATCTCCACGAGTTCAAGGTCAGCCTGGCCTATGTAGCATTATGTGAGCCAGGGGAACACAGTGAGACTGTCTCAAAAAAAAAAAAAAAAAAAAAACAAAAGCAAAACCAAAATACTGAGACTTTGTGCTTCCTGGTGTTTTTTGTTTTGTTTTGTTTGTTGTCATTGACTTGACACAAGCCAGGGTTATCTGGGAAGAGAGAACCTTGAGAAAACGCCTCCGACAGATTGGCATGTAGCAAGTCTGTGTGGCATTTTCTTGATTAACGACTGATGTGTAAGGGCTCAGCTGATGGTGTGCAGTGGCACTCGTGGGTTGGTTCTGGGTTCTGTGAGAAAGCAGGCTGAGCAGTAGGAAGCAAGCCAGTGAGCAGCAGCCCTCCATGGCCTGCGGTTTGGGTCCTGCCTTGAGTTCCTGCCCTGACTTCCCTCAGTGGTGGGCTGTGATCAGGACGTGTAAGGTGAATACACCCTCTCCTCCACAAGCTGGTTGGTCAAGGTGTTTTATCACAGTCATAGAGAGCCTGACTAGAACAGACTTCAGATAACAAAGTTTCACCCTTTATAATGTTAACATAACATTAAAAGAATATGAAATGAGAACATGAGTTGTGGTGGTCTGAATATGCTGGTTCATGATAAGTGGCAGTATTGTCAGAGGAGGTGTGTCACTATGGAGGTTCTATGCCAAAACTTTGCCTAGTGCAGAGGAGAGTTCCTTCCTGGCTGGCTGAGGAAGAGAGTCTTCTGGCTGCTTTCAGATCAAGGTGTAGAACTCTCAGAACTCTCAGCTCCTTCTCCTGCACCACGCCTGCCTGGACACTGCTGTGTTTCCTGCCATGATAACAGACTGAACCTCTGAAACTGTGAGCCAGCCCCAATGAAATGTTGTCCTTTATAAATAAGAGTTGCCATGGTCACGGTGTTTTTCCATAGCAATGAAACCCTTACTATGACACTAGTGTTTCTCGGTTGGTTCAGTTGCAAATTAAATGGCAGAAGGACAGAGCAGTTGGAAAAAGCCAAGTCAAGGGCAGTGGCTCTCTTGAATTTCAGATATCCCAGCAGTTTTACTCCCGGTAAGGAGAGCTCCTTATTTCTCATTATTCCATAGCAGAATCATGACTTTTAGTTTCCATTTTTAGTCACGATACTTTGTGCTTTCCCCTAAGCCATTGAGAGCTTTAGGCTCTAGCTATGCAAATAACTTAGTTATGGTAACCAAAGCCGATGTCTACGTGACTTAGCTTTATGCGCAAAACCAAAGGGCATTTACATACGGCAGTACCATCCATGAATTGTGAAATCATCATTTAAAGCTTTGATTCTCCTACTTGCTGTTTTAAATGAAAGAAAGTGATGCGTAAATCCTTGCCTTTGCTGGAAGCCTCGTGGTCTGTTGTCTCTGTTGTCGATTCTCTGCTTTCCGGGGTGGCTTTCTCTGCAACGGGCTTCTCTTCTTGTGATGCCCGAGTTAAGCTATGCCAACAAACATAATTGAAATATTTTTGTCTCCAGCATAATTTTAAATATCGTGATTCAAGTCACTTATTTTATCTATAATAACTAGGATACTGTTACCCTGTCTGAGCTGGTGAGATGGCTCAGTGGGCAAAGGTGCCGTCAAGTCTGATGTCCCAGTTTCATCCCTGAGACTCACACGGAAGGGAAAGAACTCCCATAGTTGCTCTCTGACCAATATACTTACAATGCAGCATGTGTATTAACATACATCACACACACACGTACACACGCACACAAAAGATACATGGAACAATTAAAATAAACTCTCCTGATTGAAAAAAAATCAAGTTCAGGTTGGGCAGGGTAGCACATGTCTATGCTGTTGGCTACTCTGGAGGCTGAGACAGGAGGATCAGTTGAGCCTTGGAGTTGGACACCAGCCTGGAAAAACAGCAAGACCTTGTCTAAAATACAAACAAAAATTAAAACACAAGAACCTCTAAATCTAAGTAAGGCCCTGGATCCAATTCATAACTTAAAATCATGGCAGATGTTAAATAAAGTAAAAGTACACAGTAGCAGCTTTAGCTGGAGACGGAGTCCAGGTCTGTGAATCCTGGACTGAAGGAGTCTCTTTGGGGGATGGCTTTGTGTCAACGTGGATGTTACAGCTTTACCAACTCCTAATTCATTCTTTCTCCTGTGTGCATACGTGTGTGAGGGAGGCATGCATACGTATGTGAGGGAGGCATGGACTTGCACATATTCGGGAGCACGGGTCTATGTGCATAAATGAGTGCATGTGTGAGCTATGCATGCACTTGTGTGTGCAGGAGGCAAGGACCGACCTTGGGAACTGCTTCTCACGTGGAATCCACCCTGCCCCACCCTTTTTTGTTTTTTTGGAGACAGGACATCTCAAGCTCTTGGGACCTGCCAAGTATTCGAAGCTGGCCAGTCCGTAAGCTGCAGAGATCTGCCTGTTTCTACTTCCCCAGCGCTTGATTACAACGCACCTCATGCCTGGAAACAAAGTACCTTACTGACAGGGCGTGACGTAGTGCGCGTGGGTGTGCGTGTGTAGGGACATAATCTGTAGCTACAACTGTGTGTGAGGGTGGTCTTGGCTTCACTCAATGTAATGAAACTTGGCTCAAGTTCTCACTGTTCTGGGCCACACAGGAGATGCCACCTGCTAGGATTTGAATCTTAAGACTATCCCCATGTGCCAAGGGCTTGGTCCCCAACTAACAGAGTATGGGGACCAGTGGGGCCTTCGTGAGACGTGACCTCAGTGAGGTTGCTGGAAATGTGCTCCTGAAAGGGCTCTAGGGATCTCAGCTCCCCTTGGTCTCTTCACTTCCCGTCACCACCAGGGTGGCTTTGCTCCACACACTGTATTGTGGGAGTCTACCCTGTCACAGAGGAGCAACAGGGCCAAGCAAGAACAACAGAAATCTGTGACATCATGGCCCCCCCCAAACCTCTCCTCCTTGAGCATAATTTATTCCAGATACTTTGTTGTAGCTATGGAAAGCTAATCCACAGATCATCCTTGTTGAGGTAAGTGCTTAGAAAAAGAAACCTAGGCAGCACATTAGTGCTTGGGTGCAGGTGAGGTAAACAGGACTAGGTAAATCTTGTTTCTCACTTTCTGACGGTCAGGGGAACTGGCAGAGTTGTCCATCTGGGGTCACCAGTGCACACCATTAAAGTACACATTGATGCTCTCCAAATGTCAAAAACAGGGCATAGGTTGTTTTTCTATCTATGTGTAGGAGTGTAGTCTGTGTGTACACCTGGCACGTGCCTGCTGCTTGTGGAGGTCAGAAGGCGGCAGCAGGTAATTTGGAAGTGTGGTTACATATGGTTGTGAACTTCCTTGGGGATGCTAGGAGCCACCTCTGGCCTTTGGCTGAACCATCCAGACCCCTGTGCTCGCTTTACTGTGGGAATATTTTCCTGCTTCAACTCACTGTGGACTGTATTTCAGACTTGCTGAGTTTTGTATCTGTAAGGTTGTGTATGTGTGTATCTGTGTGTGAGAATGGAGGGAGAATGGTAGGCAGTTATAATCTACCCTACACTGGTGCTAGGAACTGAACTTGAGTCCTCTGGAAGAACAGTATAGTCTTAACTGCTGAGCTGCCTGTTTAATGTCTATGAGAATTGACTTTGCCTTCTAGGACATATGCTTTCTTCATAGAGACATGTTTGGCAGACTCCCCAAAAGGCACTCCTTTTTTCTTTTGAACACCTCTGTGGTATTTCACAGTACACCTTGGCCCCCCGACTTTACCATTTCCTTTATGGTGTTTCTACTATAAATATGTTACAATTCTTTTAGCATCATGATTCTGTAAGAATATTCTCTTATAGGAGCTGGAATAAATTCTTTAAAATCAAATTGCTAGGTTGAAGAGTACTACATTTCTTCATGGTTTTAATGACATTAAAACAAATATAAGCATATTCAAGAATCAGTAATGTACAAAAAAAACCAACCCAATATTTTTAATTGTCTTCTTGGGAGATTGCACTAATTTACTATCCTTTTCTTCCTAGTCAGTCCAGCAATGTATATTCTGTTTTTTGAATGTCTGCTGATGAGTAGGTATGACGTTGTTTTCATTACTTCATTTTACAGAAAGACTGTGTGTGTCTATGGAGGCAGGAAGAGGAGGTCACTCCCCCGACTGATGCTGGAGTTAGGGCAGCTGTGAGGGGCTGGAGGGGGCTCCTGAGAACCAAGCTCAGGAAAAGCCCAAGAGCTCTCCACTGCTGAGCCATCTCTAGCTCCTCACGACTATTAATAGTATGTTTCTTCTTTTCTAGCTTAGTGAAAATTCCAATATCCTGTCTTTCTAGAAAAATACAAACAACCTGTTTAATCATTTACTAAACTATAAATGTATGTATATACACACATATAAAATGTTTCATTGACATACATTATTACAAAAATCTTATTTATGCTAGAAACTATGTGCTGGAACTTATTCTGTACATCAGGCTGGCCTGCAACTCACAGAGATCCACCTGCCTCTGGAGTTCAGGGAATAAAGGTGTGTGCCACCACTGGCTTGCCAGGAGCCAAAAACTATTTTCTTTCTTTTTTTTTTGTAATAATTATTTTTTTATGTGCGTGTTTTGCTTGTGTGTATGTCTGTGTCGGGGGTGTCAGATCCTCTTGGAACTGGAGTTACAGATATGCGTGAGCTGCTGCTGTGTGGTTGCTGGGAATTGAACCAGGATCCTCTGGAAGAGCGGCTAGTGCTCTTCATCTCTCAGCCATCTCTCTAGCCCCTAGAAACTTTTTTCAAAGACAGAATTTTTTTTTTTTTGTAGTGTTTAAAGGAATTCAGATCAAGTGTGGTGGTGAATGCCTTTAATCCCAACACTAGGGAGGTAGAGAATGGCAGATCTCCATGAGTTTAAGTCCAGCCTGGTCTACATAACTGGTTCCAGGCTAGCTGGGGCTTACAGAGTGAGATCTTCTCTTAAAAGCAAGATAAAAAATAAAAAATAATTTCCTAACATCCTTGGTTTCATATTATTTGAAATATTTTTTATCACATTTTATTTAAGCATTTAATGTGTATTTGCACACGTGCCACAGTGCGCAAACATGTGGGTCCTAGGGACTGAACTCCAGTCATCAGGCTTTGTGGTAAGCCGCTTTATCCACCGAGCCAGCTTGCTGACCCTGGCTTCATTTCCTTAGTAAGGGAAACATAAAAATTTCAAAGTACAGAAAAACAGACAAAAATTAAAAAACAAAAAAAACCAAAAACCAAAAAATACCCATAATGTTAGCAGAACAACCACAATCTCTGGTACACTTCCTTTTAGAACCATTCATTTCTTTCTTTTTGCTTGGTTTGTTTTTGTTGAGCAACAGGTATAGAATGAAGATGTCAAGAGAATGTACCTGGAACACATCTTAGAAAATAATAATCAGGTTGGGTGTGGTGGTGCACACCTTCAATCCTAGCACTCCAAGAGACAGAGGTGGATCTTCGTGAGTTTGAGGCCAACCTGGTCTACACAGCAAGTTCTAGGCCAATCAGAACTGTGTCTTGTATCAAAAAAACAAAACAAAAAACAAAAAATAATAACAAGTAAAAGGACTTATCTATATTTAGCCACCGCTCCATAATTAATATTTAATTGGAGACAAAAATAATCATCCAATAAGATAAAAGGACAGAGCGTCTCGCATGCGCTTTACCTTGCAAGGTCTACTTTTCCTTCTCTGTCGCTCACTGACTATGAGGAAGAGAAATAAAAACCAGATTAGTTCACTGTAACGAAGCCAATCTCATAAAGCTTAAGTCTTCCTGCGAGTCACTTCGATGTTGTTACCGTTATTCTTCTCACATTACACATAACATTCAGTTACCACACTACACAGAGTGGCTGAGACACCTGCAGTGGCCTGTGACATTTTATTGGTTAATAGCAATTACTTTCTCTGCTTACCTTCAGGTAAATGTATGGTTTATGTACCCTTTCCCCCTCCCACCAGTTTCAACACTGATCACTAGGAAGAGAGAAAGATGGATACGAGGGTAGAGAGATCTCTGAGCCTAACTTCTTTCCTTTTGTTAAGTCTTTGAGCACTGACTACAAACAAACCACAAACAATCCACTGGATGACCACACCCCGCCTCTTGGGGCCCTTGCATTTATAGACCCTCTGAAAAGCTCCCAGAATTCCAAGTATCACACAGTCGCAGAAACTGCCTGCAGCTGTCAAAAGCACACCTCTGCTAGAGCACAAGGCAAATCACAGTCAGCTGCTGCGGGCTGTTTTCTTGTGTCCTTGACCTCTCTGGCTCCTTCAGTCCTTCCTCCCTGTCTTCCACAGGAGTCCCCAACCTCTGCCTAAGGTTTGGCTGTAGGTCTCTGCATCTGTGTCTGTCAGTCGCCATCTTATGTTTTGAGACGGGGGCTCATGGAATCCAGAGCTCATCGATTCAGCTAGGCTGGCTGTCCAATGAGCTCTGTTGGGATGTGCTCCCTCCCTCTGATGGGTGTAGGTGCATGCCCTATATAGATGCCCTCCCTCCCCTAGCACTAGGGTTATAGAGGAGTGCTGTGATGTATGTAGCTCCCAGACATCTGAGGGCAGGTCTTTGTGCTTGCTTCATAGACAATTCATGACCGTCTCCCCAGTCGGGAGGATCATGTATTCACAGAGCACAGACTTCCAGGGTTCACTTGTACTTTGGGAAAATGAATTGTAACATTTTTGTGATAATTAGTAGAAAGATTCTCCTGCCATGACTCTGAATTTTTATATTTGTTCCAGAAAATTTTACATGCATATTTTCCACCTGAATTATTTTCACCTGAATTAAAATCTTCGCATGATTGAGGTGGTACACATTCAGGCGGTTGAAACTGTCTGCGTCAGCAGCTCTGACATCATCTCCTTTCCTCCTTTCCTTGTTCTTTCTTTCAATTGAGAAATGACTCAGTTTTGTTGGGTGCAGATGACATTGCAATGTAATAAAATAAAACTACCTTCCTTTCCCTGCAAATGTAATCTGATGATAGAACAAGCCACACTGCCATGTAATCTGATGGTAGTACAAGCCACGCTGCCATTTATTTCCCCTTTGGGGTTAAAACAGCATTCTAGCCAAGTGCAGCATATGGCTGTTCACGCAGGTAACGTCCTCACCTCGGGGGCGTCCTCAGGTAATGGAGACCCATCTCGGTCAGTATCTTCTTCTTCTGGTGCCTCCCCATTCGTCCTCAGTGGATCTGGGGGAGAAATGTTCAGGCCAAGAGAACGTAAGAAACTGAGGAGGCATCAGCTGCGTTTTCATATAACCCTGTTCACTCTAAAGGCAGCAGTGAAGAGACCACCACCGCACAGCAGCGGTGTGAGCGCTCTGCTCTGACCCGCCCGCCAAGAGCGGGATAACCGGTGTGAGGTGCCTGTAACAACTTGAACAGTGGCTTATTGTCACCAGAGGGGAAGACGTGTACAGTCATGTGTTTATAAAAGCTGTGACACCTTATGACACTTTTTGGTTTGCTTTTTAGACAGAGTCTCATGTAATCTAGGCTGGCCTTGAACTTGCTATGTAGCTTAAGATTATAATGAGCGTCTAAGTATTCCTGACTCCACATCCCAAGCGCTGGGATTATAGGTGTGTATCACGATTCACGGTTTATATGGTGCTGGGCACTGAACCTAGGGCTTCATGCATGCTAGGACAGTGTTCTACCCACAGCTACATCCATAGTCTCTACTGAATGATACATTTTAAATCTCATTAATGAGGCAACTAACCCACAAACACATTGAACAGACAATGTTAATTTGTTTCCTTTCTGAAAACCCTGCCCAGAAACAGATGAATGCAGGTGTTGCTAGCATGTTTCAGTTTTACTCAACAGCTCCCCCACCCTGGAGCTCGAGCTCAGGGCTCCGCAGGCTCCGCCCCCACCTGGAGAACAGGCTCTTCTGGTGGCATGCCTCTGGTTTAGGAGGTTCTGCGCTTCCTCGTCCACCACATCCAGCAAGGACTGGATGACTTCGGCCTCTTGAGGATCATCATAGATACCATCATCCCGGGAATCGGATTCTTGAAAACAACAATTTTAAACAAGTATTTTAAAGGTACTGAGGTGAGAAAGGGACAAGTGTCAGTCTGAACATGCCAGGTACTTTGAAGTTCGCGCTGCCTTCTCTGAAGGGCAGACATGGTCTCCTAGTGCTTTCAGTCTAGAGATGTATGCTGGCTGCTGTGCTAACCAACCACAGCTTAAAACAACTGCAGCTTAGAAGCAATGAATGAAAATCAGCGTTGGAGATATACCTCTCCATGAAATACTAACAATTTGATGCCCATTTCATAAAATTAATGTCAAATATTTTATCCAAAGAAATAAAGATGTTATCTTCTGAAGATTAAAGATATAACAGGTCATATAAAATATCCTCAATGTAAAATTTCGAAACCATCTGGCCTTAGGGATGAGAATGGACCCTGGATGTTTGAGCATGAGGCAATCAACCATAGTTTTTCTCTTCATTTCTTCAAACAATCTTCTGTTTAAAGCTATATTAGTGCAGGAGGTAACAGGAGGGGATTAGCAACCCGTGTTTGTTTTTATACTTTTAGATCATTTATGGTAACAGGATGACTTATTGGAAAACTACCTTTGGTTTCAGTCAGGCCTGTTGATTCCTTCATCTGTGAAGACCAGTCTTTTCCTCTAGGGCACACAGCGTCACTTACGTCTTCCCCATTAACCTGAAGTGCAAGACCACAGCAAACCACCAGATTACTGTTCTGTTAACTTCCGGGATTGGAGGGTTGAGCGTGGCTCCTCCCTCTGTTTAGTACAAGGCTCACGCTTCACCTTTGCACCCTGTGTCCTGTGACTAGGGAACACCAGTAGGGTGAAGTGTGCAAAGTGGATCCGAGTTCCCCACCGAACACATCTGGAATTGTAGTATTTCTTAAAATAATTGGACTACACAAAGCTCTTACTTAGATATATTTTGAGATTTGTTTTCCAAAGAACATTTTAGAAACGTTTAACCCTAGAAGCTGAGAGAAAGGAATAAAAGTACTTTTGGTCTTTTTCTTTTCTTTTGCTATGCAGCACACAGAGGCCGCAGACTCACATTCCTGTTGCCTCGATGCTGGGATTCTATGTGGACCAACATTCCTAGACTTTTTTTTTTTTTGGTTTTTTTTTTTTGAGACAGGGTTTCTCTGTGTAGCCCTGGCTGTCCTGGAACTCACTCTGTAGACCAGGCTGGCCTCGAACTCAGAAATCCTCCTGCCTCTGCCTCCCAAGTGCTGGGATTAAAGGCGTGTGCCACCACCGCGGGATTCCTAGACTTTCCAGCGCAGCTTAAGGGACATAACAAGGAATTGACAACAATGTGGCTATTATGTATCCACCGAACTGACCACAACCTTCCCCTGCAGCAGCAGCAGATGGTGAGGCACTTACAGCCTCTGAGGATATATAGAGAGAGCCGCGGAGCTCAGCGCTGGAGTACCGGCTGGAGCAACGGCTGAGCTGGTCCGGTTCCCAGCACAGTTTAAAGAGAGACACAGCCTCTGGGTCGGGGGTTGTGGCCCGTGCCCACTTCTCCTCTCGTGCTGGGACCCTGGCTGGTGCAGATCCCCGGAGACTCTTGGTGAGTTTATCCATCTGTCGGTCTGCTTCACCCAGAGGGCCTTGTCTCCTTAGTGCCCTCCATCCCACTGGCTCTTAGACTCTTTCCCCCTCCTCTTCCCAGGATTCCCTGGGCCCTGAGGGGAGGGATCAACACACTGATATTTAAAACCAATACTATCCAGCATGAATAGCATGAAAATTCAGTTGCTGCAGCCCTGTGAAGCTGAAGACCTGGATCAGCAGGGAGGCAAGCTCTGCTACAGTGCAGTGCACACAGGGCGCCTGCACAGACTCCACTGCTACAGTGCAGTGCATGCAGGGCACGTGCACAGACTCCACTGTTACAGTGCACAGACTCCACTGCTACAGTGCAGTGCATGCAGGGCGCGTGCACAGACTCCACTGCTACAGTGCACAGACTCCACTGCTACAGTGCAGTGCACACAGGCCCCGTGCACAGACTCCAGTGCTACAGTGCAGTGCACACAGGGCCCGTGCACAGACTCCACTGCTACAGTGCAGTGCACGCAGGGCCCGTGCACAGACTCCACTGCAACAATGTAGTGCACACAGGGTGCACACACTGATGTCACTTGGTGTCACATCGTTTCTGTCCTCACAACGCTTCTGCTGCAGTTGCAATGTGTCTGGGGACATCTACCTAGAATGCGTGCCACGGCACCACGTGCTATTAGAAAGGCACAGAATGGGGCTCACATCCACAACGTGTTGAGATGGGGTGGGTTTTCTCAGATTACTCAAAAGCAAAGCATTTCGCATGGGAAGGCACGCCTTTTAAATGACAAGGGCAGACACCTGAATAGTGATGGTCTGACGGGACTGCATGGAGTGAGTGAAGGATAAAACTGTTCAACAGAATAAACACCCAGCCGTGATCCCCTCGACAACTCGCATGACATGGAAGGAATAATGACAATAACCAGTACCCAAACTTAGAGGTGTACAGTGCCTGTGAAGACAGAGCCGAGAGTGGAGCTCAGAGAGCATTTAAAGCTTTGCCACATTACTCCAGGTCTCTGTGCTAATCCCGAATGGCTCATTTCTTTGGCCAGTGCTGTCGCTGCTCAGGCCACCTGTGCTAACACTAATCCACAAGGGCAACCCTGTTGTTAATTACACACTTCGCTTCCTACACTCCAAGAGACAAGTGAAGGAACCGTGAGTACACACTGAACAAACCGGCCAGATGCCGGCAAGTCATTAGCCATGGAAGAGTCCATGCCAGAGGGCGCAGGCTGGAAGGCTCTGCGGTGTGAGCTCACTTAGTAAAGCCCGTTAGTTCATCGCAGCGGGTTCCTACTATCAGCCTATGTGTCTGAAGAGCATTTAATTATGAAATCAATTCGGTATGAAACATAAGCACATTGGTTATTAAAAGTAGATATGACATGAGAGAGAGTTTTTGTTCTTGCCTTGGAGAAGGAGTTCTTAGGCATCAGCGCAGGCTGTCCACAAGGCTCCATGCTGGGAAGGCCTGAAAGGAACAGCACAGGGTGGTATGAGACAACTGACGTTCCCAGAGACAGAGGGAGAGGGTCTCACACTGCCTGAGGATGCATGAGCGCCTCACCCTCTCGCCACACAGGGGTAGGGGGACCACGTCCCTGAGAGAAAGAGTTCACATGAACGCTGACTGGGAGTCAGGTGGTAGTGGTGGTGCACACCTTTAGCCATAGCACTTGGGAAGCGGAGTCAGGTGGCTGGCTCTGAGTTCAAGGCCAGCCTGGAGAACAAAGTGAGTTCCAGGATAGGCAGAGCTACACAGAGAAACCTTGTCTTGCAAAACAAACAAACAAAGAAACAAAACAAAAAAATTTGAAGCTGGATATTTTGCTTACATCTGCAATTCCAGCACTTGGGAGGCAGAGGCAGGAGGACTGTTATGAATTAGAAGTCAGCCTGGGCTATAGAAGGAGAAACCCTGCACCAAGTCTCACAAAACAAAACAAGCTGTTTGGAACTGAATGATTCAGGTTGCAGACACTGAATGGAAACTCTTCCACCTGCACAGGGTCAGTGTTACAATGTCTCCAGTGCGGAACTGTCTTCACTCTACTGTGTGGGTGAGCAGACTGTTCAGTTCACAAAGTGCTTTGGCACAGGCACTGTGGGGTGGATATACATGGAAAAACACTTTAGTGGATTTCTAGATCAATACTGACCTATCCCTGTCTGCAGCCCGAGAGTTCTAGGGTTTCTAGTTGAGAATGACCTGTAGGTAATTCTGGCAGGAAGATGGAGGTTGTGGAATTCTTATGAACGTATTTTTATAACTTTATGGTTGCTGTTATAAAGATCCTAAGAATCTTTTCACTTTATTTAAAACCAACATAGAAAGAATCTGAGCTCTAGGAAATGTAATTTTAAAAGCCTACTGATAATAAGCTACTAGGTCTAACAATCCTCCTCGCATACCATAATATATCACAGGCAGGTTATTATTTACAGTTTCCCCTCCTACTCTATAATTCTCTTTACTCTCTTGGCTTCAAACAAGTTGGTCCCCTGGGAGTCCAGCCGGAGCACAGACAGAGCCCCGGGAGCTTTCCATAGGTGTGGAGCCCTAGGAAGGCAATCAGGCACAAACGTCTGTCAGTGTTGCAGGAGCTGATCTGCTCTGAAGTGAACTGACCAAGAGCAGGGGATGGATCTCTGGTTGTCAGAAGCTTTAGCTCGAACAGACAAAGTGGGCGGTTTCCAGCATGCTGTTAGTCCTCAGACGCTGCTCTCTGCAAACTGGGAAGACTCGCTCCGTGCAAAGCACCAAGCTCTCCTTCACACACGCTCCTCTGTGCCTGACAGTTCCCTTGGCACGAGCAGTAAAAGCGACGTCTGTAGGTCCCAGTTATATAAATAGGTGGAAATCATATTTTCTGGGTTTAAGGTTTGGACTTGCTCTTTATTAACTTTGTGGGCTTCAGCAAAGTTATCAAACTTCTCGATGCCTCAGTTTCTCTTTTTATAAGGTGATTACACAGCAACTTTAGGATTATCCAGTTATTAGGAGGATTAAGTCACGTATCGGAATGCTTTGTCCAGAACTAGTATTAAAGACAACGACTGCTACAGCTCTTCTACTGTTTCTGTCGCTACGCTGCCATGTGAAGTAGGTAGTGGTTTCTAGATTTGTAAATGCACAATGCTCAGACGTGTCCCCGGGACAGGAGACACTCTGTAGATATCTATATAAATTACTAAGCGGTATTCAGGCCTCATTAGAGCCGAGGCTAGTCAGGGCTGTCCTAGTGGGAAGGAGGCTCCTACAAGCATCGGGGACCTCCTGAGGGCATGGCTTCAGCTCCACTGCACTGAGCATTTCACGGTCTGCTCTGCTCTCCTAGTTTTCTAATATATATTATGCTAACACTTAAGAAGAGCATTTTCACTTAGCTCCTGTGAAACATCCTAGAACGTTAAGATAAACAGCTTAAGGACAGCATCTAGCTTGCTGTTCAGGAAGAGAGTCACCTCGCTGTAATGCGTGTGAAGGAACATGTTCATACCGTTGGCTTTGGTGAACCTGGCTGCGGAAACGGCAGACCTCGTTGAACTCGGCACCACTGGGCAACCGTCTCTATACGACAGACAAAGGAAAACCGCAACAGTTACAAAGGTTTCAAATAGCTTAGACGCCCTTTGGACCATGTTCTAGTCGGTGGTCCAGAAGCTTCACTCTATAGGGGCGGAGTCCTGGCACCCCGGAAAGTGTGGGCAGGATTTAATGAACCTCTTCATGCGTGTCTGTGCCTCCAGTCCCCCCACAGTGAGATGGAAGGTGGATGCAGGACACAACAATCTTGGACACTCGCAGGCTGGCCTGACGTATGCAACAGTGAACGAGGAGCCCTCCCTCTCTCAAACACAGAGCAGTGAGGGGGATCTACAGCCACATGACAGATGGACACACAGCTCCCCAACCTCTCCTCACAAAAATTAAAAACAAACAAAAAAAAAAAAAGGAAAGAAAATTTAGGATGGCTTTTTTTCTCTTCTTTTCCCTTCTCCATCTCCCCTGTCAGTCCAGGTCAGCCTCAGGTCTGCTCTGAAGCGAGGTTGTGTGAGACACGGCTCTTCCTGTTTTTGGTTCCAAGCACAGGAATTATAGGCATGCGAACCACACTCAGGAAGCACCGAGTCCTCAGTACCACTGCTGTTAATGACAAGAGCGGAACGCTGGACTGACGGACGGTCCCGACCACTGAACTTATCTCCGCTCTGAGAATGAACGTCTCTGTATCATCTCTCTTCAGGTTTTAGTCCGGCACATCTGCCTAGTGCCTTTCCCATTAGGAACTTGGGGATTGTGATGACTGACAGCTTACATCACTGTGAGTCAGCAGACAGTTCAAAGGTGAGCTAACTCAGAAGGCACAGGTTACATGTTTTTATATATAAGGTTCTGACATGAACCTGCTCTTCATTCAGAGTGAAAATAGAGGTGAAAACCCGTTTGTTCTAAGAATCAATACCAGCCAAGGTCAAGAGTAGCCCAAGAGTAGCCACAAAGCGGGCATGCTGGGAACAGTGGGTAGTAAGCCATCTTGAACATACTCGAGGATACCTAAAAGGACACTGTGCAGGCAGACACATCACACCATGCTCCCACAGTGCTCCTGGAGGCTGTTGCTGAGCTGCTGGAGAATGCCAGCTCTTTCCAGCTTTAACATGGGTTACTTCTCAAGGTTATGTCTGCAGGGAGCAATCCCGAGATACGGAGCATCCTTCCAACTAACCAACCAACCAACCCAGGCTCTCTTCATAGGCTGCTATGAAATGAGGGGGTTCCTGAGGTCAGTCTTAACAATCTCCTGTGGTCTCCATTAGACCTAAGTGTACTAGGGCCTCTGGACACATGTGGAATCCACATCAAGATCATGTGCTTGCTATGCCATTAGCAATAAGTCTTTTTATTTCTTGAGGTACATATTCTGCTCCAGGCTAGGGTTACTAGCTTGCAATTAAGGAAAATTCTACCCCCTTTATAGTTCCTGAGATATACAGTCAAATACTTCCATTATTGTGTCTATTATTTATTGTAGACTATAAAGATGGTCAGAGTGGAGAATCTCTTATAAACAGCCAATAAGCTGAGGCGGGAAATAGGAGGTGGGACATCCGGCAGGGAGAGAATTCTGGGAAATAGGAATGCTGAGGAGATGGATGTAAAAAAACAGGGAGAGGAAACCAGGAATGAAGCTGAACTCAGGTTAGAATAAAAGGGATAACTGAGTTATGAGCTAGTTAAAGAACAAGCTGAAGATTATGGACTAAGCATTTATTAGTAAATAGTCTCAGAGTCATTATTTCTGGGAACAAAGAAGTCCGGTGGAAAAGCCCAGAGGTTAACAGGGAGAGAGAGAGAGAGCTGATGGAAGAACGTGGAGGACTTAACTATGACATTTGTAGAGAGAACAGCTAAGAAAAAGGTAGGAAGGGAATAGAACTTGACTTCAGGACTGAGTGAAGAGTGTTCTCCTGATTTTGAGGCAAAACATTCAGTCTATAACTAAGCTTGGCAATGATGTTAATTTCCAAAGTATCTTCCCTTCCCAAACTTATTACCATTCACTAAGGTAAACAATTGTGTGTCAATCCAACATTTAGATACACAGAGATTTGGGTCAAGGTTTATCTAAAAGAACAAGCAAGTTTATCCATGGTTTTAGATTTGTATTCATAGACACAACTGTCAAATTTCCCTTCACATAGCTTGGTTTAGTCTCCAATCTAGAAAGCCTGGATGCATGGGCACTGTGGGAGGTGAATGTTTCCCAAAGATGTGTGGACTCTTAGGATTATGTTGGAGTCCAGAGAACTTCGAAGACACCACTTTACAGAGCACGAGAAATAGGAACTTAACTTGGACTATTAGGACCCTGTTGTCACTGCTGGAACCCTAGCAGGTCAAAGATGAGGCAGGAAAGTCAAAGTTAGAGACTGAGCAATAGAGGCAGAGTATGGCGGGTGCCGCCTTAAACATGAGTGGACAGGGAAAGTGGTCAATGCAAGACACTGGCTTCCTCTGTCCAACAGAAGGAACACAATCCCATGGACGCCCTGACTGTCCCAGGGAGAGCCATTTGCATTTCTGACCTCTGATGCTGCAGACATGATAATCCTGTGTTGTTTGCTGTAATTTGTTAGAGGGGCCATGGGAAATCAATACCTGTGTTTTCTAACAGTTTTCCTGTACAAGTGAAGGAAGCCGCTGTCAGCATTTGATGCTGTGGGCGTGGCTCCTGTGTGCCTCACCAGCTGATGTGGGTTCCAAGAGGGCCGATTCCACCCAGGTTTTAGGAACGAGGCATGGCCGCCCAAAGCCACCTGGTTTATTTCTACCTTCTGCTGCAGTTCACAGGTTGGCCATGTTGTAGGCCTGGATACAACAGAGGGGGCTGCGGGAATTCCTGCTTAAAGATGGCTCTAGATGGATCGGTGTGAGACACACAGCTGGAACCATCATCTGGCCACCATAGAGAAAAGCGATACACCAGAGATAACGGCAAAGAGCCAAAAGGAACTCGATGACTTACACGAACCAATCAACTCCCTTTCTTGGCCAAACAGAATTGAGCTATATTTCTGGTACTTGCAATTGAAGACATTCTGATATGTGCTAATTGCCTATTAATTGGATTCATGCTGAAGCACTTCCCTGCGTGGCTTCTGAGTCCTTATCAGGAACTCTGTTCTACTGTTACCCTTTTGTTGGCTGTGAATTAGTAATTCTGTAATGTCTGTATGGGAGTGCAAGCACAACCAATGACGGAATTGCATGCATACACACCCCCAAGGCTGTAGACTACTGCCCAGGACCTGGTGCAGACAGACACACCCCCAAGGCTGTAGACTACTGCCCAGGACCTGGTGCAGACAGACACACCCCCAAGGCTGTAGACTACTGCCCAGTACCTGGTGCAGACAGACACACCCCCAAGGCTGTAGACTACTGCACAGTACCTGGTGCAGATAGACACACCCCCAAGGCTGTAGACTACTGCACAGTACCTGGTGCAGACAGACACACCCCCAAGGCTGTAGACTACTGCCCAGGACCTTGTGCAGATATACACACCCAAGGCTGTAGGCTACTGTCCAGTGCTTTATGCACGCATGCATATACCTAAGGCTGAAGACTACTGCCTAGTACCTACCTTGTTACTTTCAGGACCACCGAAGGAAGTGACAGGTCCAATGTCCTGTTTGCTTCTTCCAAGGTCATTCCTTGTGTGCTGACTCCGTTCACATAATGGATGATGTCTAACAGCTGGAGACTACCGTTAACAGCTGCAGCTGACCTTGGGTTGATATCACTAATATACACCACTCCATGTGGACTGCCATGACCTCCAGAGAGAGAAAAACCTTCAAAGAACAGAAAACAATTATTCCCTAGTCACAGGAGTCTTACTTTTGATGACGCATGAGAGTCGTACTGAACAAAGCATGTGCTTTTCTTACCCAGTTCCTCTCCGTGGCATGTGACTGTAATGTCAGGCAGTAAATGGGGAAACACTGGCATCCTGGGCAACTCTAGAATCCGCCCGAGAACTAATCTGACTGTTTTGGGTGCGGCTCGCAGCAGATTCACCGCATCGGTGTGGGTCATGTTTGTAACATCTGTATCATTAACCTACAAAAGGAGAGAGAGGCAAGCTAAGGTTTGATTTTTGGAATAGGAAACATGATTATAAACTCTATTAGCCAGTAAGAGATTTATGGTGATGTAGTCGGTAATTTATTAGAATCTCTTTCCCTGCAGAGATTAGAGAGACAATGATCAAGCCAATATGAACAATATAAAGTTGCTAACAAATAAATGTATACTTCATTGTCCTCCAGAATTTAAGAAACTGGCTGTCTCAAGGACTTGAGAGACCCTGAAGAGATCACAAAGACTTTCAGTTTAAGAGGCAGCTTGCAGCAAGTCCTAAGAACCTCCTTATATAAAGGCTGCAGCAGAGAATGATCTGAGCCCCTCCCTGCCTTCATATCCCACGTGCTGGGATTACAGGTGGGTGCCAACATCTGTAGTGCTACAGCTTGAGTGCAGGACTCCGTGCAAGCGACACATGTGCTACCAACTGGGTGACGTTCCTAGTCCCCCCCACCTCCTTTGGAGATAGGGTCTCAGGCTGAGCTTGTTACGGAGTGAGGAATGTCCTTGTATTCCTGATCCGACTGCCTCTGCTCACCAAGTGCTGACACTCCAGGCATGTGCACTCGGCCTGGCTAACACCTTTATTTTTAAAGTGGTGAGGGAAGAAAACATAAACCAGAGAAACTGTTACAACTTGGCTTCCTTCCTTCCCCAGTGCTGATGTGCTTTTGGTCGTGGCTATGGTCTGGATGTGGCTCATGTTAGAGGCTAGGTCCTCCATGTGACAGTAAAGCCATTGACTAGACTGGAGGTGTGCCTGTAGAAGGAGCAGGGGGACCCCATCCTTTCTGGCATCCTCCTGAGGTGGGATCTCTTCCTCTCATACAGGTATGATGCCTTCACTCGGGCTAGCTGCTGGCACCGTGTCTTCAAAGCTCCCATGCGGTGAGATAATTAAACCCCCTTTTAAAGTTAGCTTGTGTAAGGCTATGCATGAGAGTCGTACTGAACTGAGCTTGTGCTTTTCCTACCCAACTCCTCTCCGTGGCATGTGACTGAAATGTGTTTCATGATAGCGACAAAAAATAGATCAGGACAGCCAGTCACATTTGTAAAAATGTCTCCATTCCCCTTACCTGTCTCACTTTAAAAAAATACTATTTTATTTTGAGCATTTGAGTGTTTTGCTATATCTAGGCCTGTGTGTCAGCTGTCTGCCTGGTACCCACAGAGGCCAGGACTGGAGAGCCCTGAACTCTGAGTTACAGACAGTTGTAAACCAACATGTTGGTGCTGGGATTCAAACCCAGGTCCTCTGGAAGAGCAGCCTGTGCTCTTAAACTGCTGAGCCACTGCTCCGGCCCCTCAGTGTCTCACCTTTATAAGCCGGTCTCCAGGCTTTAGCCTTCCATCGCCTTTGGCCGGATCCTGTATGACATCATGGACATAACAACCGATACTCTGACTGCCTTTGGTTACTGTGAAGCCCAGACTTCCTTTCTCTGACTTGATCAGGGTAATGAGAAGCTCTACTTCCTAGAGAAAGAACACAGATTGACTGAAGGTTGTCCTCTATCTCCTACAGATAAACATATATTAATATTGCTGCCCTTGGTGAAGAGACAAGAAACCCCACATCTTGATTTGTCCAGGTGAGAAGTCTTCTCAACTCTAGATAGGGAGGACCTTTTTTTCCAAGCACAGAACATATTTTGAAGTATAAAGTTAGTGCTTGTCTCCAGTTTTTCCTTCCATCCTTCCTCATCCTCCAAAAAACTTTTTCCTATCTGGAAGAGGTAGGGTTGGATCAAGAGCCTCACCCACGCCAGGCCGGGGCTCTCCGGAGTGAGCAGTGCATATCCAGGATAAAGAAGCAAAGTGGTGGCCCCCGGACAATCAAAGGCGATGCTTGGAGGGACAGTTTAGAAAAATCTTCACGTTTGTAAGCAACCAAGACAGAAGCCACCAGACACAAAACGAAACTTTTGTTTGTTGCTGACTTTGTAAAAAGATGAAGGGCCTGGATGGCTGTGGATCACAGCCTCATTTATTAAGATGTGCACAAACTCAGAAGATCTTAGTTGGAAGGGGAGGACGCTGGTGTGGCTAATGACAGAGTTTCTTGCTACGAATTAAACCAAAATGCTCAGATGAAGATGTACATCCATTTACCTTCCCTGCCTGCCTGCCTGTCTGTCTGTCTGACTCTCTCTCTCTCTCTCTCTCTCTCACACACACACACACACACACCTATGATTATAAAAAAATGAAAATTATGGAAAGGCTATTTGGTCCCAGACCCTTATAGCTTGGGAGGGTGAAATCATAGGTGCTTCTCCTCTTCTGTTTACATGTTTTATAATGTCTCGACATAAACATTTACCACTTAGCTAACAAACAGTGGAAAAGACTGACTTTCATTTCAAAGAATTATCATTCTTGAAATTTTTTTCCTAAGCTTGATTTACAGGCTTTAATAAAATGAGTATGTGTGGGTTAAACTGGGAACAAGGATGGGAGGGTAGGGTTGAAGGGGTAGGAGAGGGCTAACTAACATTAAGGATGTTAGCTAAGTCATATGGAAATTTACTGTTTTTTGAAGCTCATATGTGTATTTTTTTTTCATGAGAAAGAGTTTTAATTGGAATTGCAGAGGATAATACTTCTTCCAGAAATCATAGGCTGTCAGAAGCTCAGTGCCAAGTGCGGGGTGCTTCCCCACAAGATGGTTGCTGGTCATGCATGTCCCAGAGACTTCCCCTCCCCAAGCAAGACAAGCTATTGCCAAGGCTCTCGGTTATCTACCAGAACATAATGGTAAGACCAACTGCTGAAGATACCCCACACAGTAGACAGAGAACATGGAAGCCTCAGGGTGTTACTGCCCAGGAAGATTCCTCCCTGCTGGGCTGGCCAGCTCTCATGGAACTGAAAGGTTGCCAGGGTTAAAAGACATCGGCAGCCTTACCCAGCTGTGAGCTCTGTAAGGTCACAGCTCTCTGATTGGATTTAGGGCCATACAATAGGAGATCCATGCCCAGTACTGTAAATCGGGCCAGGAACACATTGCTGGAGCGTTCACAGCAACTACTGTTATTTTGGTAAACAGACAATCTGTCCTCTAAGTTTGTTAACTCTATACCTAAATATCAGCACAGCTTTTAGACCCTATGAGAGAAGTTCCTTTGTATCGCAAAAAAAAAAAAAAAAAAAAAAAAGATAATACAGATATCCACCACTGGCCAAATCATAGAGACTATATGTGTGGACTGTTCAGGAGCCTATATTATATGGCCCCTTCCCTGGGGTTCAGGGAACGTTGTGGAAGGGTGTGTGTGTGACAGAGTGTAAGAGCCAGAGGTCAGGAAGGACCAGAGTGAAGCTGTGTTTTCTGGACAGCTGTGGTAGCCATGACAAGCCAAGCCAGGCAGCATAGCAGCATAGAGACAGGGACTCATGAGCGCCCCCTTCCCCAAGCCACTGACAGTTGATGGGGGAGGGAGAGTCAGTATTAAGGAAGTGGCAGCTGGTGAGTTAACTGTGTTGCAGTGAACGGCCCCACTTCCATGAGTATAAACAGAACTTGGGTTATCTAGAGAAAATGAAGGGTACTTGAGCTTGGGTAGAGAGGAGGTGGGAGTGGGAGGAATGTGGGGTGAAGGATAAGGGTAGGTGAATGTGGTCAAGATCCGTTTCATACGTGCATGGCGTTCTCGTCTATTTCTAGATGTGAGTCTTTAATGGCCAAGCCATCTCTCCAGCCAAACCACCAACCAGGGAGCCTGTATGGGACTGACCTAGGCCCTCTGCGCATAGGTTACAGTTGTGTAGCTTGGTCTTCTGGTGGGACTCTTCAACAGTGAGAGTAGGGGCTGACTCTGTCACCTGCCTTTGAGGCCCTTTTCTCCTACTGAGTTGCCTCATCCAGCCTTGATAGGAGGAGGAGGGACCTAATCTTAAGGCAGCCTGATAAGCCAAGGCTGGTTGATACCCATGGGAGCGCTGTCCTTCTCTGAAGAGAAAGGGAGGAGAGGATGGGAGGACTGGGGGGAAGAGGGGAGGTTGGGGGAGGGACCCGGAGCAGAGAAGGAAGGGGAACCTGCAGCCCGGATGAAATAAATACATACATAAATAAATAAATAAATTTAAACAAATATCAATGAATTAATAAAGAGTAATAAAAAGTCAAGATGAATGGCTCTAAAAAAACACTTGTCTGAGGCTGACTTCTGGTCTCCATATGCCTGAGCACACACATACGCCCCTGTGAACACTCCTCCTCAGGCACACGTGTACACACATTTGTCCCCAGTCTTCTGAAGCCAGCGGCCCACTGGACAGCCAAGGCGACTAGGAATCACGAGAGGTAGGAGGTTTCTCTGTGGACGGCTGCCAAAACGCACACACACAATGCTTTTCATCGCTTCCTAATTTCTCAGCGGGGAAACATCTGAGAGGGAGGGGGCATACCCACTTAGTAAATGTAATACAAGCTGGTCTACAACACAGCTTTCCCTTTAACTAACAGGAAAGGTGCATGTTTGTAACTCCACTGAGAAAGACAGAAGCTGTTTTATAGTTTGTAATACAGAGAAAGAAGCTCACCAGCTCAGAATCCTCAAGGTGGTTTCCCAAGTCATTTTTCAAAGTGATCATGCTTTCCTCTTTGCTCAGCTGAGAAGCGAGATGTGTAAAATATTTGCCAGTGGAGTCGGAGGGAGCACACTCTGCCCGAGGCTGGCGGATCTGTCCGGGACTCACGTCCACCTCGTGAGGACAGCTACAGAGACAAGAAATGACACTAGCTGTGGGTACATTTCAGGGCCAATACTTCATTCGTGCCATGGCAGAAAATGGCCAGCAGATGTTTCTGTCTGGTTTAAAGTGAGACCTTCACTGGCTTTCATCTGCATTTGGACTATCGACTTATTCAATGTCTACTCTTTGTTAATATTTCTAATTGCTCTCTGTGCAGCTTCAACTTTGAGTAAGCTCTGTCAACCACAGAAGGACGGTAAGGCAGGCTAGAATTAGGTATGTTTTCTATTCCTAGTTGTTACTCAAGATGGAAGCTAACGTGATCAGGGATCTAAATTTGTATTTCGACCTGGTAAGAGAAAGAGAAAAAAATGTCTTACTCTTGCCATTTATTATTACTTATATGCTTATTTTCCAAATTTGGGGACTGAAATAAGGGTCTTACTCATGCTACACAAGGAGCCTGTAATTACCCACTGCTCTCTGTGAGGGCCTTTCTAGGTTGTCCAGACTGGTCTGGGATAATAAGATGGTTCCTACGGTCACTCTGGATGAAAGAATAAGAAGGTCAGAGGGAGGAGGAAGGATGGATGGATAGACAGATAGACGATGGACAGATGAGATATTGGGGGGCGGAGAGTGGACGGAGGGAGGAAAGAGTAGGAGGAGAGAAAACGTAGGCAAGTATGTCTGGACACACAAAGACACACACACACAAAGACACACACACAGCAACAGTCCAGGTGGGAATAGCTGCTAGAGGCGTGGCTGTGTCTTTACCGTGGCTCCTACTCTTTCCTACATTTTCTCTTTCCCAGTTTCCGGGTCTTGTAGTTTGTGAATCCCTCTTGGCCTCCTCTAGCGATTCTAATCATCCAGGGTATCATTACCCAAGTAAATCTCTTCTTTCTGGTTAAATTGTATTGAGAAACTTTCTTTATTACTAATAGATATGCTCAAGAGAGAAACAAGGGTTAAACTGACTGGTCCGAGAGCTCGCTAGCTTACTGAAATTGTTAGTCCTAAGACGACGACCTCTCCTAACCTACTGTCTGCTAACAATTCTGAATCCACAGGCATTCCACTGTTTACAAAACATGTTCTTTACTCTGTGTATGTGTGCATGTGCATTAGGGTTATGTGAGGTTATGAGCGGCTTGGTATGGGTGCTAGGAACTGAAC
The DNA here is from genome assembly GCA_036184795.1 of Tokudaia tokunoshimensis. Classification (NCBI taxonomy): domain Eukaryota; kingdom Metazoa; phylum Chordata; class Mammalia; order Rodentia; family Muridae; genus Tokudaia; species Tokudaia tokunoshimensis. The sequence continues at coordinate 5,740,039 of BTHU01000014.1, forward strand.
CAGAGTCCTCTCTAAGCCCTGAGCTGTGTCTCCAGCCGACCAGACGCTGCTTTCTTAGAGCAATCTGTTGCTGGTGGCCTGCTACCCCGCCAGCTGCTCAGGACGCTGGGGCACCGGCAATACCTGCTCTCTGACTCCGGCTTGCCGGGTATTTTCCGAGGGAGGTAAAACATGGTGCGCATGGACTCTTCCTGGCTTCTTGGTGCTTCGTGTGCAAAGGCCGCCATCGGGGTCACACTGGGCACCTTCGCTGGCGCTCTCACGGAGTCCTCCTCTCCACTCTCGCTGTGGTCACTGTAACTCTCGCTCCTGGATAGGGGCTTGCGATGCTTCTTGGTTTTGCCAGGCACCCCGTTCTCGTCCGAGCCGGTGCCTTGCTCCCCCGAGAGGGATGACGGCTGAGAAGGCTCTTTACTGCTGTTTAGCAGGGCTTGTGCTGGAGAGTGGACGGGAGTCTAAAAGGGACACAGCGAAGGCCATCAGAGGGTGACAACCTGCATCGACTTTCGAAGCGGTCAGCTCATTAGGAACCTGCTAAGAAGCTGTACTTTATATGAAAATATAAACTTTCTGATAACAAACATGATTTATGCTCTCTAAAGGGAAATATAAGATGACAATTGCTAATACTGTAGGAGTTACATTTTATTTATTACAATAATTAATTTTGGAGTACCATTGTGTCAGTGTAAAAATCCCACAGTGCTTGTGTAATGGTCAGAGAACAACTTATAGTTGCTTCTCTTTCCACCCAGGATGGTTCCTGGGCTTGAACTCAGGTCCATGGACTTGGCAGCAAGCACCCTTACCTGATGAGCCTCCTCGACAGCCCGACTTACATTTTACTTTCACACCGTATTTTACTTATTTCTGTGTGTTTGTGCATGCCTTGGCATGTGTGTAGGTGTGAAGACAATCCTGTTGAGTCAGTTCTCTCTTGTCACCTTGACATGGTTTCTAGGGGATCCAACTGATGTCAGGCTTTTTACAGCCAACACCTTTACTCACTGAGCCGTCCTGCCAACCTTGACTTAATACTTCTACAACATAGAGTTGGATAATATATTGTACTCTGTATCCTACGTCCAAAATTTAGGATTCTATAATGAATGCTTTCTAACTTTTTAAAAACAGTTAATATATACTTTTAAGATTTACCGATTATTTTACAAATGTGTGCATGCCTGGGTGCATGTATGGTGCACCACATGTATGCAGGCCTCACATGGCCAGAAGAGGACATTAGGCCTTCTGGAACTGGAGTCACAGGCACTTTGAGCTGGCTGATGTGGGTGTTGCAGCTAAACCTGGGTCTTGGGGACATGTCATCCGGAAGAACAGCAGGTGTCCTTAACTCCTGAGCCACCTCTCCAGCTGTTTTCTGACTTTTTTTTTTCATTAAATTCTAAAATGTCTTTTTTTTTTTTAGATTTTTTTCATTTTCTTTCATTGAAAAAGGAAGTAAAAACATTTTATAATAAAATTGAGGATTTACAATGAAAATATTTCTGACAAAGTTGAAAAAATATACAGAAAAACATGTTAAAATTGACAATTTTCATGGAAAATGAAAGAGCAAAATGATAGACATAAAAACATTGCTAAACTAATTGAAAAAGTAGAAACATTTTTTGATAGAATTGAATATTTACGTGGAAAATATTTCTGAAAAAATTGTAGACAAGTAGAGAAAAACATGTTAAAATTGAAGATTAACATGGAAAATTATACAGATAAAATGGTAGGCCTAAAAATATTTCTAAGTTGATTGAAGGTGGAATTAAAACATTTTCTGGTAAAATTGAAGATTTACATGGAAAATATCTCTGATAAAAATGAAGAATATATAGACAAATACGTTAAGATTGACTATTTCATGGGAAAATTATACAGATAAAACGGTCGGCATAAAAATATTTCTAAGTTGATTGAAAGTGGAATTATAAATATTTTCTGATAAAATTGAAGAAATATATAGAAAAACATGTTAAAATTGAAGATTATCATGGAAAATAATACAGATAAAATGGTAGACATAAAAAACATTGCTAAATTAATTGAAAGAGGAATTACAAACATTTTTTGATAAAACTGAAGGTTTACATGAAAAATACTTCTGTTAGTCTATGTCTTTTTATTGGGGAATTGAGTCCATTGATGTTAAGAGATAATAAGGAATAGTAATTATTGTTTCCTGATATTTTTGATGCTATTTTTATGTTTGTGTGGTTATCTTCTTTTGGGTTTGTTTGAAGACTACTATCTTGCTTTTTCTAGGGTGTAGTTTCCCTCCTTGTGTTGGCGTTTTCCATCTATTATCCTTTGTAGGGCTGGATTTGTGGAAAGATATTGTGTATATTTGGTTTTATCATGGAATATCTTGTTTTCTCCATCTATGGTGATTGTGAGTTTTCCTGGGTATAGTAATCTGGGCTGGCATTTGTATTCTCTTAGAGTCTGTACGAGATCTGCCCAGGATTTTCTAGCTTTCATTGTCTCCGGTGAGAAGTCTGGTGTAATTCTGATGGGTCTGCCTTTATAAGTTACTTGACCTTTTTCCCTTACTGCTTTTAATATTCTTTCTTTGTTTAGTGCATTTGGTGTTTTGATTATTATGTGACGGGAGGAATTTCTGTTCTGGTCCAGTCTGTTTGGAGTTCTGTAGGTTTCTTGTATGTTCATGGACATCTCTTTCTTTAGATGAGGGAAGTTTTCTTCTATAATTTTGTTGAAGATATTTACTGGCCCTTTAAGTTGAGAATCTTCACTCTCTTCTATACCTATAATCCTTAGGTTTGGTCTTCTCATTGTGTCCTGGATTTCCTGGATGTTTTGGGTTACAAGCTTTTTGCATTTTGCATTTTCTTTGATTGTTGAGTCAATGTTTTCTATGGTATCTTCAGCACCTGAGTGTCTTTCTTTTATCTCTTGTATTGTATTGTGTTGTTGATGCTTGCATCTATAACTCCTGATTTCTTTCCAAGGTTTTCTATCTCCAGAGTAATCTCCGTTTGTGATTACTTCATTGTTTCTATTTCCATTTTTGGATCCTGGATGGTTTTATTCAGTTCCTTCACTTGTTTGCTTGTGTTTTCCTGTAATTCTTTAAGGGATTTTTGTGTTTCCTCTTTAAAGGCTTTTCCCTGTTGACCCATGTTCTCCTGTATTTCTTTAAGGGAGTTATTTATGTCCTTCTTGAAGTCCTCTATCAGCATCATGAGATGCGATTTTAAATCTAACTCTTGCTTTTCTGGTGTGTTGGGGTATCCGGGACTTGCTGTTGTGGGAGAACTGGGTTCTGATGCTGCCAAGCGGTTGCCTTTCGCCATCTGGTTATCTCTGGTGTTAGTTGGTCTTGCTGTCTCTGGCTGGAGCTTGTTCCTTCTGTGGGCCTGTAAGCCTGTGTCTGTACTCCTGGGAGGCCAACTCTCTTCTGGCAGGGTCTGTGCACAGAAGGCTGTAGAGCTGCCTGGCTCCCTGGTGCAAATGGCAGCCAGAAGACTCTTGTCCCAGCAACTCCACTGATCATATGCGCTGTGCGCTCCTAGCTGTTCCCCTCCAGAGAGAAGGTGGAGATCTCACCTCCTCACTCAGAAGTGAAAGTACTGCTGGGAGATCACTCTCTCCTGGTGGGCTGTGCACAGAAAGCTGTGGAGCCGCCCGGCTCCCTGGTGCAAATGGTGGTCAGAAGACCTTATGTGAAGTTTTAAAATGTGCTTTGGAAACAACTTTAACGAGTAGATCATAGTTCTACAGAGGGATGCCTTTATTTTAGCCACTTTTACTGAATGTACAGTTTACATTAACAGAGCCATTCTCACAGCTTGTCTTTTCCTCTGTAATTCTCTACAATATCACACACAGGAAGTTTTTGAGGCCCATTTAAAATACTTTCAAAAAATACTTGATCAAATGATGTACTCACCAGGAGTATTGTTTTCAGTCCTTAGTTTCTGATGTTTCAAATCAATGTGATCTCTGTGTGTGTGCATGTGAGTATGTGTGGGTGCATGTGTGTTTGAGTGTGATGTGTGCATGCATATGTGCACGTGTATATGCATTTGTCTGTGTGTACATGTATGTGTGTGGGTGTGCATGAGTGTGTATGTATACATTTGTGCATGTGAGCATATGTGTGTGAGTACATGTGTGATGTGTGCATGCATATGTTCATGTGTGTGTGTATACATGTGAGTATATGTGTGGGTGCATGTATGCGTGTGTGCGCACGCGTGTGCATATACAGGCAGGCGTCTGAGGAGGTCAGAAGGTGGCACCCGATTCCCTGGAGCTGGAGTTTCAGAACGTTTCAGGGACTCTGTGAGAGCGGTTCGCGCTCTTTCCAGCCCCTTCAAATGCTACTTCTATTAAGTTTCAGAAACACGGCTTTGCTTCTATGTCCTCACGTGGCCCCTCCCCAGTATACAGGCGAAGCGCCTGGCTCCAGCAGCTCTTCCTCCAGATCCTGAGGACAGCACGGCACGTGAACTCCTAAGCTGACGGGCCAAAGGCAGATTTTCTTGGAAAACACCATCAGAATACAAGGTAACACCTCCTAGTTAAATATGGAGGTGTGAATCCCACTATATGCAGCTGAATTAGCAAACCGGTAGTCTATGAAAACAGAAATTAGTATCAAGCGACCTTACCAAAAATGCAGTACTGATCTCGGGTAGCACGCCAGGTGCGGGTCTGCAGAGGAGCAAGGACACTTCTGGAGCTGTTCCCCTGAGAACAGATATAACGTCCTGCAGGCACGGGGGAGAGATGGCAGAGGAAGATGGAGTGAAGCTAGAAGGACACGAAGAGCCGGCCGCTCGACCACCCGTCCACCCAATGGCCCATCCTCAGAGAACTGAACCCTTGCGCCTGCCTGCGGCTCCCGGGCTGGGCTCGAGGCTCACCTGCTGAGACAGTCCCTTCAAGGGGGCTCCGTTAACTTTCAATATGACATCTCCAACTTCGATTTTCCCACTTTCTGCTGCCGGCTGTCCAGGGAAGAGCTTCTTAACCCTTACTATGCTACCATTTATTTGCTCTGGTGTAAGATTATCCTCTCGAGAAAAGCTGAATCCAAGGCCCGAGCTATTTTTAAACAGCTTGACCTCAAATGTATTATCTAGAGAAAAAGATGAAAAAGTTAAATATTGTTGAGCTGGGTATACATGAACACACAAGCATACATAATCTTTAAACATGCTTTTTAAAGAGATTTTATGTATGTGAGTACAATCTCACTCTCTTCAGACACACTAGTAGAGTGCATCAAGTCCCATTACAGATGGTTGTGAGACACCATGTGGTTGTTGGGAATTGAACTCATGACCTCTGGAAGAGTAGTCAGTGCTCTTAACCGCCGGAGCATCTCTCCAGCCCTAGACATGCTTTTAAGGAAGCCTGTTTAGGCATGCTTTCTTCAGAATATTCCACACTATCACACTCTCTTCCTACCATTAAGGAAACTTTTTCATTCTGTGTGTGATGTGTGTATGTACACAAAAGTCAGATACTGGTGTCCAGTGTATCCCTTCCACCTGTCGACTATTCCGTTTATTCTTCTCTGAGACAGGGTCTTCTGTGGATGTTGGAGCCCACCGACTCCTTCCTTGCTACCCGTTAGGACACAGAAGGCTCCATCATGCCCAGTTTTATATGGGTGCTGGGGAATCCAAACTCAGATGGTACTTCATGCTTTGTATACACCTGACCAACTGAGCTATCCCTCCAACCCCATTAATAAAACTGGAGTTAACTGTTTGAGGTAAGCTGCTCAAGTGGGAGGCATGCATAAACAAGGTTCTTGAAGGACAGCTATGTCTCAATGCCATGTGCTTTAGAAGAATAAGTTAAAAGGGTGGGGGGGAGGAGAATTACAAGAAAATTCAGGTATGCAATGAAGAGAGGTGTTAAGAATAACGAAACTAATGCCAGAGTGGAGTGAGGGGAAATAAGTACATATTGCAATGTTTTGGAAGGGCCTAATATCATCCAGGTAAGCTTTAAGGACATTCCAAAAAGATTCCTATAAAGCAAATACAGCAATAGAACTAAGGCCAGAAAAAAATGTACACACTTCAGGAAAGAAGTAAAGAGGAATGTGATCAAGTAGGAACATCCTATATCAAGTCAATGTCAGAACAGAAACACAGGCTGGTTGGTGCTCTGGATCGATTCATGTTTAGTAAGATCTGTGAAACAGAAATTTAAGTAAAGAGAAAACATTCACTGTATCAGCAGTTCTAAATCAGAGTGTGTGAATTGCGTAAGGGACCCGAGAGCAAAGGGCACACCAGGATCAGGAGCACGGCAACCTCGTGAGAACTCACACGGCATCTGCCTTCATCTGTTGGCTATTGCCAATTACTATTGTGTCCATATAGATAGGCACACTTCTAAGAAAAGCAGCATAATAGATTCCTGTTTAGGGTAACCCTAAAGAGAAATATAAAATGTCAACTGCTACGTGTGATTGTTATGTGCTTGAAATACCAGCACTTGGGAAACAGAGGCCAACTTTGGTTACACAGTAAGTAACAAGGACACCTTGAGTTAAGGAGTTAAGTCCTGAATCAAAATCAAATGAACTAAATATTTAAGGTGCTAGTGGGTTTGAAGCCATTCAATTATGTACGCTTAATTTATCCTTACCAAATTTCATTTAAACTGTTTAATATTCTGCTATTTCAGGTGCAAGGGTTGTTCTTTCATTAACAATACATGAATCGTGTCTCAACACACTAAATAAACGTTTCCGAATAAATCACTGCTGTGTGTAGAAATAATTGACAGGTGTTTAAAATATCATTAAGTGACTGCATTCAGACAAGCCTTCACTGCCCTGGATTTTCAGGTGTGTGTTGCTGGCCAGGCTGGTGCTGCCCGAGTTCTGTAACTGACAGACAGGAAGGGACCACTGAAGCACACATTCGAACAGGAAGGGACCACTGAAGCACACATTCGAACAGGAAGGGACCACTGAAGCACACATTCGAACAGGAAGGGACCACTGAAGCACACATTCAAACAGGAAAGGACCACTGAAGCACACATTCAAACAGGAAAGGACCACTGAAGCACCCATTCGAACGCAACGTGTAAGAACCGAAGAGGCTGGGAGTTTTAATAACAGGCCCCGAGCCCCCAGGCCTGACCTTCAGTGACAAAACTGTAGTCTTTGGCATGAACAGCTTGCTTCACCATCTTCTCTGGGGCGTGGCTTTGGGCATCCTGCTCTGGAGGGGGGCACGGTGGGCTTGCAGGTTCACGCTCTCTAGATGGCGCCGCCGCCTGCCCCTTTTCTAACAGCAGATGGACCACCTGAGAGAATGGAACGGTGCGTCATGAACTGAGGAGGGGGAGGAACCGGAGTACGCTTTAGGGCTTGGAGTAGCAGGAGGTATAACACAGTTACAACGGCTTGCTCCACCAGAATGCAGGCAGAGAGAGAAACGACACGGGAGCAGAAGAACGGAACTGAAGGTCTCAGAATAAAACTTTTTTATGATTTTTCTGCATGAAAATAATAAGAGAAAAAAGCTATTATCAAACATGTCAAAGACATATGTATGCCGTGTGTGTACGTTATAGATAATTTGGGTTTGGGGGGAAAAGTCACAAGGCAGTAATTATAAATATCGTTATAAACAATTTGGTGGACTCCTGGATGAAAAGATATTTGAACACAATGAATTTAGCTTTTTGGGTTGAAGGACGGGAGGAGTGAAAAATCACTAGAAATTAATACACGCTTACTATACATTTACAGACGCAGTCTCCACCCATCAGGCCGTCTGCTAGAGCAGGGCTACACATGGCACGGAGGGTCGGTCTCCTCAGTGGAGAATCTCCTCAGAACACGTGCTTCCTGACTTAATGCTGAGTGTCTGCGGAACTGGCCTTGCTGACAGATTCAATGAGACTGACATTATCTCCACATGACTGTCTTCTAAATGATCGCGGCGGATTGGTATCATGACCTCTTACCTGCCCTGTGTTTCTTAATGTCTCCACAGCTTGCTTGTGGGTAGCTCCTTCCAGACTGACTCCATTAACAGCAAGCACACGATCACCTGCAAGTTGGGGAGTTGTTTTGGAAGATGTGAATTATAAAGTAAACATTCTAAAGGGTTTTTAGTACTCAGGGGCTTATTTCGTGTTGGTTTGGAGAGAACTGAATATTGTTCAGGTGTCCCCGATAAGAATGTGGGAAGGAACACCGTTAACCTCAGTGGATGTGACAGTGAGAGCCTGCCCTGTCCAGTCTAGCCACATATGTGACCCCCTGCCTCACCCTCCTAAGCACAGGACAGCATGTATGCACCACCCACCTGGCTAGAATAATGCGAATGTATAGCAAGACTTAAACCAGGAAGACGGGGACGCTGAGTGCACTCTAGCAGCGCGTTTCTAGGGAGCTCTACGTGATGCTCCATCAAGGACGCCCCACTTTTACTGTCTCTCCTCTGCCCGGTGCTGTGCTGCTGAGCACAGTAAGAAGCCACAGAAACTCCTAGTCATTTTCTGCTAAGGGATAAGCTGCAGGATGAGTTTTTGCTGTGGCGTCAGGTAGTACTTTTTTAAAAATAATTTTTAACTTGATAATTTTAGATTTGGTTTTTTCATGAGTACTTTGCCTGTAAGTATGTCTGTGGACCACATGCATGCCAGGTGCCTGAGGAAGTGCTGAGCCTCCAAGTGGGTGCTGGGAATCAAACTAAGGTCCTCTGTAAGAACAACAATTGCTCCTACCCACTGGGCCAATTCTCCAGGTCACAGATCTTTAAGTGTTGCTTTATAACTGACGTTAAAACTCTGTAATGTCTTCTCTCTTCTTGTTTTTTTCCAAGGTCTCTCTGTGCAGCCCTGGATAACCTTGAACTCACCTTGGAGAGGCTTGAAAACTCAAGAGATCTGCCTGTTTCAGCTTCCTAAGTACCAGGGTCAGAAGCATGTACCACATCTGGTCTTAATTTCTGATTCACTGGGATGTTTGTGCATGTGATTTCTGCATCCATATAGACACCGTACCTTTGTGAATTCTGCCATCGGACTCTGCCGCTCCTTTGGGAATAATGGCTTTCACATAGATACCACCATGTCGGACGCTGGTATTCACACCTCCCTAGATATAAAAGACAAAGCGGCGTGTGTTGACATGAAGATATTTGCATGCTTTCAAAGGCGAGTGCTAAGAGGGTGAATCCCAGACGAGGCTGACTCCCATCCACACGTTCAAATTATTTTAACACCCAGTAGCACCGTAGCTACATCTCCAAATGGCAGAGGCAGTTTGCTCTTCTAGTGTTCTCTCTCTCAGTCTCTGATGCTGTCTGTCTGTCTGTCTGTCTCCCCTCTTTACTGAATCCAGAAAGTGTCATGATGCTGCATCTCAACTAGTGAGGGACGGTTGTCCCTTTCTGGGTCCCGCATTATGAGCAGGCAGAAAGCACTGTCCATTTGAGGCAGACCAGTGTAAGAGCACAACTACAAAGAAACGCCCACTATTAGGTTGTACCTGTGAATCCGAGAGCACGTCCCTTGAGTTAAGGAAAGAGCAGCTTTTATCTTAAAGGAAGCTGAGAATGGTGGGGTATACCTTTAATCCACGCACTTGGGAGACAGAGGCAGGTGGAACTCTGTGAGTTCCAGGCCAGTCAGGGCTACATGGATAGATTCAGTCTCAAAAAAAAAAAAAAAAAAACAACCACAAAAAAACTAAAACATAAACTAATCTAAATTAAAATAAAAAAAGGCTTTGGCAGAAAATACTGTGTGTGTGTGTGTGTGTATGTGCAGGCATTCATGCATTTGTGCAAGTGTACATTCATGTGTATGTGTGTATGTGCATGCACTGGTGCAGGTGAACATTCACGGGTGTGCGTGTTGGTCTACAGGTTGATGTTGAGAGTCTTCTTTAATTGCTTCTCTGATTTCTGAGTTAGGGTCTCTCTCTGAACACCAAGCCTGCTGTCTGGGCTGGACTGGATGATCAGCAAGCCCCGGAACCCTTCTATCACCCCAGTGCGGGTTGAACTGTGCACTGTGTATCCTGTTTTGGTTGTTTCTAATGTGGGTGTTGGTAACTGATCCCCCTGACTCATCCCCCACGTTGGCTCCACTACATCTTTAATGGCTTTAGGCAATGACCAGTGATCTTAGACCGTGGCAAATAGAAAGATGCCGTTCTAGAATAACATAGAATTCTAAAATAACGTTATTAAATAGTCTATGTAGATATCTGTTATCTTAAAGGTATATTGACAACTTTGGAACCTCTACTTTTAAGGTTTGAAATGTGTTACAGGGGAATATGTATTTTGGTAAGAATTAGCACATAAATATCCACATTCTTTAGATATTCATGGGATAGATTAAAGAGATGTCATCTCACAATTTCACATGTGCAGAAACCATTAGATATATAAGAAAAATAACCATACATTTCATATTCTGCACATGATATGCTTAAATTAAGCAAGTACAAAATGTATGGAGAACAGGCAATTCCCATTTTTTTTTAAAAAAAAAACCACAGGGAAAAAAAAAGAGTAGTGTGCACATTTTAAATGAGTTTTAAGATAGACAATTTTTAGCTTTTGGAAGCATTTGACAGGTGTCCTGTCCGAGTCACCGTAAGTCAGCTAACGGGCTGGGCTATGACAGTGTGCTAGGGGTGAAGAAGAGAAGGTGTGGAACCTTGTCAAACAGTACCGTGACACTTATCCCCAAGCTGCCGTCAGCTTTAGCCAGCTCAACCTCAAACGTGTCTCCAGGCTTGAGAGGTGAGGCAGGACAGGCCGTAAAGCTCGTTTTGTTGGAAGTATTCAGTGAGGAGGAAGGGTCCTTGACAAAGACAAACAGACAAAGGAGGAGTTCTCATTAGAGACCAAACGAACTCTCAGGGGAAACAAACACTTTATGGGAAAAAAATATCTAAAACAAGGTATTAAGGAATAGAGTGTATCGTCAAGACCATGAAGGCCGGGGGACTCTCCAGACACCTCAGTTCAGGGAACACTCCTTTTATTGTTTAAGAACCTGACACCCAGACAGTGTAGCTGGGCATGGTGGGAGGAAAAAGAACTTAAGTTTTGGAAGAGCCTTTGCCGTGCTTCCTGTCCTGAGCTTGACGCATGCCCACTTCCTTTAGGGGTCAGTCTGTACCAAGGAAGCTGACCAATCCGAGTCTAAGCTAGCCAGCCTCAGGCTCAGTCTGCTCATGCGGATGAAGTCCGAACATCAGCTAAGCGCTCCTCCTGAGGGCAGAGGGCTTCTGTGAGGAAGCGCTGCACATCCTCTGAGAAGGAGAGCTATGAGCTTCCCTCTAAACCTGCTTCTGACTGTGAGCTTACAATCCTATCATGTTGAGAATGAGGCTTTTCCCCTGCCGCTAATGTCTCCCACATGGAACTTCAGAAGAACGGAGGTGGCCCATGGCAAATCCGCCATACTGTGAACTATCCACGAGCGTTTATTCAGATGTCCAAGTTCTCTACTGACATGCGTTTAAATATGGACGAGATGAAACTTAATCTGAGCGTAGCCACTTCAGGGTTGGTGTTCAAAGCCTTTGATTGCCAGTCGGCACCAAATGCAGCAGCAGTCAGGAGAGGAGGATACAAGCTGCCCTTCCTGTCCAGAACCACGTGAGCCTCCTGGTCGGTCACACCTCTCTCTAACGGATTTGCTGTATTTCTGCTCTGCTAAATGAAAACACAGTGGCCCTCCCCAAACGAGTAAAATGGAATCATGCCTGTTTTGGCGTCTGATGGTCTTGACTGCTGGTGTAAGTGGAATCGTCGACGTCGGAATCAGTACAGTCAGGGTGCTCAATCACATCAGAGATGCCGGGCCGCCTGGCCTTGCTCCGGTGACTGTCGGAGAAGGTCTTCTCAGTGACCTTGGATGTCACAGATGGTGATGGGCTGCCATGCTGTGGTTCCGGCCAGCCTCGGTCACCTAAGTGGCTGGCAAAGAAGCCATTGACTTGGCTCTGGGACAGGCTGGCACTTTCGGTCCTGGAATCTTGGGAACTGAGGCTTCCTTCCCGCAGGCCCCCAGAGAGCCCGAAGGGACTCTCTGGGATGTGCCTCAGAGTGCCCCGTGGCCAGGGCTGGTCCTCTGACGGGTCCGTAGCGCCGTCCTGCAGGTAGGGTGGTTTCTTTGTGTAGCTTTTCATTCCATTGGCAAAATGAACAGGAGTAGAAGGCACTGAAAGTTAAGATCCAAAGGGAGAATAGTAAGTAATGACACACGTGCCTGTAAACATACACCCACACTCAGACATACACACAAGTCAGTGACACACGTGCCTGTAAACATCCCCACAGACATACACACAAGTCAATGACACACGTGCCTGTAAACACACACCCACACTCAGACATACACACAAGTCAATGACACATGTGCCTGTAAACATCTTCACAGACATACAAACAAGTCAATGACACACGTGCCTGTAAACACACCCACACCCAGACATACACACAAGTCAGTGACACACGTGCCTGTAAACATCTTCACAGACATACAAACAAGTCAATGACACACGTGCCTGTAAACACACCCCCCGAACAGACATACACACAAGTCAATGACACACGTACCTGTAAATACACACTCCCGAACAGAAATACACACGTCAATGACACACCCAGACATACACATAAGTCAATGACACATGAGCCTGTAAACACACACTGACATACACACATAAGCACAGAAATTCACACACATATATACATACAAAACACATGGTGTGTGCATACACACAAGATCTCAGGAAGATAGGTGGGAAGACATTACACTGAAATCACATTCACAACACACAGAACAGGCTGTGAACTTCTTTTTTTTTTTTTGGTTTTTCGAGACAGGGTTTCTCTGTGTAGCCCTGGCTGTCCTGGAACTCACTTTGTAGACCAGGCTGGCCTCGAACTCAGAAATCCTCCTGCCTCTGCCTCCCAAGTGCTGGGATTAAAGGCGTGCGCCACCACCGCCCGGCTTGTGAACTTCTTTTGTTTCTGTATCCTCACAATATTCTGGTTTAACTCTTATGTAAGATGCCCTTGATCCCATCTCCATTTTTCTTTCTGAAGATCTTCCTGGTTTCAGAGATGACTTTGTTTCTTTGAGGCTTTACAATTATTAATCTGTTTGTTACATTGATTGATTGCAGAATTGGACTGAACCCAGGGTCTTACACACGCAGACTAATCATGCCTCCCCTGGGCTGCACCCCTAGGCATTTATTTGGTCCTATGCACATCTCTGCTTGCTTCGTGCTTTCTTGGCAGACTGTGTTTTTGGCCCTTGTCTTTTTGTTCCACTTCATTTTATTTATTTTTGAGGGTATTGCGACTCAAACTTCGGACCTTATGAATGTAAATCATCTCTCTCCCATAGAGCCTCAGCCCAGACAGCTTGTGTGTTCTAGACTCCAAGTAAAGAAGGGCCATCTCTAAATCCTTATGCATAGTCTGTACCAAACTCACGTGTGAGAATTGCAGATGTGATTTACACAAGTATTGTGGTTTCTATGTACTGACACCAGGGGTAAAAGAGTCAAAGGGTAATGAACTGAAATAAGACAACAAAAACAATCAGTGGGGAAAAAAAATCAAACTTCTCAGGAACAGAGATATAACACATGGACAGGAATCTAAAGAAACTTAGAAATAAGTCTATGAAAAGATATCTTTTCTTGTATTTCTCAAGAACATGCAGTTTTAATTCTAAGGTCCTTCTATCCCCTTATTTGGCAGAGAGAGAGAGAGAGAGAGAGAGAGAGAGAGAGAGAGAGAGAGAGAGAGAGAGAGAGAGAGAGAGAGAGAGAGAGAGAGAGAGAGACAGAGACAGACAGAGACACAGAGAGAGACAGAGAGAACTGTTATAATAAGAATGTGCCCTTTAAGTGCATGAGCTACAGCCCATGATGGAGGAAGTATCGAGACCAGGAGGCTCTGCCCTCATAATGGGTTACAGCTGATGTGAGCAGGGCGTCTCCTGTGCACAAGCTCTGACGTGGGATGCTTTAGCAAGACGTTCCCCACATGACGGAGTCTCTTGACCTTCAGTTCCCGGTCTCCTCAGCTGTAAGAAATAACTCTGCTCTCTAAATTACCCATCTGTATGCCTAGCATGGCAGTGCATGCCTGTAACGGCAGGACAGGGGACAAAGCTGGAGGATGGCTGGTTCAGGTCTGCCTATGATGTGAAGTGGAAATGTCTAGCTCTTTGCAAAATTAGTTATGTCACATGATGTTTTGCTGGGGCACAAAGGTAAAAGAATGTCTTACTAAAACAAACATGTGAAAGAATGTTTTCCTGAAGCAGACACAGGTGAAAGGATGTGTGGATATAGCAAACACGTGAAGGACCCGTGTTGAGTATAACTATGACTCCACAGACAGTGGGAGAGAATCACTGAGCAATGATTTGGTTTGCTCTGCCTCATTATTCTTCCCTAATGACAAGCATGTATTGGTTCACCTTACACAGTGTTGTTGAGCTCAACTTGTGATAATGCAGTCATTGAGAGAAACTCGCCCAAGAACTGCTCTCAAGGTGTCTGCACAGCTTGTCACTTCTGGGGCCTCACCTCATGCTGGTTGGTGAGCCTGGTGGTTTCTTCAGGATTGAATGATAGCTGCTGGTTCATGCCTGGTGTCTGCCTGCCTAGAGGACGGGTCTGCAGTTGCTGAGTCGTATTTGGTGTTTGCTACGGGACTGAACTGCAGCCAAAGAAGACCAAGCTTGCCCCCAAAGAACTACTGCTGAACAGGTCCACTTCCTCCGAATCCTAATAACTTTTTACTTCCACTACCTCTGCTTGGTGATGGGCTCAAGGAGAGGTTGAACCCTTATGAAAAGTAGGTTGCAAAAAAAAAAATGCCTACGACATTACATTGTGAATTCTAGACAAACATGGGCTACAAAGTGAGACTGTCTTAAAAAACTATCCTTCACATAAATAACTGGGTGGGGGTATTACTGCACGACAGACATAACTGGGTGGAGGTATTCTGCTATTGCAGCACCAAACGAACCAAGACAAACCCCTCCTTCTTTAGTGATGTAACTGAGAGGGGAAGCCTGGCGTGCACACTGGTAAAACCTCTAGCTTGTTTGCGTTTGTCTTTTTAAAGTAATATGATAGAATAGATATACATCATGATAAGATTAATCTAGCTTCCTGAAGAAAAAATTTATGTAATCACATTTCAATTTTGGAAAACTAAACAAAGCATGCTTCTTTGGTCAACATCTAAGGTGACATTCTTCCATCACACGCTGTTTTATCACCCTAACCTCTCATAGCACAACTATAACTAAACATTTTCTCCTTGGGTATTTAATACCTGATTCCTCTGATACAAGCTGAATTTCCATGAAGATATGGGTTTTGTATTTTGTACGTTCTACACATGCAATAAATAACTGAACAAATGGATCCATTTTCCATAGGACATCTATTAGAAGAAAATTGAAATCCTTTAAAGGAGGAGGAGTTAGGGGAATATGAATTTACTCTGAATGCACCTATTTTCCTTTCCTTTTTAAGCAATAGAGAATAATTTGACTTTAAAAAGAAAGTGATCTTGGCAGCTTGAAACTAAGTGGTGCAGCCTTCCTTCACATAAAATGAGTAGACTTAAGTGTGTGCTGAAGGGTGCAGTGTTTATAATCCACACATGCTTATGAAACATTACAAAAATGCATGATATATATTTATACATATGCATATGCTCATGGTTAATAGTTACTGAATACTATAGGCAAATGGTGGAAAATTTAGGAATCTTTACACCATAGCACAGCACAGGAAGGTTTGGTTTTGCACCTTTTATCCCAGCATCTAAATTTTACCTGAAATTTACTATCTAAGCTATTTCTCGATGAATTTTTAGTTATTGTTTTTTCCAAGTTCACTGAGATAGGGTCTGTAGCCCTGGATGGCCTAGTAATTGTTATGTAGCCTAAGATAGCCTCGGAACCTGTGGCGATGTTCCTGCTTCATCCTCTCCGATGGTGGGATGATAGATATGTATCTAATACCAGTTCTAACGTTAAATTCTTTAACGCATTTCCAGTATCTCAAGGATTAAAGTCCCACAATCCCTAGCATTATGCTATCTTTGAAAACCTAATTAATAATGACAGTCAAAACGGACACTAAGTTTTTCGTATGTACTTGAAACGTACTGGTCACATAACTTAGTTTCATCATTTGCTCTCTCTGAGCACAATTAGGCTTCACGTGCTCCGGGCATTCGGTCAAGGCAGTAAGTCTGGGTGGCGGAGACTACTGTGGACTGGTGCCTGCCTATTGGTGCTGCCGACCACACACAGGCTGTGTGCTCCAGGGTGTGTGTCCTCGCCAGTCCTCGGTGATTCTGTGTGAGGGAGGCAGGCGGGAGGAGGCAGGCGGGACAGATGGAGGGTTTTGTCTGTTTCAGTAAGAACATGATCTTTTTGCTTTTACTAAAATTTCTGGTTTATTATTTTCCTTCTCAGAAAAGTTGACATTTGGACATCACAGGTAAGTGTCATATAACCACACTGGTAATGACAAAAAGGTCTGATTCTTCTAATTCTCATGGGAGTAAGAAGAGAGGGAACATACCAAGATATTGGAATTAAGTGATTCCAATTCTCAATTTTATACAACTAAATTCAGTTTCGTTCATATTAACAAAGGCGCATATGTTATACTGATGCATCAATTACAACAATTCCAGGGGCATGTGACAGACTGTGGGGGAGGAAATAAACAGCTTCAGTCCAATTTGCTGGGCTAGTGCACTGAGGCACTTACAACAGGGCTTGCACAGCATTACCTTTGGGTGGTTGGTCTCTTGGCTGGGAGATGACCAGTGTCACATCTTCAGGTGCATTCTGCAGAATGTCCACAGCAACATGGTAACTGACCCCTTCCAGACTCACACTGTTCACAGATATCAAACGGTCTCCTGGAAGATACACCATCCAGTGTATATCAACAGCAAAGCAAAGCTCATACCAAACCTCAGAAATTCGATCCTTTCTCACTATTATCATTATCATATTATTATTATTATTATTGCTTTGTCTACATTTTGTCCTCTGTGCAAATTCATCCATCAGAAAGCACGTGGGAAATTTTCAAAATGTCAATACCAGGCTTTAAGCATCCGTCCAGGTCGGCAGGTCCTCCAGGGGTAACTGCACTGATAAACACTCCTAGATCCAGTCTTCCCATTTTTTCCCCACCGATAATTTGAAATCCTATAAAACACCACATTAAAAAGAGACTGTAATGGTACTGATTCTTTTAATGACTCGTGATTTGTCGGCTTGAAACAAATATAGATACGTGGAGAAAACAATTAATGTGGGAGACGGGGCCACCTGTTTAGTCTATATCCTTATCATCTGACGGCCAGGGTGGAGAATGGTGGACCGGAGTGGACAGCCAGCATCTTGGTGAGAGCTGGTGCCCAGGAGACGGAGACAGGTAGGGCTAGGGAGGGCAAGAAGTCGCACACCGCTGAGGTAACATGTGTCTGCAAATGGCACAGTGAAACCCAGGGGGTTGCATACGAACCAGTAAGTAAATACACAACAGGAGAGGAAGGTGACTGCCAGTGGCTGTGTGAAGGCCAGCAGCCCTGGTGTCTGAGCGCAGGCTGAGTGACTTGAGAGTCAGCCAGCGGCCCGGTGTCTGAATGCCCGCTGACCCGTGTGTCGGAGCACAGCAGGCTGAGTGGTAGGCAGAGGCCCGTGTCTGAGTCCCGCCTCCCTCCCTCCTGTGATGCTCATGGTGACTCACCTAAGCCAAGCTTTGGATCTTTCTTCAGGTTCACCAGTGTGATCTCCCTTTCTGGTGAAGAAACAATGCTCCATCTTTTGCAGAGTGTATCTATTCAGAGTTTGCAGTTATAAAACAAAAAACAACAACATAATAGATTTAGGCACTGAGATTACTGACTTGCTCTAATTTAAAAAGCA
Source organism: Tokudaia tokunoshimensis (assembly GCA_036184795.1). Classification (NCBI taxonomy): domain Eukaryota; kingdom Metazoa; phylum Chordata; class Mammalia; order Rodentia; family Muridae; genus Tokudaia; species Tokudaia tokunoshimensis. Next base: position 5,758,030 of record BTHU01000014.1, read on the forward strand.
GCATAAATACTAACGGGCCGCAGGGCACTGATGCTGTTGCCAACAGTCGGCCACACTGCAGGGCACTGAACCTTCAGACGCAGGTTTTCTGATTCCGTCTTTCTGTTGCATCATAGCAGATTGTTTCAATTTGACAATTATCATATTAAATTTTCTCTCAGGGCCTGGGGGGGGATGGAGTAATTGTAAAACACAGGCGTTGCCCCGGCAGAGAACCTAGGTTCAGTTCCTAGCACCGTTGTGGCAGCTGTTGGGGGCACTGCATGCATGTGCTGTACTAACATCCATGCAGGTAAAATGCTCAGACTCACAAAAGAAAAAGAAAAATTTCCCTCCAGTATGTGTGACATATTATTTATAAATTAGTGAGAAATTATTAGTAGGTTCCTGAATAAAATAGTAATAAAATAAACTGGATTTGTATGGGTTTTATATAAAATAACAACTTGTCTAGCACATCTCCATCCCATAGACTTCTAAGCACTGTTTTCAGATGAACATAAACAGTTTAACTTTTCCAATCTCAGAGCTGTTAGTCACCATGCAGAACAATGACTAAAAAATATTTAATTCAGGGAAGTTAGCTCAATTAGTTAAATGAAACTCAACATCTGAGCTACAATTTGCTTTTTCTAATTTCTTCTTGATTTTTTTTCATTTCCAAAAATCTTAATTAAACCAGTAAATTAAACACTTAACTGTAACGTACTCAAGAAATTGCTACATTCAACAATTTGAACACATAGACAAGACAGACAGACAGACAGACACACACACACAGGCATCTGCATACACAAGTGAATCGTTCATGCTAACTGGTCTGTATCTATGAAGGTGGTCATGGAGGTGAGGTTTTTTTCTTTTTGGTTTTTTTGAGACAGGGTTTCTCTGTGTAGCCCTGGCTGTCCTGGAACTCACTCTGTAGACCAGGTTGTCCTCGAACTCAGAAATCTGCCTGCCTCTGCCTCCCGAGTGCTGGGATTAAAGGCGTGCGCCACCACTGCCTGGATGGAGGTGAGTTTTAACACTCAGCTATTTTTATAAATTAAAATTTCAAATTTAAGTCTATATCGTTCTTAACCACACTGATGCTTTTTGAAAAAACAAAAAAACAAAAAAAAAACCCCAGAACAAATCCAAAACACAAAACCCAGTCATTCTGGCTTCACTAAAGCACAAACCAGAGTTTCCTTAAACCTCCACACACATTCTTCTAATAACCAAGACCACTCTCAATGCAAACCTTTGTTTTGCTCTGTGTTTCAACATTTGAGACCATGCGTGGACGCCAATTAGCGTTAATATGCTACTAACTGACGCGCAGTATGTATTGATCCCTCAGTAATAAAAAGCACACCTCAAGGCCTAGAAATAAGTTCTTTTACTCCAAGGAAACAGTAACCCTTATTTCCTATCAGCAGTGAATTTATCCTTGTGCTGTAAGGGCCATCTTAATATCAATTAGACGCTCTCCGTAGCTCATACGCTCTTCTGGAACTAGAACTCATTGGGAATCGCCAACTGTAGTAGCAATGTGGAATTGCTAATGACATTTTGGTGAAATTACACACAACATTACTGGGTAATGTTGTGATGCTCCATCTGTAACAGGCAGCACTAAGGAAAGTGCACCTGCTGTTTCATGAGCATCTTTTACAACATTATCTACATATTCTCAACATTTTCTTCCTGAAATAGGTAATGAGATTTAGTTTTCATCTGGATTAAACATAAAACAATACAGAAGAGGACCCATAAAAAAAATTAAGCAAACAGAAGTAAGGCCATGTTAATAACTGAAATTTAAAAAGTAATTAAGATGGCTAGGGAAAAAAAAAGATATAATCAAAGTGTACTGCAAAGCAAGTAAATGGTAAAAGTGGCTTTGAACTCCCCCCCCCACCGCCCCCAGTTTCAGATTTAAACTCTTAGTGCATAGGGATTTGGAGATTTAGAAACTGATGAAATTCATTAATCCGTGGTACTTAGAAAGTCCAAATGCATGCAGTTAGCAGAAAATCAGATTCCCCGTCAGTAAGGACAGGATAAAATAAAATAAAAATTAGGCAAGGTGGAAATGTGGTTACTCTCCTGCTGGCTTTAGCTTAAGAACAGAAAGGCATTTAACCTGGCTAGGTTGTGATTGGAAACTCGGCTCACGGTTGTCAAGAACAGGTCCACCTGGATCACAGTCTTTCTGCTCTCTTCAGTTTTATGGTCTTGTGAGGTGTCTGTGAGAGGTCACGAGGGCTTCTTTCAAAGAGTAAGAGGACAAGCTTCTTCATTTCTACTTCTAATAGGTTGTTAACAGGATTAAATCTCTACAACACTCATCTGGTTAACAGTGTGTGTGCATGCGTGCATGCATGAGTGTGTTTGTGTGGGTGTGTGCATGTGTTTGTGTGTGTGTGTTTGCGTGCATGCATGCACACACTCTCCCTATCTAGAAGCCACAGGGCCTGCCATTCCAAGGTTCCTGAGTGTGCCTTCAGTACTCTTCTGTTCGGCCGTTCTACTGTCATACTGTCTACTACCTACTGGGGAGCGTCCTGCCCATGTTTATCATTAGGCGCTTTGGGGGGAAATAAAACAAGGCATCGGCTATGGCTATGAGAGCCACTAGGACAGCAAATATGATGGCACCAGACTGCTGCCGCTGCTGCTGTCGGAAAAATACCCAAGTTGATAATCAAAGAGAAAAAAATAATGTCAATCAAGCGGCTGAGTTCCCAAAGCAGGCGCCATGCCCACAGAGCGGTCGTAGGAAGTGCTGTAGCCCTGACAGTGGTGACAGCGGTGGCTTCCCCCTGGGTATCAAGGGGGTAACGGGGCAGGATGCTCCAAACAACTGCTCTGTCCCAAGTCAGAGGGTCACAGACGGTGAGGCGGGGAGGCGCCTGGGGGTAAAAGAGTAAGCCGGCCAGCAGGAGCTGAAGGGGTATCTATTAGACAAGGAGGCTCTGCTACTACCCTCCTGTCACCCTCCTTGCTCCTCAGCCTTGCGGAGTCTGCAGTGACAGATCAGGACAGCCAGCAGGATCACACACGGCGCGCGGGTACTTTAGCATGCACACCAGCTGAGCGCCTTGCCTTGGTTCTCTGCACACAGCAGATGCTCAAAACAGTTATTTATTTGTATATTTGCTTGATCAGGAGTAGTTCCTGAGGGAGCATCCTTGCAAACTTCAAGTTATCTGCCTAGAGTTCTATTCAAAGAATAGAGCTGGAGAATCTCTGTGAGGTAGATACTTCATTATGAAGACAGTTCTGAGGCCTTTTAACTACATTAAGACAAGTATAAATATCAGGAGAACTTATTCCAATATTTTTAAAATAATTCTCTTTTCCTATTAATATGTACCATACTACAGCAATTGAGACTACTTGGGAGTAAAAAAGAAACCTTAACTTGAAATGTCTGGTTCTATACACAAAGCGAGCCTGTGTTATACCCAGTCATGTCTACATGGGAGAGAGTGGTGGGACTGTGCATGAGGCCTTCTGACTAGGACCTGCTTGTCTCCCAGAAGTTCCTGTGGATGGTGTGTGGTCTTCAGAGAGCATGCTCGGTAGTGATGGATTCCATTACCTAGACGAGGCCAAAAGCTATCCTGGAGATGACATCTTCAGGGAAACAGGGTCGGGCTTTAGTAAGTAAATAGTATTTCAACTACTTTTTAAGCCAGGCAAATGTTTTCTTTGAGTTATAGACTATGCCTTAGCCCATAATGGGCAGCCTCAGATTTATGATGGGAAGACTGGGTGAGAAGATGCTACGGTGACGTCACTCCTAGTCTTGGGGCTAATGGGCCAGCAGCACCATACTGGTTTAAAACAAGGATCTTTCATTGTTATGCTGTTTTTGTTTGTTTGTTTTTAGATAGGGTCTTACTATGTAGCTCTAGACTAGGCTGGACTCAACTCAGAGATCTGCCTGCCTCTGCCTCCTACATTCTTGGATTCAAGGCATGCACAATGACACCCAGCTGTTATACTACTTAATCCGATATCCAGTATGATAGAGAAATCTATTTTAAAATTTCTCTGTCAGCATATTACCTATTACTTAAGGCAGTTGGGACCACACACCATCCATTGGATGCAAACAGTACACAGCCTGGTGTGGTGTGGATAAATGTTTATCCACACTGAGTGAAATAGTCCTGTGTCTCCTCAGTTTAATTCTTGTGCATCTAGCGAGTTTTCTTTCTGCTCAGTTATCATGTTCACTTTGAACCTTTATTTTAATTTTAACCTTTGGCTTTGTAGATATTCTAACTGAACCAAACAGGAAAACTAGCTTTCAACATTACTATGGTCCTTGATGTCAGGTTGAACATGGTATATTGTAGAATTTTATTTATTTTTGAAAACTGTACTACTTAGCATTGGCCATGATAATTACCATGAAATTAGATAAAGTTAATTTCAGGGCCTGCACTATGTTACTCTGGACCAGAGTTATTTCTTTTCTTTATTGTTGCTGTCTTTTTATTTCTCCTCCTCCTCTTCTTTTTTTCAGAGACTGGGTTTCTCAATGTGGTTTGGCTGTCTTGGAACTTGCTCTGTAGATCAGGCTGTTCTCAAACTCATAGAGCGCTGCCTGCCTCTGCCTCTCAAATGCTGGGATTAACGGTGTGCACCACCAGCAGCAGCAGAAATTTTAATTCTCAGTAGAGTTTTAATACCCTTTGGTAGGGCAGGTTCAGAAGGAATTCTAAAGAGAAAGGCTGACTGAGTCCCTCCATAGCCAGGTGACTGGCTGGTGAGAAGAGGGTTCTAGAGATTTAAAGGGAGAAAGTTCTTACAGTTCATGGATAGTTAGTACAAATTCACATTCTTGTCTATTAGAATTTAACGGGAAACACGTGTGCTATCATCCCGAAGCAATGATTAGCAACCCTTCTCAAAGCTTGGCCCGTTTACTAACAAGTTCACGGTATCGTGCCAGGACAGTCTGGGGTGGACCTGAGCTTTCAGATCTCGGCTCCGCTGCCCTGCGGCCTCCTGCGGAGCTCATGGTTGGTTTCTCATGGTTGGTTTGTGAAAAGGACATGACATCAGCGCCCGGCAGACAGGAGTCTGCGCGAGAAGTCAGCTGAAGTCTTAGGATGGTGGGAGGGCACAGCAAGCTCTCAGAGACTGGTAATGCATATTATCACCACTGTGGACGTGGTAAAGTGAAATTACGCAAGCTGCACAGACACCGAAACTCGGTCCAGGTAAGAAGCCTGACTCAGCTTACTGCGCCCTGACCTCGGCCCACACACATGCTTATTTAGTTGGACTCTTACGATAGATAAGGCTTCAGCTTTTTTGAGGATTGGTAATGGGGAAGGAAAATACAAACAACCCTCGCCCCTTCTTCATTCCCCATGAGTACTGAAGACAGCATCTATAGTCTCTGAATCAACTATCTCCAACACACACTTTATTCTCTGGAGTAACTGGCCTGTTGATTTCTATGGGAGAACGAAACGTCTGAGCATGCCGGGCTGGAAGTTTTGGCCATGATAGCACAATTCCATCTGGTCCAACCTCGCTTTAAAGCACCAGCTCAATATGGTCCAGCCTCACTCTACAGCACCAGTTCTGTACGGTTTAACCCCAATCCACAGCACAATTCTATATGGTCCAACTTCACAATTTCCTTCCTTTTTTGCCTTTACTATCAGGAAAATTAGAACTAAATTTAGAGTCATCAAATTCAGCTATATCATTATTATTTTGAATTATGTGCATGTGTGCCTATTTCTCTGTGGGTATTTGTATGAGAGTACAGGTGCCCAAAGAGTCCAGAAAAGGGCATCAGATCCCCTGGAGTTGGAGATACAGGCCCTGTGCAAGAGCAAGTGCTCTAACCACTGAGCTGTCTCTCCAACCAATGGCGTCACTGATTTCATTGCAAACCGTCATTCTCACCAGGTTTTTCATTAACTCAGCTTTCAGAATTTAAGGGTAAGACTTTGAACAAAGTGATGTATAGACAGATACTAATGGAATATTTTTTCCTTTCCATAAAGCTGTTAGAAAGATCAAATAAGTCGTGAACATTCTTTAAATTATAAAAAAATTTGAGTACAGACTGAAGCCATGTGCACACATGGTCTGCCCTCCCTTCCAGCTTCATTTCTTGGGGTCTAAGTGGAAAAGATTCTTGTTTAAAGTCTTCAGTTCTAACGCTCAGGTTAAGACTCAAAATTGCTCCCAATGTGTTCCCCGACCTCACACTGCCCCAGGAGCTTCTGCTCCAACACTCCTGTGTCCCCGAATTCACACTGCCCCGGAGCTTCTGCTCCAACACTCCTGTGTCCCCGAATTCACACTGCCCCGGAGCTTCTGCTCCAACACTCCTGTGTCCCCGAATTCACACTGCCCCGGAGCTTCTGCTCCAACACTCTAGCTATTCATTCTGCTTACGCTTTCACGTCTCTAATCAAACCGTGCCCTTGATCTAAAATGCTCATCTCCGCTGCTGTGAGAAAATCCTCTCTGTGAGGCCGTTGAGCACACTCCCTTGGTATTTGAAACAACAATAACAAAATTAGCAAGAGCAAGTCCTTCACATTACCTCAAGACTTCCTCTCCCCCCGACTACCATCTTAGCCTTCCCAGCCATGACCTTTCCTAACCTCTCACTCATTTCCTTTATTAGCAGCAGTGAAACCACAGGTGGCAAGCACATTGCCATGATGTGGAAGAACACCGAGCCCCCTTTACTGTGACAGTCCCCACACTGACGTCTAAATCGTTACGTACGGAACAAGAATAGAGAGAAGGTATGACAGAAATTAGGGAGAACAGCTTGTACACCTACCATTGTCTTTAAAGGGGACTTGGGATGAAGATTTTCCAGAACTAGGCAAACTCATTCCTGTGGTATAAATTAAATTATTAGACATTTTATGAAATGGCCAGAAACTATAGAAGTAAATTTTTTTTTTCTGAAAAATTCACAAAAACCAATGAAACATTAAGGCTGCACTGTTTCCTGTGATTTGCGCTGAGAGAAGCGTCTTATCACCTGGGGCACACTTACTATTTCCAAATAGTAATCAAGCGTATTCACTCGCTTGGGCCCATAAATGTAAACTCAACTGTGCTGTGTTTCTGACAAGGGCAGATACATCAAATGTGAAACACTTATAATGAGATGAGTTTCAAAAACACTTGTCCAAATGTTAAAAAAAAATGTGATAATGGGAATGGATAAAATAAAAAATTTAATTCCTAAAATTAAGCAGATCTTACAGGTTCACTTTATCTCTGAGTCTCTACTCTTTTTTTTTTCTTTTTTGAGACAGGGTCTCATTTATAGCCTAGGCTAGCCTCAAACCCACACACAGCCTTATTAACCTCTTGACCCTCCACCTCGACCTTGCAGGTGCCGGACGCTAAGTCATGCACTCCTGTAGCAGGCTACCCAGGCTTCCCTAAGAACAGCCGGAACTCCCTTGTTGGATTAGAGACCTTTCGTGCAGACTGAGGCCTTCCTGACGGAGTAGGCTTGCAGTTCGTGAGACCTCACTGTGTGGAAGCGTGATGTGAAAACCATTCTCTGAAATGCTGAGGGTCTCTCTCACTCTAAGTTTCAACATAAGGTTACCCTACGGGGTGAACTGCACCTTGTAACTGCTCCAGTGTTTTCCACTGGTTCTATTTCAACTGACGATGGGACAGCATAATCTCTGAAAGATGTCAGTGTCTCCACCACAGACCCAGCCAGCATGCTACAAATGCCTGTCGACTACCGCGCAGACCTCTCGTGTGACTTCCTTTATTTTATTTGTCTCCAGTCCAACTACAAAGTGAAAAGTAAGTTTGAACCTCAGAAAATTAGGGCTTGGCTGTGTGTCTAAGGAGAACAATGAGTAGAATTTGATGACAGACTAGGAGGGGAGCTGTTTCTCTCTGCCCCTTCAGCTGCTCGAGTTCTGAGCATAGTTTAGCTTTCTGTGCCCGAATATCTACGATTCTTGATGGGGCTGCGCTGGGATTTCCTTTTTAAGGTGCTTGAGGCAAAGAACTGTTCAACTTGTGGTGATGCTCTGATATGCGCATCAAACCGTGATGTACGCTCTCATGGAGACGCCCCCACCCCTTTAATGGGGACAGGGTCTTGCTATCTTGGTCTTGAACTCACAATCTTCTGATTTTAGTGTCCTATGCTGTAGTTAACATAAATACAACACCCCACTGCACTCAGTCACACAATTTCAAAATCTAAGGTAATTAACAGTCCCCAAGTAACACGTAGGTAAAATGTAAAATCTGAAAAACAGTGAAGCCAATTAAAAATTGCCAACTGTCAACCACAGAGGTTTGCATAAAGTGACCTAAGGTCTTGGAATCCATTAACCTGATTTTAAACAAAAAGAAACCTAATGTATCCTTCAAAAAGCAAGCACAGCACTATGAGAGCCCGCTCCGGAGGCTCGTGGGAAGCAGCCAAGGGACCGCAGCGCCGTGTGCGAGGCCCCGGGCGCTCTCTCTCGGATGCTCGTGGGCGTCCGGACCAGGAGCGAGCTAAGGACTGCTGACTTGAAGCAGCCCCAAATTCACTCAGGTGTTTACTTGAGGCACTTTAAGTATTCGCGGCCTGAGCGAGAAGAAGACGACAGAATCTGCGGCAACAGATCGGCAGTTAGCCCGGCTCTGCTCGCCTCACTTGAGCGTGAGCTACGGGAGCAAAGAGTTGGAAAAAGCTCGGCAGCGCTGACCTACAACGTACGCTTGACCAGGGTCTTCGGTGGACGAGTCTGATGCATGGCTCTTCCTTTCGGGGCTTCTATTTAAACTGGCAACAGACTTTGAACTACAGAGGGAAGAGGAAGGCAGGAGGGGGAGTGTCAATGCAAAAAGGAATACGGTGAAAATGAGAAAAACGTCTACACGAAAACAAATGGACGACAGGGGGGATTTGAAAGGATCTACTTTGGTTGAGGCGATCATGCTCTTACTTATCAAGCTTTGGGAGTCCTGCCAGTGACTCTGTGTCAGATCTTGCCATCGGGTACAATGGTTTTCCCACCAGCTCCGCAAAGGCTTGTGGGAGGGGCTCCAGGTTAATGACCTGTTTCCGGTGAGGACAGAGAGAGGCCTGACTGAGATCGTGATACGATTTGCTCATCCCTTTAGGCCTTTCCTCCCAGGAAGCTTTGTCATTCTTCTCTTTTGAACTGTTTTGCAGTGGCTGGTAAAGCGACCACTCTGAGCAGGAGAGCCTCTTCAGAATCTCGGCTTGAACTGACAGGGGTCGGACGGCAAGCTTGTTGACGGTGCTGCTGGCCAGACTGCCCGTGCTGATTGCGCGGCCCATATTAAATCCTCTAAGGGACTCTGCTTGCAGGTTCAGGCTCCTAAACGAGGCTCTCTCTACAAGGAAATAGGATGGCTTTACATGACGGAAACACCTTTACGAGAAGAGTTACTTTAATAGGTGAGATACAGCATGCAGGTTTTAAGCATTAGCCGGTAGCTGCACAGTTGGCAACTGAGGGACTCAGAAAGAATTACCAGGCCCTAGTTTCACACATCTCTCCATCCTTTGAGCCTTCACCAGCCTAAGCCCAGACATTACCTATTTCGTTATGAACTCTCCCATCCTGTGATGTCTGTGACTTAGGCCGGCACACCCGAATCCCTTATGGCTTTCCACACTTACAGGGGACATTTAACACTCATAGTGTTTCTGCTAAAATACCAGCAAACTAAATGGGGAGATGGGGAGAGGAAACCAGACAGGTTGACATGTCTGGAAAAGCAGCTCTGTAGAGGAGAGAGAGCTTTGCCCAGAGAAGTCCTTCATCGCTGTTATTATTTTTAAAAGCTAAGAAGATGGTGTAGCCCTCTGCAAACGAGTACACTACACCTGTACGCCACAGGAGCGGGAGCTCACCGGTGAGCCTTTAGGATGAATTCTCACATTACTTCACCGCTATGCCAACCCCACCTTCCCGTCTCCACCACCTTCCAAATGAACGAGGACAGTCAAAGGCCCCCATCCTCCCCGCTTTTTGTATCTATAAACATGAATTGTCTATACTTAAATTATGTTTACTACTTAATGGAGACCCAAAGCCTGCTTTTAGAAGTTAAATTTAGGAAACACTGAGGTCGAGCCCTTGGTTCGTCTCCACCATCACATAGCCTTTGGCATTTGAAACTCTTTTCGAAACCCCTGTATCCCATGCAGATGACTGAGCTACAGAGCTGCAGAGGACTTTGCTGTTTGTGAGTTAGACTAACTGGACCCACTGTAACTGCAGGGCAGCGGTGCACTCTGTCCACAGTGAGGTGTGATAGCGTGTCAGACGGATGGCTTAGATGCCATCTCTCTGATCTTCTACTGCCTACGAGATGAATAGTATTTAATTTTAGGTGGAGAGCGGGTAGAAAGGCATTGTGATTTAATGTTTATGCATCAAAAATGAGCCTTGAGTTAACAAGCGCCATCATCACCCAGGGGCAGGGGTCCTTGCCTGTGACCGAAGCACAATTCAAGATCTTCATTCATACCACAGACTTCCCAATCATCTTAAACTTAGTATAGGGGTTTTTATTAGAGCGGTTAACATTGTTTGTATTATTCTCTTTTACAAAGAGAAGACTCTTTAAGAAGAAAACAATCAACTCAAAGATGGCAGCAATAATGGTGACCAGTTCAGTTAGGTTTTGTCTCCTGAACATGGCAAGGACGGTCCCTTTCAGATGCTCACAGCTAACTGCCTCAGAGACATGGGATATGAGTGTAACCATTGTTGACCTCATCCTCCCCACTGCCTTCAACTGGGACATGCGTCGGCATGGACGGGTAGTTAAGACAACAGGAGCCGGACTCTAACACAGCGCCGTGACTCAGACTGCAGCTTGCAGCCTTATGGCTGTACGTGAAGCCTGCGACCGGAACCTTCTTACCCGCTTCTGCCTCTGCTCAGTCCCTCAGCACTCAGTCCTTCCCTCATGCTGTGGACCTTCCCGCAGGCTACTCTGAGAACAGACTTAATTTACTGTTATTCCTTAGTACTTGCTACCTAATAGTAAGTGCTCAATAAAAGATCTGTTTCTTCATTCTGTGAAAATAGGCCGTGTGTAAACTCTTGAAACAGGAGTAGCACTGCTAGCCCTGAGGAGAGCAAGGCTGCAGCCTACACTGGACCCTGTCACCTAATTACTCTGTCATCTAATTGGGGGAGGCAGTTTCTACTTGGAACCTATTTCCTTATTAGTAAAACTGGGACTTAAGGGCTCTAGGGTTTTTAAAGAATTAACATTCTCCAGTATTATTAGGTGACACACGTGTTAGACCACCAACCTCCTATGCTAGTAATTTTCACTTGTTTCATTCAGGTAGGTAAGTACATGGCCCCTTCTAACACAACTCAAAGCGGGGGCATAATTCCTTTGGAGGTTTTTATAAATATGGGAAAGTATACAAACAATGCCATCCTGAGGTGTTTTCCCTCTGAGTTCAGGGATACCTAGCTGTCTGAAATCTCAACGGGGCCTACGAAATATGCAGAGTGCTCTCTTTCTTGGACTCTGAAAATTCAGTTTCTTTCCTCAAGCCATTCATCCCGAGCATGCTCCTACTGCGCGGCAGGCAGTGTATAGCACAGACGCATACAGCACAGTGCCAGTGTAGCGTCTACTGCTGCTGCTACCACAATTACTACCGGCACTCATGGCGCCATACTGCTGCTTAGTAGTCGAGGAACTGATGAGATACTGGTGAGGATTGAACCCAGGACCTCACATATGTGACAAGTACATTTCCGTATGGCCAAGCCTGGTCTGCTGGATACAGCTGAAGTGCTCTATAGGTATGAATGTTACTTTGTAACAACCCTTTGACACATAGATCATCACTGTAACGGTAATCTACAGACTGAAGAACTAAGATACAGAACTTCTGTAGCATGACTGAGGTTTCTGAGTGTCTAACACTCTGGTTGAAAGCATCAGAAATTTTACTTCAGATGATAATCATGCATGGCTATAGCCAAGCATTTCCCTAATGGAAAAATCTAAAATCCCAAATCCTCTAAGAGCTGGAACTTTGAGTGCTGAACAGACATTTCAAATAGAAGCTCAGTGCTTGACTTCCTCTGACAGGTTTTAGTCGGAACACAAAACGGAGCATATAGAATTACCTGCAGGCTCACGCGTGGAACTCAAAAGATGAGACAGTGTCCCATCCTTCACACACACCTCCTTATGTGTCTGCAGATATTCTAACCTCTTAAAAACTGAAAAATATGAAACATTTTTGGTCCCTCCAAAAATCTGGACCAGGGACACCCAAGTTGTATTTTCTGTGAAATGCTGGGTAAGATTCAACCTGAGACTTTTCTCTTTAGATTGCCCACTCTATCACATTTAAAAGGTATGCTCTCCCACGGTTCAGTTCCGGTTTGTACTGAGCATTGACCCAAGCAGGAGTGCTGCCAGCTATACTGGGACTGATACTTCGTTGTACTTTAAAAATATGTAAAAGCACGTATACTTTTTAGCAGAGCAAAGTAAGAAAGTAAAAGGTAATTTGCTAAAAGTCATGGCTATCATATTTTTAAAATTATGAGGCAACTGGGTTAAAATGCAGATCCCGGGGACCCAATTTCCAAAGACTGTGATTTTACAGGTTCCCATGAGCCCCTAGAATCATTCCCTTAGGGGAACACATGGTCTCCACTTTGACTCTGAGAGGTGAGAAGCAGTTGTCTTCCCCCAGGCCATGCGATAGAAAAAAACTTTTCTATAAGATTTCAGAATGAGAAAGTAAGTCCCAGAAAGGAATTCCGAAACATGGGTCACCCGTGTATGTTATTAAACTTTTCTCACATAGTTCAGAGTGATCCACTTAAGTCTGTAAGGATTTACTAGAAAGAAGCAATTTCAAATCACTTTAATCTCAACATGTGGTTGTGCATAATCAGCTTTAAATCTCAGCCCCGACCGGAGCTGGGTTATTTTTACAGCTGAACCCACTGTCCTGGTTGCTATGGTTACTTATCACAGCCTCCAGACAGGGCCGACTCACTGCTGGGGTGCCACTTGCTCTGCCTGTACCCTGTCTGCTATGCTCCTTCCCATACTGTTCTCCAAACTATTTAACATCTCTCCTTTGTATCCAAGCCAACTGTCACCTCTCAGAGCTCAGGCCTTCCTCTTATGAGTCACGTGGATCCTAGAGCCCACGCGGTATCATCCGTTAAGAAGGCTACGGAGATAGGAGCACTAGCTGCCCTTCCACGGGACGCACACAGGGAGGTTCACAACCATCTCTAACTACAGGTCCAGACGACCCGATTCTCTCTTCTGCACACATGTGGTATATAGTATACAGTCAGGCAGAACACACGTGTGAAATGGTATAATTTAAGAACTCCCTGCATACTATCATTTCATAGCTGCAACTCCAGCGTGGTTAAACCGTTTAAACACGTTTGAAGAGTCTGTGCTTCTCTGCAGTACTGTTTTCCAAGTGAACAGGATGCTGGCTTGACAACTTTATAGACTTAAGTTGGACAAAGGGATGCCCTGTGAAGTTTCATTCTAAACTCTGAGTTTCTTTGAAAACTTTGTGGTAGAAAGCACGCATAGGTCCTGGTGCCTGCTGTGTGAAGCAGGCTGCTCCCTCAGAGTCACGTGTTGCAGGCCACTCCCCCAGAGTCACGTGACACAGACCACACCCCCAGTCGCGTGACACAGACCACACCCCCTTACCTATGTCTTGGGCATCCTGGTTGCTCTGCCGCGCCCGCATCTGCAGTTGGAACTTATGCTGGGAGGAGCACAGGTGTAGCAGGTACTGGCATGTCTTGCTGCTGTCTGTTTGGAACGCATGCTTGATTCCGTCTGACGTGTTCTGTAACGTGATTTTCTTCTTCTGTAATAGGAACCAGAGGAATTTGTAATTAGGAAGTTTTTCCATGACTTTCCATACGACCAAATATTTTAACCTATAATTAATCTGTAGAGATATTTATATTTCCAATTATTAGGATAAGTGCCCTTTAACTGATACCACATATAAATGTAAATGTAGGAACTATAATTCTATAAATAAAGTTGACATATAAATTAGTATTAAGTGCCACTTTCAGCAATTGTGGCTTTAATCACACTGTACTCCATCCATCATCAAGAAAAATTTTAAAATACTGCTGGGGAGGGGACAGGGAGGCTGTAGAGAAGGGTCAGTGGTTAAAGCAATGGCTGCTTTTACAGAGGACGTGGCTGTTAGCACCTAGTACCTAGGTGCAATCCCAGCTTAGGGGACCAAACACCTTCTTTTGGCCTCCATGGGTACTACATGCACAGACATACATGTAGGCATAAAGCCCATATGCATAAAATAAAAACAAATAAATCCAGGGTTACTGTAAGGCAGTGTTCATGGACGTATATATTTTGAACATCTTCCTTCAGAAATTGAAGTTTTAGAAATCACATTTATACTTTGAGTTGATAGGAATGTTTGCAAATATTAATAAAAAAATTGTAAGAACTATTTATTCAACAACCTGAGCAGACATTTTAAAAATTACCAGTAATGCTGAGAGTTATGATTCAGCTAAGGAGAATCTGGGTGGTACAAAGCTGTGGTGGCCCATTTGGGAAGTCGAGGAAATGTAGGTAGCTGGGCAGGGGTGGGACATCCCTGCAGGTACATGGGAGGAGGGGGAGGCGGTGGTGGCAAGAGAAGTACTTGAGCCTAGGAACTCAGCACCAGCGACAGCAGCATGAACGCACGCCCTCCCAGACAAGAAGGGGGTGGGGATAAAGGAAAGAAACACATGACTGCAGTGATACCAGATGGTATGGCCTGAGACACTGAACACTTTAGTATTTAGAGATGGCCATTTTTACCAAGTTCAAGAAAATTAGAAAAATAATAAGCCAATTTCATTTGGCTGATATTTCTTGAAAGATGATATAACTCACAGAAGACAGCCTCTTAGAGCTTGTGGTCTGTGCTGAAGCTTGCAGGTGGTTGCTACACCTTAAAAAAAGATGCATCTAACAAGCCAGGGACACAGCAAATAATGGACATTTACTTAAATGCAGTTCGATTCTATTCCACCTGTTTGGCAAATTAGTCTTTATTATCTTTACTTTAAACATAGAAATAGGCACAGAAAAGTCAAATTTAATAAGAGCACAAAATTATGAGATTACCTAAAACACTTTTGCCTTACTGATGTATAAAATTTTAAATAGACTTCTTATATAGATTTACATTAAAGATCTTTATACTTGGGCTAGAGAGATGGCTCAGCAGTTAAAAGCACTGACTGCCCTTCCAGAGGTCCTGAGTTCAATTCCCAGCAACCACGTGGTGGCTCACGACCATCTGTAATTGGATCCAATGCCCTCTTCTGATGTGTCTGAAGAGAGCTTCAGTGTACTCATATAAATAAAATTAAAGAAAAAAGATCTTTATACTTTAATTAGAAACTAATACTAATACCATAGACAAAATGCAACAATAAAAAAGAATGATGGGAAAAAGGAGAAAGACATAATAAATGCAGTAAATTAGAGCAACATTTTTAAGTTCTAGGTAGATATTGTTGCTCCTGAATCTCTGGGATGGAACCTGATTTCACTTTGTTAAAAAAACAAAATACAAAAAACCCCAGCAAGTTTTAGAATAGGTCTGAAGACTGACTATGGGCACACATATTAACTGCTCACAAGTCCGGCTATTTTTTCCCCTAACAAATGTTCCCTTTAACTACTGCCACATATTTCTCAAAGACACTAAGATCCACAGCTGTAAATCTAGTGATCAACATGAAAGGTAGAATCTACTTAGTCTTCAAAAAAGCTGCAGGACTGGGATCTAGAACAAGGCCACCAGAGGGGACTTAGAGGTCCAGAGTAATTACAAAAGGCTGTATTACACACAATGTGCTGTTTGAGACAACTTGGCAGAATGCTTGGTTCTGTTGGCTGGTTGAATGGACAGGAAATGGACCTGAGGGAGGGCTTGTGAGAGGGGTAGAGGGTAATGGTTATCTAAGTTTCCTTCACAAACTCGATCTACTAAATTCCCACTTGAAAAAAATTAAATTAAATCCAGGTAATTTCTTGGTTTCAACAGTTTTGGGAAGATGAAGGTAGTGTGGGCTTTCCTGGATGAATGAACTATTATTATCTGTCAGTCTCAGAGAGAAACTCTACATTACATAGGGAGCAAACAACCCCTAGGTCTAGAGCTGATTTTTAAAGGTGCCTTATTCAGAATACAGCATAATCTTTATATTCTTAGGAATATTATTTCTGTGAGAACCTATGTCAGCCCAAATATCAGTAATCCTCAAATATCATTAGAACATAAATACTCAAACGTATTTTTGTTATTCTCTGAGGTGTGCCAGATGACACTTCAATGTTTAGATATTCCACATTCAAGATCAGAATATGTTTTAGAGATAACTACCTTTTTAAATGCATTCCCCCCTGCCCAAAAGTCGCTTTTCTAATAATATCACCATGGAGGGTAGACTCTAAAGTCCCAAACTGCAGAGAGTCATGGCACTCGTTTATAAAGTTCAGTGGTCATGGGACCTATGAACTCACATAGCAGGTCTATGAGAGGTCCACTCTTGAGCCTGACAGGCTTATTAGAATGGAGGTAATCATCTATCATAAAAATATCAGGGGAATTTCTCTACATGAGAGACTATGGGTGTAGATTAAGTTTTCATCTAACAGAGAGTTCAACTCAGTTGCAATTTAACTCAAGTTAATTGAGCATGTAACGAGCTAGGAATGCTTTGCTTTGGGAAAAACAAAACAAGAACAAAAACCAGACACAAATAAAATCTCAGTAAGATCACCTACAACTAAAAAGGAGAAAGAGCTTTGCACATAGTACTAAGGTTTACTATGGAAAGTCAGTAAACATGCTACAATTAAAATTGGTTACACCAGTTAGCAATATAACAAAAGGAGTTTAAAATAGACATACTGAAAAGGAAATCTTTTTTGTTTCCCTCCACGGGAAGCGAAGGACCAAGGCACGGACTCCATTGTGAACTTCAAACACAAGCACACCTTTGGAACAGACCCCCAGCAGTATTCCCGTCTGCGACTTCTTTTCAGGGTGCACCCGGTGAAAATGTACTCCATACTCTGTCAGCCTTTGGCAGACCTGTTGGAACAGACAGAATGGTGCAAATGCGTGAACAGTGGTATACAGGGGAGGAGTTGGACTTGGGTCAATGTACTCAGTAACATGTAACATCCATATCCCAAAGAAGTATTCCCAGTACTCACTTTAAGTGACACATGAAAACAAACCCAAACCACATCAGAGGGCTAAACAGAGGAAGGAGCCAAGCGTCTGACAGTTAAAGAACTTGTAAGGGTGGATGAGGCGGAGTGCGCTAAGCCAGGGCATGAAAAACACTGAAAGAAGCAACAAGAAGTCATACCAGTAACAAAAGAAGTCAGTTGCTAGTGACCATCCTGCCATCACAAGGTGTCCGAGGCAAGCAAGAGATGGGTGGCTGTCATTGATTGTGGGGCTAAAGTTGCTTACTATTTGTAAATTTTCCTCTTCCTTTAACTCTATGCTATTCTAAGACCAAAAGCCACTAGCTTCTGATAATTAGCTCCTGCTGTTAGCAACAGGGGATTAAGGGGGAAAATAGGGCTTGGGCTTGAGAGATGGTTCAGCAGTTATGAGAACTGGAACCATTTCCAGAGGTCCTGAGTTCAATTCCCAGCAACAACATGGTGGCTCACAACCATCTGTAACGGGATCCAACACCCTCTTCTTGTGTGTCTGAAGACAGCTACAGTGTACTCACATTTATAAAATAAATCTGAAAGAAAGAAAGAAAGAAAGAAAGAAAGAAAGAAAGACAGACTTAGTTAACAGTCTCTTTTCTCTCTGGTTCTAGGGTCCCTCACTGGAAAGGTGGGGTGGGGGGTCAGAGTTCTTTACCTCTTAGTGAACCAGAGAGAAAAGAAAAGAAAGAATAAAAGAAGGAAATGTGAGAAAACTCAAGACACTAAGAAAAAACACTCATTCATTCTGGATAATACAGAGAAAGAAAAGCTCCAACCACTTTACACACATACGTGTACACACACACACACACACACACACACACACACACACACACACACACTCACTCACACATTTGGTGGATGGTGCAAAGCTCCAACAACTGCTATTTTCTGTTCTCAGTATATATACTGTCTCTAAAATTATCTCATACAACTCTCAGGCAGAAACATCAAAGTGGGATAATAAGTTATATGGTTTTCTAAATACTTTTACATTCCCATAATTTCATAGTAAGTTTAAGGCACTAATTTATGTCATAGATCGATAAAGTTTAAAGAGTTAACAGCAAAATTGTTTACATGTCTTTCCGTTAAGACTGGTATCTCACTAAAGATTCCTTATCTGTTATTAGCCCCCCAAAAGTTCGTAAGTTTAAAGCAAAAATTTTTATGTCATAAGTTAGCATGGTTTTGTCAAGAGACAAGTCATCTGCCTTGTGTGTTATTAGTTTTGAAGTTCTGTATAGATGAACTAGTCAATACTTTATCTTTTATCCTTCTCCCTACAATACACTGTCCATTCCCAGCTCATGAACTTTAGTGACCAGGCAATGATCTCAAACCTAACCTAGAAGGAAGGTTTCCTTCATCATAAATTTGTTCCAAGCCTGATTTCTTTTTCTAGTGCAGTTAGCCTGTGACACATGAAGGTTTACAGAGGTCTTATTTGTAGCTTTTATACTATAGAGGCCTTGAAATTACTTGTATAAATTTAAGAACACTACAAAATCATTATTAGGAATTATGAAATTATCAACTTGTCTACACAGCATTACTATATGAGAGTACATCTTCATGTTGATCTGCAGAAAATCTGCCCAAAAGGGTGGGCCAATGCCCAGAAATCATTAGGCTGAGTAACAGTGACAGGAAAGGTATATCAACAGCAAGAAGCGATCCTGGGTTGAAGTCTCTAAGGGCCCTGCATTCTTAGAGCTCACCCATGGTGGGCCATGAAAAATGGTGGAGCATCTCCAGAAAATCCACCTGTATGTCTTTAGCTTTTCATAAATGGCTCTTGACAGTCAGTGACAGAATATAAGGGAAGACTCAGACTGAGAAACAAGTATATGTAAGACATGCATCTGGCAAAGAAACTATATCCATAATATATAATGAAAACGTGCTTTACTAAGAGTCAATCACATGGGAATGAAATTGAAAAATGTTTAAGTATACACATCAGAAAAGAAGCTATATAAGTGGAAAAATGAAACATGAGAAAATGATCTATGAAAATAATAAGAAAGACAAGCTAAAATTCAAATCCTGGGGCTAGAGAACTGACTCAATGGTTAGGATCACACACTGGTCTATATAGAAGACTGAAGTTTAATTCCCAGCATCCATGTAGAGTGACTCACAATGGCATATAACCCCAGCTCTAGAGGCTGGGACATCTGTGGTTTCCATGGATACCTACACCCATGTGAATGCATACACACACATACACACACACACGTACATATGTGTGCACACATGTGTGTATATACAAGTAATATTAGAAAGAAATCTCAAGCCATCTTTAAATACTCTAAACAACATCACTTCTCCCCCACCCTCAAGGCAAAGATGCAAAGGGCAGAAGAGAACACAGCCGCCTCTGAGGTGGACAGCGGGACCTGTGCTGCACATGAGGAGGCTGGAAGCTGCAGCATCCTCATAAAAACACACTCTGCTGCTGAGCCCTTGCAAGTACTCACCACAATGGCTATGGAAAACTGCATTCAAGCCTGACCTCAAGTGTGCACTGAAAGCAACCCGCTTTGGCTTTCTTATCATGAATCCCTTAAAGATAAGACTTTAGAGATGTTCTGACTCCTCTTCCAAGATATGTGTGGAATGAGAAGCTTGGCTCTCTCCACTACAGATCAGCAAACCTGAGGTATATTCTTCCTGTGGCTGCTGGAACCGAATGTTCTCAGAGTTTCTCATATTGGAGGTTTACTTAGTTCTGTCTTTCCTATCAGAAATGCCCCTTATTTACCTGCAAGCTGACAGGAAGCTGATGGCAACGCTCAAACCATAAACCACTTTTTCTGACTTTTTTGTATCTATATGAGTTCACGATCATTCATACAAAGACCGATTCACACCTTCAGAACAAGGGTAAGCAGTTCTAGAATGAGTGTGAACTTGCCTCTCACACCTACTCAGTCATCAAGTTCAACTTTTTCTTTTTTTTTTTTTTCTTTTTTTTTTTTTTTTTTGGTTTTTCGAGACAGGGTTTCTCTGTATAGCCCTGGCTTTCCTGGAACTCACTTTGTAGACCAGGCTGGCCTCGAACTCAGAAATCCACCTGCCTCTGCCTCCCAAGTGCTGGGATTAAAGGCGTGCGCCACCACTGCCTGGCTTCAACTTTTTCTTTTTATGGTGCTGCTTGATTTTTTCAGATACAGAACAGGGTGAAGACATGGGATTCAGAATTAGGTGGGGGTGGGTTCAAATAAGGGTTTTGTCCCTCACAGCGCTCCTGACCGGAAAGCACCATGCTTTCTTTGAGCCCCGTTGTCTCTTTCACAGTTTCTGTCAGGGAGCAAGCAGCTGGAGGCTGCAGGGGCTCAGATACTGCCCCCCCAGTTCTAGATGTGTCCCCCAACTCTTGCTCATCCTGAACCTGCGACATTGCCTATTACTGGCCACTCTGCACGCTCACCTTTAAGAACTCCAGCTCCGTCTCCTTCTCAGAAGCTCCTGAATAGGTGTTATGCAGTTTGGGTAATTCTTCTTTAATGTAGGATACGTCGAGCTTCTCCATCACCCTGGCGGGCAGATAATGCTCCAGGCGGAAGTAGGACACACCATGAACCTAGGGGGGAAAGCGCTGTTGTCAACAGCCCCACTCGCCTATCAGTGATGTCAAGCCTCTTCCTCCTGTCTGAAAGTTCTTGTCTCTGCTAAGAGAAGAAATGCTTTTACCTCTCTGCAGAATGAATCTCCCTCCTCTTCGGTGAAGCAGAATAGCTGGACTTATTGGCAAGTCTCAAGAGAGGACACTGAGGACCTTGTGCCATTACAGCTGAAGAGTAATGTAAGGAAGGACGCTGCTACGGGGGTGGGCTCCGGTCATCTGGGTCCTACTAGGTCTCTTTCATTTAAGAACATGGAGCTTTGAGAACTCTTTGTACCATGACCTCTGCCTGGTTTACAGCCTGCCACTGGGTGGATCTGTGTGGAAGGCAGGGTTCCTCCAGCCCAGGCTTGACCAATACGTCCTCTGCTGAGTCTCTTCATTGTTTAGAACATGGGGGACGGAGGGATTGGAGATAGATGGCCCTAACCTCCAAAACAAGACGACTTTAAACAGAAAAAT
Organism: Tokudaia tokunoshimensis; assembly: GCA_036184795.1. Lineage (NCBI taxonomy): Eukaryota > Metazoa > Chordata > Mammalia > Rodentia > Muridae > Tokudaia > Tokudaia tokunoshimensis. The sequence goes on from BTHU01000014.1 coordinate 5,779,427, forward strand.
CAGAGCCCAAGTGTGGGATAGGTCTACGGGTGGTGAGCCAGGGGACCAAAGGGGTTTGAGATCATCGTAAGATCAGCCATGATTTCGCTGAGAACAGTGCACAGGCTGAAGACGTAGCTGGGTGGGAAACGCTTGACTGGCATGCCCTGGTTTTGATCGCCAGCAGGAAGGCAAAGCAAAGCGAACACAGATAGAAAACGAACAGATGTACCAACACCTACTTCATCTGGCACAGGGAAAGCGAGCTTACCTCTGGTTGATAATCTCCGTACTCCGCCTGGAGAGCTAAGGATGCGAGGAGCAGGGCCGCCTCGTCGTCACAGTGCACCCTCTCCTCCAGAAGGTCTTTTCTCAGCTGAAGGTAATACTGATGGCAGGTTAGGTTGTGTCTGTTAAAATACAGATGCACAGATTAACCTTGACTTTTGAGGTGGATCCATGGGAGGACTTTGAACACAGGCACTGTTTCTAACATACATGTTCCCGGCTAGGGTGGTTATTAAGCTGTTCTAAGGCACTCGAAGAGCGAGTCCGACCACTGCCTCACTTGGCCACCATCAGGAAGCTTCTTCTTGCAGTAAATGGGAACTAACAGCCACAGCCGGATGATGTGTGGAAAGTGAGAGACTTTGAAACGTTCAGTCCTAAAGGGGATGTCTCCCTTTAACCCTGCCCTCGGGGTTCAGGAGGCTGCGTGGCAGAGGAGGTGAAGCACTGTCAGCTGGACGACTTGGAGGAGAACAGTGCTGTGCATACACGACACAGGACTGGTGCACAAATAGGGTCTGCGCAGGTTCAAGTCCCATATGGCCTCAGTCCTGAGAGTGGGGAGTAGACAAAGGCTCCTACCGCTAACCAAATAGCTGTCTGCAGTTGATACCTGCTTGCAAAGGAAAAACTAATTTTCTCCAATGGAGTCTCACAGGGTGTGGTGCCCATACTTAAGAGCAAGTTCATGCCCAGGAGTAGGTGGGCAACAAAAACCCAACTCTGTGGTAGTTTGTAGACCTTCTGTCTCATTTTGCTTTGTTTGGGCTTTTTTATTTTATTTGTCTATTTTTTGTCTTATTGGTCATTTGCTTGTGTATTTTGCTTTCTGGTTTTGAGGGTCTCTCTGTGTGTTTTTTTTTGTTTGCTTTGTTATAAGAGAGAGAAAGACAGGGAGGGAGGGAGGGAAGGAGAGAGAGAGAGGGAGGGAGGAGAGAGAGGAGTTGAGTAAGTGGGGAGGAAAAAGAGAAAATATGATCAGAATTTATTATAGTTTTTTTCAACAAAATTTTTCAAAAAAAGAAATAGTTTAAGGCCAATACTGGCAGTTTGCAGGCCGTACAAACATTCCACGAGCTGCACGCCTGCAGTATGAAAAGCACCAGACCTTGCACAATGCTTTTCCCTAAGCGCACTTGCTGGGTAAAGGCTAACATACAGTTTAGGGGCAGTAAGAGGCTACGCAGCGGTGACAGGGAGCTCCATCTCAGAGTGTCTCACTTCCTTACTAGGTCAAGAACTTCCGCCTCTCCCTCTAAGGAGACCATGAGTGCAGCTCCCTGGTCTGCCAGAGCTGCCAGTCACCAGGAGCCACCGGTAAGTCGTGGCTTCGTGAACACGAGCGCGGCGGTTGTCACTGAGATGGTGACATGAGGCAGAAAGTGAACGCCGCATGGGTGTCCGGGATGAAGGGACAGCTCATGCCCTAGGCAGAGTGCAAGAGGGTGACAGAATTCATCAAAACACTCGAGAGCTCCACATAACTAGAGACGAATGAACACTGTTTGTGGATGGAATTTTCCAGAGTAGTTTCTGATCAGGAATGAGCACTAGTGACTAAAACAGTGGCGGCAAGAACACAGATCTAAAGGAGGACCGCTGCATTTCTATTAAATGAAGAAGAGATCATCCTGGATCCAAATCAAGGGGTTCAGTAGGTTAGAGAGGTCATCAGGGCTGGCCCAGAAAGAGCAAGAGAGAGCAAGAGAGAAGCCCTTATGCACTCACTGTATCAGACTAACATCATCCATGAAAAACTTAATTCGGAAAAACAGCGTAAAGTCAACAGCGGCTCTGCCCTTTCTCTTCGGCTCTTCCTTCCATCCCTCCGGGGCCACTTTGGTTAATTTTAAGTCCGGGTCAACAAAGAAATATTCATTCTCTGAAACGGAATGAGAAAGGCATTCAGAAAGCATGGAGAGTTTTCCTTTGATGTCTTCATTTCTGTTGAATGCATTAAAAAAAGAACAAAGTCTGTCAGAAGCCCAGCAGAGCTGCGTGCTGTATACGGCTGGGTTCAGTGTGGATGAGCCCTTTCAAAACCAGGTAGAGACAGGCAGACCTGGACTGAGGTCCCGGTCACATCTTTACTGTCTGTGATAATAACTTCCTCTTCCACCCCAGACATCAATCTCCCTGTCTGTGAGATCTATAGGCTGCTATAATGATCAAATGACAAAATAAAGTGTGCTGGAAGGCAGCCCTTAGAGCACAGGTCTGCAGCGAGTCTTAGCTATTATTTACTAATTAATGGCTAGTCTACAAAGCTTGATTTATACAGAATAAATAGAGATGTGTCTCAAAAGTTGTCTGTTGGTAGACAACACTATCAGGTCAGTCTGGGATGGGGGTCGGGGTGAGTAAGCCCTGGAGTGAGGTCCTAGGTCTTTCCACCGCTCTGGGGCCACTTTATTTTAAACCAGGATGTGTGTGTGTGTGTGTGTGTGTGTGTGTGTACACGAACTGCACACTTAATGGGTGACTCAACAGAATGAATTATTCATTTTTAAAGCACAAGCATTTAAAAAAAAAATCTCCATAGGTACGGAAAGAGCCTCACAAACACAATGAAAGAATCCGGGAAAAGTCCCTAAGTCCCTTTTGTTTCTCAGCGCTGACCGCCTGACTGACCAACTGACCTGCCTCTTTAATTACTCTTTCCCCCAATGAAGCCTGGCTTGGCAAGATGTACAAGGCGCCATCTTGATGCCAGGTTTCCCGCCGCGAACTCTGAATCAAAACATTGAGATACCTCTGAGGGTGGCAAGAGCAAACAAATGGTGCTCCACCAAGCCGATGTGAGCCACCACCATGTCGAAGACGTCTTTGCAGACGGCCTTGGTGTCGCAGGTGAGCTCGAGTCTCTGGCCGCTCAGAAGCATGATGTTCACCTTCCTCCGATGGTCCTCGCTCTTCCCCTTCTTGGTCTGCGACTGAAAGAGAGGCGGCGGTACTTACTAAACGCAGCACTCCACCATTTAGACTTGCTTTAGAGAATTGCTGGGCCCGTTTCCAAGCTGGAGTTACGACTTACGAGGATAGACCGTGGCAAATCCAAAGATACGAACGGCTCAACTGTCATCTTCACAAACTCAGGGCCGAAGAAATTCTGCAAGTCATGCAAGCAAAATAAATTATCTTTACTATTTATCTTAGGTCATTCTTTAAAAAGCAATAGTGCAACAATAACAAAACACACACCAGAGTGAGGGGCTGCAAAACAAATGTAGAAACATTGAGTGAAGGACACTGGGTTTTGCTTAGAACAGAAGTGGAGTACGCTTTATGCAGAGGTCTTTATGGTGTGTGCACCCGTGTGTATATATGTTCGTGTGGGTGTCTGAAACTAAGGTGCTGGGAAAAGGTCTGTGCATGTGAGTGGCCCCCATACTTGCAAAGAATTTGAAGCCCATATTATATTGTATAATATCCTGCTTATCACCTCACTTTGACACAGGTTTGGTTATAATATTTAATTGGCAGACTTTCATTAAATTCCTTCCATTTAGCTTAGAATACATTTAGTTATGTTCTATTGCCAGCCTAAAACTTTGGAATGGTACAGTGTCTGAGGAATTAATTCCACATATAAAAGATTAGGGTGATGAAACGTTCACAATACTCCGTGAGATAGAAATCCAAGTTCACTGTTGTGTTCAAGGTCTAGTACTTAAAGAAGAATATGGCAAACAGAAAAGCCATCCCTGACCAAAATGTGAGATGCAGTATGTTCCTTCCTGCCTTGAATACTGCGGGGAGACCCTGAGGCTCCGTGTTAGTGAGAGACCCTGCAAGGCTGGAGAGAGGGGCTGGGCAGGCAGTCAGCACAGGCTGCTCCTTCAGGGGACTGCAGCTCAGTTTTCCTGTACCCATGTGGCAGCTCACAACCCTCTGATGCTCCAGTTCTAGGGGACTCGATGTGGTATTTTGTCCTCTACAGGCCCTAGGCACACATGTGTGTGTGCGTGCATGCGTGAGTGGGTGCGTGCGTGCACAGACATATATGCAAGGAAGACACTCACATAAGATGATGTTACTGATGATGATGGTGCTGGTGATAGAATTTTACAGAAAAGGACTCAGTAATTAAGAACTCTGCACGGCTAAACAGAGATGTGGAATGTACTTAAAAAACATTCCTGCTTCTTGAATTCCAAAGCTCATCTCGATTCATGGGCTAATGGATTTCCTACTACAAGAAAGTAGCTTCCTGTTATACTGAATAAAGCCAGTTGCCCTCAAGGATGATATGCATGTTACTCAATTTTTTTTTCTCCCCAAGTGTTTCTCCTGAGATGGGTTTGCTCTGCTGCCCAGATATTCTTTACACCGCTAGACCATGAGCTTGTTTCAACCTCCTGAGGCTGAAAGGACAATATACCATGCAGGGAAATACATGTACGTTTCTTTTTGAAAGATATGATCTTGCTGTGGAGCCTTAGGTTGGCCATGGAATTTCTGTGTCACCCAGGTTAATCTCAAAGTCATGATCCCTCTGACTCAGTCTCCTGAGTGTAGAGTATAGGCACGGACAGCAATGCCCAGGCACACACATAAATCATAAAAGCCGTTAAGTCACTCTAAATCCACCTGATGATATTCCGAAATGGAAATAATATAAGCAGCGAAATATTGGTTTTAATATCACACAAGACGGCTAATCCTGATGAGAACTAATTTGGCATCTTCAAGACATCCATAGCAGCTTTTTATCAGCATGTATTAATTATAAACGACAATGGGTTTCATCAGGGCACTCCCTACATGTACATGATGCAGACTGGCTAGAACCACATTACTCTCTTCTTCCCCTCCCAGCCCCTGCCCTCTTCCCAACCAGTATTCCTTCTACTTTCAGATCTTGTGACCCGCTGAGTTTCGTGAGGCTCTCAGACAGGAACTTGTGTGAGAGGCTATTTGCCACATGACGGGTAGCTCATCTGTGGTTGTTCCACTGAAGAAAACCTACTACCGATCATCAGAAAGCAAGCCTGGGCGGGGTGGGTGCGAGCAGCCTCACCCTCAGCTTCCTCTGGGTCATGGCTGTCTCCAGGGCCATTTCCCTTAGCGGATCTCTTGCAAGGTCAAGCATGGAAGTTTTGACTGTGTCCCCGGGGTACAGGCTTAGCCGGGACTGTCGGAGAGCCATCCTGGCCTGCAGCTGCATCATTTCCTCCTCTTGACGCCTTAGCATCATCTCCTGATTGATCAAGGTGCCTTCGAGGGATGTTTCATATTGTCTAGTGTAGAGAAATGGGAAAGAGAAAAATGAAGTCTGGCAAAAGAGGAAAAAAACAAACAAACAGCTCTTTCAAGGCAATCATGTAGAAGTTCCATGGCAAGTAAGGTATCGGGAATGTAAACACTTATTATTTCTAAAGACTATTTATTTTTAATTACTGTATATATTTGTGTCGTTATGTGAGTTTATACAGACCTCATGTGTGCACATGTCTATGGGGACCAAGAGTAGTAGATCTCCTGAACAGGTGGTTATGAACTGCCGAATGTGGGTCCTAGGAACTGAACCTGAGCCAGTATTATACAGAATGGCATAAGAGAAATGATAAAAAAAACCTTTTATAAATTATGTATCTATTTATATACATAATATTCATTATATTATATATGTTTGTCCAGTTCCTGATAAAATGATAATAATGTTTTGTAATTTCCCAACAGAAAAGAGTGATCAGAGAATCTTTGTTCTGATATTTGGTTGTCTTTGAATCTGGTTCCTGTCATATCTCCTAGATGAGGAGAGGGGAGGAAGGGAAAGGAAAGAAAAGAAATAAAACCCACGACATCCAGACTGATTGCCTATGGAATGAGACCTCCATAAACACCCCTAGTCCCTCCTGAGAAGCACCCCAGAGTCCTCAGAAAAACTGCTTCCCTTGTAGTTCTCTCAGTCAGGGACTGTTTTCTTCCTATAGATCTATGCCTTGAAGGTCAGTGAAATTCTGCCTAGTTCTTGTATTTTCATCTGTGTGAGTACATGTGGTCATGTGGGTGAAGGTCAAAGGTCAGCCTCAGGTATGGTTCCTTAGGAGATGTCCATCTTATTTTCTGAGACACAGGACAGAACCTGGGCTTAGCTGATTTATCAAGGCCGGCTGACCAGTGAGCCTGTATCTACCTGGTCCTGCTCCCCAGAGCTCCAAGCATGTGCCACACCTGGCTTTGGCCGGGGATCCTTGGGATAGAACTCAGGTCCCTGAGCCCGAGCTGCAGACACTTTGCCCACTGAGCTGTCTCCTCGATCCCTATGCTTAATTCTTATTTCAGCCTCCAGACCTACCGCCTCCTTTCCGAATAGCCAGCTCCCCGTACGTACGGGGTAGGACAACACCTGCTAGTGTTCTAGGTGTTTTCCATTCTGTTGCTCACTCCCTTCATTCATTAAAGACATCACGACTCAGTTATGGTATGTGGATGGGGGGGTCTTCTAACCTTCTGACCCCCTCTCTTCTTTATCAGGTGGCCATGTGGCCTCCAGAAGTGACAGCTTCTGTTCCTTCATATTCTCTGTAGTCTTATTTTGTTTACCGTGCGCCAGCCTCCCTGATCAGGAAACTCACTGGCTTGTATGGGGCTCAAGGTAGGGCCATCCCTCTACCATCCCTCCATTATTCTCCTCTTGCCCTACCTTGTGTGGAACCTAAAGTCTGTCTCTACAGTCACTCTTTGTGTATGATCTCATCAGCCATCAAAGTGCAGAGCCAGGCTCCCTGCCCTCCCTGGATCCTCCCTCAGCATTGACCGTCTTGTCTTTTAAAGCTCCCGTACTCTCTCCTCCCCTCAGTTGCTGACTTTTCCTTATTCTCACTGAACAAAGAGTAATGCAAGTGCCCTACTTGGATAGTAACATAAAACTTTTGGTTCAACATTTCTAATCCAAGCCATTTTACTTTCTTCCTGTGTCTATCTATCCTTCTTGCAATTATTTACCGATTGCTAAGGACGCAACCTTAGGAGTCATGCTTATTTCTCCCTCCTTATAAACTGCCAATCTCATTATGCATCGAATCCTGAAGGCCCATAAGAGCCGCATGTGGATTTCCTCCAGCAGTGACTGTCTACGTCGTCTGCGTTACCTACTCTCCGACTGCCATTCTGCTCTCCCATCATCCAACAGGACACTCTCATGCTAAGTTACATCTTGGCTTTTTGTGCCTTTAGTGACCCATGGTTTCCCTAATATGTAGAGTCCTTTCTTAGCATCTGTGACACGCTCACCCACTGGGGCCCTGATCCCTTGGCCACAGTCCCTAGTGTCCTTTATTTATTCTGTCGTGGGCATACTGCTTTTTCACTATTACAGGAAAGGTGACAAGTCTCCCTCTCATTAATTAAGGCTGTTCTTGCTGTGATGGAACACCACACAGGTGGGGAATAGTCTATCACTGAAGGAAGTTAGGACAGCAACTCACACAGGGCAGGGACCTGGAGGCAGGAGCTGATGCAGAGGCCAGGCAGGATGCTGCTTTCTGGCTCGCTCCCCATGGCTTACTTACTCTACTTTCTTAGGGACCCAAGGACCACCAGCCCACGGATGGCACCACCTACAATGGGCTGGGCCTTTTGCCACCAATCACTCATTAAGAAAATGCCTTATAGGCTTGCCTCCAGCCCAGTCTTAAGGAGGCATTTTTTTTTAATTGAGGTCCCTCTTCTCAGATAACTTCGGCTTGTGCCAAGCTGATATAAAACTACCCTGTACCCTCCTCTACCTCAGCACCTCTGCATCTGAACACCTCCTCCCACTCCTGCACTTGAGTTTTATACTCAGTGTCACCCCTTGAGTGACACCTGCTCTGATCACACTAGCACATAAAGCAGGATTCAGAAACCACTTTCTGACAGGCCTGCTGCCCTGCAGGGTGCTATTTCCTTCTTCCCACTGTCTATGGGCTAGCTCTCATCTCTAGCAATCTACGGGCTAGCTCTCATCTCTAGCAATCTACGGGCTAGCTCTCATCTCTAGCAATCTCTAGGGTGAGCTGTGTTTGTGTGTAGTTCACAGCCCTGCCTCTGGTACCTGAGAGGATCTGCTATGTGGTGGGTGGCCAGCAGCTGTGGAGTGAGTGAGGGAGGGAGTATGACCCTGTGGTTTACCTCACCTGGAGTCAAAAGCAGGAAGAACTTGACGCTAGGCATTGTAGCTCGAATAATACATTTCATTAAACAGATTTCATTAACTAGAACTAATCTTAACGGCAAAAGGCAGATCAGTTTATCTCTTCCAATATGGATGCGAAACATTTCATTAAGAACTAAAGGATCCGAGATATAAAAAAAAAACACCACAAAAACAAGCTCTAGATCTAGACAAGTATTTCACTGCTGGAGAATGAGTGTGTTATCTGCTGATGTACTGGGGGGAGGGGAAGTTTGTTAATACACCTAGGAGAGCCACAGACACAGAGAGGTACGAGGAATTGGGCAAAGGCAATGGGTAACGTTGCTTCTCGAGCTAAAGCACATGAAAAAGCTGAGAGAAGCCCTTTGGAAGCGGCTCTCGGTATCTTTTTTAGTCACTAAAAGGCACTTTTGATAGCTCAGAAATTAGTCAGACTGCCCCGCCTGACTCATCGTTTCCGGTTCGTGTCTTCCCCACCCTACAGCAGAGACCAGCAGCACTTGCTGGCTTTGTTTCGCCATTTCACTCTAGCTGAAGGGAATGGAAATTTTCTCCTAAGGACACATGCATGAAACACGTAAAAATACAGTGCTCCCTGTAGGACAAATCAGGAGCTCCTGGCCATGTGCTGACACAGTGAGGGTGCCATCAGAAACCTTGGCCCACACCCAGGAGAGCCTGTCCCTCCAAGAGCTTTGACAGTGTTTTAGTCAGCATGTACTTCCGTGCGGGAGGTGAAAATCAGCAGTTTCCATGAGACAACACATGCACTGTAGGACCACTTGTCTCAGACTTCTCTCCCCATTATTTATATCTACCTTGATTGCTGTGAGTACCAGATAGAGCCTCTGTCCCCAAAGACAGTTTACCCTTAAAACCTGGGTTGACAAATTAAGGTGGCCTTAATGTTCACATTTCCTTACATAAAACTCAGAGCATCAAAATTAAATCTCTCATGACTCACGGCTTTCAGATTCTCTATTGAGAAAACAGACACGGTTTCCAAGATGACTTAATTGTTTTGAAGAAGTGTATCCTTCCTTAAGTAACAGGCTGAAATCTGAGTTCATACAGGATATCAGTGGTTTTTCTAGTTGCTATCTCTAGTCCTTCTTTTACTGAAGCTGAAAAGGGATGACAGCTATTTACTTTTTCTAAATCAGACACAGAGAGGAAGAAATTCTAGAACCACCCCCCCCCCCTCAATTTCGCAGAGTGTAAAAGTAACACTGGCTTCTTATTGCTCGCCCAATGCTGTGGCTTCATCAAGAAATTGTGTAATGTTGAATATAGAACTATCTTTGCCTCCCACTTGCCTTAAGATAATAATAATAATAAAGAGTTCATCATAACAAAGTAATAATTAAAATGCCATTATGTGAATAGAAAATTCTTTTCTACAAAGAAAAAATATTACACATACTTACAAGAAATGAAAGAAAAAAATGTGGGTGATTAAGTAGTAACTGTTTAGTCTATAAGCTTCACTGTCTGAGTCAGAGCCAGGAATAACTGCTTTAATCACGCAGCTAGGATCACACGGTCTATTAATAGTTTACAGGTATGGGCATTGTCTGGTATATTCATTAGCTAAGGGACAAATATTTGAAATTTTCCAGATGATTCTCCTGTAGTCAAAAGCATCTGCAGTAAACAGTGAGTTTAGGGTCTTCATGCTTTGGAAATACACTTTCAAGCCAATTTTGGATGTCAAGTGTATTTTACAAATTAGAAATCAGCATTCTGTGTTCAGGCAAGGCAACTGTGTCCATGTGACCGTGATATACATTAATACACCTAGCACTTGTCTGAGAGTTCGCTTGGTTTAAACAAAGCAAATTTTACCTAACTGTGTCACAACTACCCCAGATCTAGCACACGCAGACACTACAATCTGATAAGAAACTTGTCAAGTATTCCAGTATGAAGCCGAGCGCTAGACAGCCCCAAACAGACATTAGAAATGTGGCAGAGAACCTCTGTAAGCCACCAGTGAGTGAATAATTAACTTCTTACTTAATAGGTCACATAGTAGTAATCTATTCATTCAATCACGTCACACTGAATACCTCAACCTGCCCCAGTCTTTCAAGGTACAGATCAGTTATCTACATTTTAGAAACAAAGGTTTACTGTTTTCACAGTTTTTAGCACCATGCCTTAACCTTGATTGTTATATCCATTCGCACTGACAATTTAAGAAGTCACATGCCGACTATAATTAATGAGAACCAAACCAAACAAGGCAGAAGCAAACAAAACAAAACCATCCACCTGAAACTAGCAACTAATGCTGCTTTCCAAAGCCATACCGTGGTCGTGACTGGCCAGTTTCATCCGCTCCGGCAAGACCACTGCTGGACTCAAACCTCTTGGAAGCTTCACTTTTTCTCACTAATTGTGAATAAAAAATATATTAATGGTAGAAGTGATAAGAATGTAAAAGCGATCTCATCTAAAGCTCAGGTACTTAGCGACAAAGGTAACTTGTACAACTCACAATCATGTACGCAAATGAATGAGAGGGTATAGAAATCATTTTAGGTTGGGTCATGTCAGTTTTTGTTGTTACTGTTGCTTTTCTTATTTCTGTTTTGAGACAGTGTTTCTCTGTGTAGCCCTGGCAGTTGTAGACCAGGCTGGCCTTGAACTCACAGAGATCTGTTCCCCTCTGCTCCTCAGAATTAGGATTAAAGCTGTGTGAAAGCTGTGTGCCACCGCACCAGGCTAGTCATGGTAAGTTTTAAAGACAGTGACTTCCTTCTGATAAGATGAAATGCTATCACTGTTTCATGAAACTTTTGTTATTTGATAGAACACTTTTAAAAGGAAACATTTTTGACAACTTTCGTTTAAATAATTGTGTTTTTGTTGTGGTTGTTTTTTTGTTTATGGTTTTGTTTTGTTTTGTTTTTACAAAATCTCCATCATTTATAAGACTGAGGACCCAAAAGTTGGGGTGAAAGCCTGCTAACTCAGAGAGGCAGAGAAAGCACCCAGATGACCTTCCTCCTCAACTGACATTCCAGCAGCTATGCCATGCAAACAACCAAAATACAAAAACAAGACTTCCTCCAAACTGAATGTCCCTCCCTTCTACTTCCTGTGCGGCTCTCTATCCTCCCGACTCCCCCTTACTCTCTATGGTTTTCTCAATATTCCTACAGTCACTTCCTGTCAACTGGTTGCTTGCTCTGCCTCTTGACCTATGGTTGACTTTGTTTAATCCCGTTTACAGTATTCGAGCAGAAAGCTCTTGGATTGAAGGTGTGTGCTAAGGCTGAGCCGCACCACAACCAAAAACCAATTTCTTCTAGTAAATAACAAAATTTGGGGGTTTCACGTTGTAAATATTCTACAGCACCAAATAACATTAAAAATCAATAATAGCTGCTTCTTAAAAAGGATGCTTTGCCCGCATCAGACGACTGTTACCTTGTCTGAAGTCTGATTCCGAGGAAATAATAGATGGACTTTCACTGGAAGTACTAAAGATATCGCTGCTCTGGTAAGTTTTGTATCTTCGAACTGGCTCTACAAGAACTTTTAAAAATGAGAAAGTTTATTAGCAATGCCATACAATTTTTTTTTAAAAGAACATATTCCATCTTGGATGATTAGAACTTGTATATATTGCTTTAAATTTACCACTCACTAGACTGTATCTGAGAAATGAGAAGTGAGGCTCTCGAGTTAAGGACCTCTGCATATGGATTCAGAGCATCCGTTCCAGAATAGACTACCCAGATTTGAATGCCAGTAAGTAGTTCAAGGTCCCAGTGACTCAGCCCCAAAAGGGGGGTGGGAGTGGGGGGCTACAGTAACAGTGCACAAGGTGACTCTGGGAATGAAATGAACAAGCATGCAAAGCTCTTGGGACAGTGTGGATGTTATAGGAGCAACATTCATGAGAGGTTTTAGGATGCCATTTGTAGTTTCCTGTTAGGTACTTACTATGAGAGATCAAACACCCAAGAGCACTGTCTAAAAGACTTTACTACATAGGAGAGGTAAGTACAAAACTACACAACGAAGGTAGGATGTTCACTTCTGCCAGAGTGAGAAGAGAGGAGTCAAGACAGCCTTCTGCACAGATGTGTGCAAAGAACGTGCCCTGCAAGAGGCTAAGGCCTGAGAGACAAGCACGGACTAACACTGAAATCCTGCTTTAAGGAAATCCTTTATTAATGTTTACTTTATGTTTATGAGTGTTTTGCCTGCATGCATATCTATATACCATATGTGTGCCTGGCACCGTGAGAGTCTAGAAGAGGGTGTTAAATCCCCCAGGACTGGAGTTATACAATCTGTAAACTGCCACTTGAGTGGCTAAGAATTCAATGAGGGACCTCTGGAAGAGCAGCCAGAGCGCTGAACTGCTGAGCCATCTCTCCAGCCCCCACATCCTACTTTTTACATATGTCTGTCCATCCCCTCCTCATCCGCACTGCCCCTGTGAGCACTAGCCAGCTATGACCTGCCACATCCCTAGGTCTTCGTCCTCACTGTCCCTGTGGTGGGCATTATCCATCCATGTCCAGTCTCGTCCCTTTGTCCTGTGGGGATGCTATCCATCATAAGACAGTTTCTAATTTCCTCAGGTTGCTACTCAGAGACTGTACCCTCCATTCCACGCAAAGATTGTAACAGTGGCTCTTCGTATTTCGAGACTGTGGATTCACTGGTGAGAATCTATGTGAAAGTACAAAGCTTTGTTCACAGTCCCAAACTCATTTCACAAAAATTTACATCGAAATTTAAAACCTAAACTCATATAGAAAACTCATCGCCACATTCTTCCTCAAACAAATCCTTCACCTGTATCAGCAAACCTGTGGCTGGGTAGCCCTTAGGCACTTCCTGGAAGTGCATGCTGGGTAGCCCTTAGGCACTTCCTGGAAGTGCATGCTGGGTACTGCCCTTGTTCCTCTTATCTGAAATGCTCCCCCACCCCCAGTGTCCTTTGATGTTTCAGATTTTATTTATTCCTCTGTAAACTATGCACGAACTGGACATTTCCTTTGGCTTAACCACCTGTGGTACCTCCATCCCTAGTGTCTCCCTTATTAAGCCACTAGACTAGGTCTTTCATAAGAAAACAGATGAGCTTCCTCTTACATCCACATATTCCCAGATGCAGCAAATGCAGAGCTTTCTGAGTCAATGAATGAAAACAAGGCTTACGGGAAGGGGACCTCAAAAAGAGTCAGTTTTCATTGCACAAACAGAATGGGAAGGTCAAAGGTCAGGACTGAGAAGGCCATGCACATTGTTTCTGTACATTGGGTGGTTTGGAGGAGAGCGAGCCTTTTTGGCCCAGTGGACTGACTCTTCATGTTCTCAGGTGGTTCTCAAAAAGCCCTTTTGTGCAGTTGCAGATGATTGTTAGAAAGACTGATGGGAAATGTGCCAGGGGAAGGAGAGGAGGGAAAAGAACAAGGGGGAAGTGCCACAAGAAGGAAGCGCGTTCTTCTTAATAGACATGGAGGGTAAGGAAAAGGTAAAAGTAAATGTGGAAGAAATCTCAAGCTGCTGATGTCAGGAAATCGCCTGGTCATAAAGAGCTAGTCACATCCTGGGACCACGCTGGCTAGAATCCTGATCCAGGGACACGTTATCCTGTGACTGTGATGAGGACAGTGAAACCCACAGAAAATCTTCATGTGGTCCTAAGGCTAGGATGCATGACTTTTATTGAGGCTTAATTGTCTTGTCTGTGCTAAGAAGGTGTTCAAGAGATGTTAAAGGAAAACGAAGCTAATGAATAATGGAGTGGTTAAATGGTACCTCGAGAGCCAGGCTTGTGAAACCAGGAGTGAAATGCTGGGAATGAGAGGGGTGGGCAGACAGACAAACAGACGCGGAGACAGCAACAGAGAGAAAAGAAACAACCTTAAACAAAAGAGAGAAAAACAGATGACTGGCCATAAACTAACTAAAAAAGACGGTCATTCCTAGGACACTAGTCATCTGAAGGACAAGGCATTCTATTGCTGATGAGTGCACTGTCCAGTCTTGTGTATGGTCAACACATGTATTAAACAATATTCTAATCAATGGGAAAAGTTTCAGAACTGAGAAGTATTTCCTAGTCCTCTGTAAATGATGGCGATCTACTACAGAGAAATCTCGTGGTAAAATAAGATTTTTAAATTCTCTGGTCGAATATGAATGTGATTTGAAAGGTCCACAGAGGAACAAAACAAACAAAACAGTAGTTTCAATGAAAACAAGTTTGACCTTATCCCACTTTACATTTAATAACATAATAAGCTATGCATAAGTTAAACAGTTATGAAAGAAGAACCATTTCATTCAAAGGCACCAAAGTCCTTTTATCGTTATCAACCTCTCACACTAAAATCTTGTGGAATTTTCCAGGGAACTGTAACTGAATCCCAAATCCAGAACAGTGAGTTTCAGGACAGCGAAACCAGCAAGGCCAAGGAGAGGACCCGGACTACGAGACAATGTAGTTCTGCTATCTCACAAGCAAAGGAGGAAGGAGCCCTGACCTGTTCAATAAACTGACTGGAGAGGGCTCTCTCACTGGAACACTGTGCCTCAGAACAGAGCAGCTTCTCGAGCTATGTAAGACGGCATATGAATTTACTGTTTCTGAGGTATTCCTGCCACGTGGGTGTGATCGTAAGAAAACTCTGAACTGAGTTCCATTTGCGGGTCTCGTTTTGTGTCTATGTTTCCTTAAGTTTATGGTCTCTGCTTTGTCTTTTCCTTTCAGCCACGGTTCCTTCTAGAAGACAAAAGCAACTCTGTTTAACCCTCCTGAACACTTCTCACGTATGGATGCTCCCTTAATACGCATTTGTCCATAGAAGCATTCTCAGGACCACACCCAGGTAGGGGTGGGGGGCCCACCATGTAATGAATATGGCTGTAAGCCGAGCTCTCCAGAAACATTCTAGACGACTACCTTTGTCTGGGAGGGCGACTAAGGGAAAGGTAGCAAGAGCTGTATTAGCTGAAATGGAAGGGATTACTTCTGTGAGCTTCTTATATTCTGAGTGTCATCAAAGTGCTCTCAGGCACATCATATTACTCATGTAATAATGTGCTAGATATAACTAGATTAAAATTCCCACACAATATTTTCTATTCAGTCATGCTTATAACAAAAGGTCTGTAATCAGATTAACACTCCAAACCACAATGCACCAGACAGTCAAGCTTACAACGGAAGTAAAAGGCTTTAAGCACACACTTTCCCTTTCTAAATTAAATGCTAATAGTATCCATTTCAGAAATGTAAAATTACACGTCCTTTGTCAAGGCCATCTTACAGGTAGTGGAGAAACCCATGCTCCACCTTACAGTCCACTTGAGCCACAACACTTCCTGACACTGGAATGATCTGCATGCATGCAAATTTCAGTAGGTGATGACAGAAAGATGCAGGTGTTGTTCTCCACTCTGGTCTGTAGCAGTCAGGTAGGACATACTTTTTGATGAAGCTTCCTGGCATCATTGGTCACTTTGTTTTTAGAAGATCCAAAAGCTACTAATATTTATCTTTGTCTCTTTTTTGGATATTTGAGACAGGGTCTCTCTCTATAGCCCTGGATGTCCTTAGACTTGCTGTGCAGACCAGGCTGGCCACAAACTCACAGGGGTACGCCTGCCTCAAACGTGCTGAGAATAAGACTTGCACCACTGCAACTGGAGGTGTTTTCTATCCATATTTCAATGTGTAATTCTTGCACTTTGGATTTGGTTCAGATCCTAGGACTGTAGTATTAATTGGGTAATTAAGAAAAAAGCCTATTATGACATTTTCCAAATATATAGAAAAAAAACCAATATAAATGTCATATACACATTTCTCAATACCAACCAGAATTTAACTGGTATCAGACCATTTTGTGTATGTATGTGTACTTGCCTATGTGTATGCACACATTCATATATGCGCTCATAAGCCCATGTATGTGCTCATGTATGTACACATGCCTATGTATGTGCACCTATTCATGTATGCGCTCATATGCTCATGTGTGTGCACATGCCTATGTATAAACAATATAAACATCTAAATATACACTTTATAAGATGCCCACGTGGCCACTACCTTTACCACAGTTTTCCTGGTGCAGTAGGGAAACTCCACTCTTGTCATTATGACTGAAGGATGTGTTCACCTTTGGTGGGTTAAAGTTCCTTCCCTCTGTATCTCATTTGTTGGTTTATAATTTTTTATCTCCTATTAAATGTGGACATAAAACCTTCAATGAAGAAACTGGTATAGAAGGGTCCATTCACCCCAGATTATCTCATTTTTCAGAGAATGTTATTTATAGCTATGAGTGTGTAGTTTTCAGACACAGTAGATGAAGTTCTGGAAGTTGTCACGGTGTCAAGAACAGTAAAGGCACGTGGCAAAATCAAAGTCGCCAATTTCACACACACACACACACACACACACACACACACACACACACACACTCCAAAGTCATCTATACAGTAGGA
Organism: Tokudaia tokunoshimensis; assembly: GCA_036184795.1. Taxonomy (NCBI): domain Eukaryota; kingdom Metazoa; phylum Chordata; class Mammalia; order Rodentia; family Muridae; genus Tokudaia; species Tokudaia tokunoshimensis. The sequence goes on from BTHU01000014.1 coordinate 5,796,321, forward strand.
AACACTGGAACAAATAGGCATTAAGAATGACCAAGAATTTTGGTTATGTTTTGTGACACTACATACAGCACTTTCAAAAAGAAGAGCTTCCTGAATTCCTCACACTTCTTCAGCATAATAAAAACACTTTTTACCCTTTACTTACAGCTTCATCCTGTGAACAGAACTGACACCAACTCTACAGTCACACTGACTTTACTGACAACAATTAACAGGCACATCTCATTCTTTACAACCAAGACTCACAATTCCTGCTAGTGCAATAGCACACTTAGTGACTTAAGTGTGTAAAATCATGGCACATGCTCATGAACACTGTGGCTTCAAAGTTGAGGCAGTACACTCTAATATGACGATTTGCATATGATTCTGGGCTTACACAAAGCTCCTTCAGTCAATCATTTTCATGTTAAATTAATCCAAGCCAGCACAAACCATAACCTAAAGGCAGCATTATAAGCAGTGCATGGTCAAGCTCCGACTACTGGCACACAGAAGGTGCCGCTCATCCAACTCCAGCAACGGGAATCCACGTTTAGCGTGGCATTCCTTTGCCTTTAATATAGAACTCAAATTACAGCCTGAGAGATGATCACGAGGAATGCAAGACTTAACCTTGGAGATAAAGTTTGAGAGTATGACTGTTATCAAGTAAAGAGGGATATACGGAGAAACTGTGACCCTGACAACTCCATGTGTATAAAGGTTACACAGTGGCAGGCATGGCAGAAAAAAAACATTGCCTGGCTCTCCCAGGGGCCATATCTGGGCCACGCCTTATATGGTGACTCTAGGTCCTCATCCAGTGCTGTCCAGGATTCTCTGTTGTTCTTCCTCACTAGCCAGAGTATTTGACTTCAGTCTTAGAGTAGACAAGGAGAGGATTCTCACTACCTCTGCAACTGACCGGAGAATAGTACTATATCCCATTTCCAAGAAGCATCCTGGCGTGCACTAAAGTTCTTTTCAGTCACACTGCAATATATGGGTTATAATAACAAGCACGTGTGTAGTATCGAGTGTATGCCAGGAGTAACGACATATGCCAGGGATACAGCTGGGAATTAGAACAGATTTCTGAGGTTTACAAGTCGAGAAACAAACCCTTAAAAACAAGTAAGTTCAGGGTTGGAGAGATGGCTCAGATGTTAAGAGCACTGACTGCTCTTCCAGAGGTCCTGAGTTCAATTCCCAGCAACCACATGGTGGCTCACAACCATCTGTAATGGGATCTGATGCCCCCTCTGGTGTGTCTGAAAGACAGCTACAGTGTACTCACATACATAAAATAAATAAATTTAAAAAAATAAGTTCAATTAAATGAATATAAGTCACTGTCCTGAACTGAAGGATAAAAGAAATATTTCCAAACTAAGTAATGCCTAAACATTTGAGAGTCTGAAGGATGGGTGGCTACATGGATGAAGACATGAAAATGCAAAATAGCCCCATAAGGCTTAGCTGTTAGGTAGATGGATGGGACTTTCTCATGTTGTACATATGCACAATGCATGGGAGGTTCTTTATGCATCTTTTACTTATATTTAAGCATATAAGAATATATTCATTTATGTCCTCTGCACACACAAAGATGTGGAAGGGAATTATAGAAAGGGAATGGGAAAGAAAAGGAGAAGAGGCAGACAGTGGGGACAAAGCCTGAAGATGGTGGGGGAGGAGGGAAAGGAGAGGGAGAGGGGGAGGAGAGAAAAGAGAGGGAGAGGGGGAGGAGGGAAAGGAGAGGGAGAGAGAGAGAGGAAGGGAAAGGAAGGAAGAATGAGAGGGAGAGGGAGAAGGAGAGGGAGAGAGGAAGAGAGGGAGAGAGGGGGAAGAGAGAGGAAGGAAGGGAGAGAGTGGAAGGGGGAGAGGGAGAGGGAGGGAGGGAGAGAGGGAGAGGGAGAAGGAAGGAGAGAAAGGAAGAGCGGAAGAGAGAGGGAGGAAGGCAGGGACGATCTTAGCTTCTGCCTATGACTCAAGGGACAGAGGGACTTGGAAGAAATGGAACAGTTTGCAGATTAAAACTGCTGGATCTCAGCTGGTATACTGTTGAGTTCACCTAAACTGTACAGCAAGTTAGAGGCTGGATCTGTCTCAAACAAAACAAACACACAAAAATAACCCCTAACGGAACAAAGCGAATAAAGAAACGAACACACTGCTGGATCTTATATTGTGATGAGCCGTTGCTAGCAAGACTTATTTGTAACATATATACTTAAGATCTACCTGTCTGTCCGTCTGTGCTTCTCAGGCTGTGTGTGCCCAAGCCAAATGGAGTCTAAGTGAAGGGTTCTCTGGCTAGATTTGATTTAGATTCTTGCCTTCTGAACAAAAAGAGTTTCCTTTTTTTTTGTTTTTGTGACTAGTCGTATAGATAGATACAGTTAAGTTTGCATTTGTACTGATCCTTATTGTTTCAAAGTACTTTTTCCCATTTTATAAATTAAGAGAAATATCTATGGTCAGTTTATTGTGACTTACACCAAAGAGTCATTGTTGCTCTCCCCGCCTCCCCCCTGCAACAAATGCTTCTAATAAAGGTCTCCACAAAATGATGTAGGTACACTGGACTATGGTGGCCCCTGTCCAATGTGGCTGTGTCAGTAAGATAAAGCCATGGCCCAGCTGCATCAGGCACACAGCCGTCATAGACTAACCTCATGTGGCTCTCATCTCCAAAGGCAGAGTGAACAGACACAGTATCTCCCGCACTTCATAGTCCTCCTCCATGATGCCAGTCCCTGGAAGCACTGACGCCCTTTGTTCTTTCCAACCAACATGTTGATTGATTCATTCGCAATAGTGTGCTTCAAATGTGCAACACCCGTGTAACTGGAGGGCTCTAATAATAATGCCATTGGTATCTGGAATCCATGGGCCACTTACTAATAATGTCATTGGTAACTAGAATCCAAGAGCTAGTTACTAATAGTGTAACTTTCCTACTTACTAATAGTGTAACTTTCCTACTTACTTCTGTGGACCGATTACCAGGGCAATAGAGGCTTAAAATTATTATTTTTACCTCATGGAACGGTTTGAGATAACAAACTGTCTGTCTGTCTGTCTGTCTGTCTCTCTCTCTCTCTCCTTAGAAATAAGGTAGAGAAACAAAGACTGAAATTGTTCATAACTAGCGTTTTGACATTAGCAAGAACGTATTAGGCAAACAGTAATTCTCTTTCTGGGGATGACAGCATTATGAATTCATCCCTTTGCTTTACTTAAATGTAACTATAAAGTAAACAATTGAAAACTGAACCCTTTCCAATGAAATGTTGAAACCTCAAAATTAAGACTAGGTGCTCATGGATCCCAGCTGCCCAACAGATGTCAGACCTACGGACAAGGTTGCCAAGACAACAACACTGGACCGGGACCAGAGGTCATAATACTTGAAAGAAAGACACAATATTTATTAATTTATTTTGAAAGAAAAATGGGTGGTACAGCTCACTGAATAAATATCTGTCTTTTTTTTGTAGAAAACGGTCTTATCTGTTCTTGTTGTGTTTCATGCAAATTGCAGTGTAGCTCTGACTGTCGGCAGAGCCTCACATTCCTGCTTCCTTATCAATCTCTCATAACGGAGAATCCACTATGAATGGTAATTACAACACGAGAGACGTTTGTCAGGGAGTCCTAGTGACAACCAGACAACTTCACAGCTATTAAGAACAAGTTCAGAAAGTAGAAATGAAAACATTCTGGTGCTTAGGAAGAAAGACCAAAGAACAGATCAGAACCAGCCTTCTGCTGAACAGAAGACGTGAGCCTGGGGCCGGAGACCAGACGCTCCAGCAGAAGACCCATGTGGTAGCTCACAGCTACCTGGAACCTCGGCTTCAGAAGATCCGAAGGGCTTTACTGGCCTCAGTAGGCACTGCATGCACACATGTGCTACATATACATACATGCTGACAAAACATTCAAACATAAAGATAGATAAAGCTTAAAGATGCTTTGTGTATGTAGGTATTTATGTGCATGTGAATCTGTGCATCATGCACATCCACTGTGGTGGTTTGTATGTGCTTGTCCCAGGGAGTGGCACTATGAGAAGGTGTGGCCTTGTTGGAGGAAGTGTGTCACTGTAGGGTTGGGCTTAGAGATCTTCCTCTTCAATGCGTGAAGATGCCCAGTTGTTCCTGGTTTCCTTTGGATAAAGGTGTAGAACCCTCAGCTCCTCCTGCACCATGCCTGCCTGGATGTTGCCATGCTTCTGCCTTGATGACAATGGACTAAACCTCTGAACTTGTAAGCCAGCCCCAAGTAAATGTCTTTTATAAAACTTGCATTGGTCATTGGTGTCTGTTCACAGCAGTAAAACCCAAACTAATACATCCACCAAGTAAAAGACGACGTCAGATCCCCTGTAACGGTAGCTGCATTCGTATGTCACCACATGGGCCTCTGGGAATGAACCTGGGTCCTCTGGAGGAGCAGCACATACTGAGCCGACTCTCCAGTTCACCCTTTTAAAAAATGAAATTAACAGTAAAGAAAAGAACGTGCCATCAAATTTAAAACTGTTTTTAATCACGGAACCCTGCGCCTTCTGTCTGGCCTTCTGTAGAGCGCTATCTGAAAGCTCAAGCATTGCCCTAACAGTGATAACTTATAATCTTTAAGCTTTGACTATAATTTCATAGATCTTTGTTGAGTCTAACGTTCTCACTGTTCTCAGAGAAGTGGGAGTACGTAGTGCCAACCACTGCGTTTGACAGGTCCTCTCCTTCTTGCTTCAGCTGCAGGACTAGCCCCTCATGTTCCTCCATGGTAGCCCCTCATGGAATACCAGTGACAGGAGAGTAAGACCACCATGGGGGTCTCAACCCTGGCACAGGAGGGCAGCTTGCAGACAAAACCCAGTCTTTCCTTCCCACCCTTTCTTTTCCAGTGCTCTCCTGTTCCATTAAATTAAAATGTATAGACTTTTGGAGAGACAGTCGATTGTTAGGTGGTTAAGTCAACGTCCATGTCAAAGTTCGCAGGCAGTAACAACTCTTAACAATGTATCTGGTCTCTTCCTGAACTCTGCTGAAGCAACGGAAGACTCCTATGACCAGGTTCAAGAGACCCAGATTCAAAACAGGTTGACTATAAAAAGTGCATCATGTATACAAATCATTTTTATTTATTCATTTGTATGAGCCTTAGGCAATGAGCTGAGAGTCGAATACACCCAGCCTTTTTGCAGGCACAAACTCCAGCTGAATGGCCAATGTCAGCTGAGGTGCTATAGAGCGGACCGTGTGTAACGACCCCTTTCAGGAGGACGGTCTGCACCAGGGACGCGTGGCCGAGAAGATTCCTGTGTGGACTGTCAGCTCAGCGATCCTCCTTGCAACACCAACAGAACAAATTAAATGTAGCCCTTTCATTTTGACTAGGTTGTTTAGAATCGTTTTTATGTTTATGTTTCAATCACTTCAGTTATTTTTCTTTGGGGTGCGGTTTGCGTGGTATGCCACTGTATCACCAGCCCCAGGGCTTTTTTTTTTTAAGTGAACTAACAGTAGACATCTCTAGCCAGAACTGTTGAAATCCATGGAAATAACCATCCTCCAATTCCGGAACTGTGAAAATCCATGAGAGGAAATAACCACCCTCCAACTGACAGAAATTCAGTCATCAGTCAGATCTAGGATTCTGAGCATGCTATTAAAACCCAAAACAGTGTTTGAGTAAAGATGTACTCTAAGACGTCACCTAATCCTAAAATTACTGAAATCCATTAGCAACTGTCAGTTTCAAGATCACAAAAGACCAAATAGAGTATTTAAAAATGCCCTAAAATATGAATATTTACAGAAGAAATACACAAATATAAATAGTGTGTACATTAGCGGCACAGAGCGTTCTGCCTGGCTTATCGCACATAAAGCTCCCATTTTCATGGGAATTCAGTGAGACGGACAGGATTCATTTCTGTTCTCTTCTTTCTTTGTACACTAGTTAAAACATCCGCTGCACCTGTCTGCCTAGCTTGTGTCCATTACCTCATCTGCAGAGGCAGCCCCAAACCGAAGACTAGTCAGGGTTCTTGCTTTAGAATTCTATACCTCAAATGTTCCCACAAATAATGTGCTAGCAAACCAAGCGTGAGTTATTGCTACTTCCAAATATAATAATAGAGGCTTATCCAGGATGATGTAAGTATTTGCACAACAAACCCATAGTCTCAGGTTTTGTTTATTAGATTTTTAAATATCTTCTGGAAAAACACAGGCAGGATTTTAGTGACAGCAAATGGTTTTGGAATATTTACAGTAGAAAGATTCAGAATGGAAAAATATCTAGTTATTAAATAATTCAAAGCATGATGTAATTTGAAAAAAGAAAGCTTTTCCTTTTTGCTTATATCCTCTAACAAACATAAAATTTCAAGATCTGGGTAGGATGTATAAGCTAGTTAGTTATATGTTTTGTATAGATAGTTATATGAATAAATAAGGCTTAAAATTCTATATATTACCTTCAATGAAATACCTGTTTGAACTCAAGTTGGTGTATCTGAGTTCTTTTTTTTTTTTTTTTTTTTGGTTTTTCGAGACAGGGTTTCTCTGTGTAGTCCTGGCTGTCCTGGAACTCGATCTGTAGACCAGGCTGGCCTCGAACTCAGAAATCCGCCTGCCTCTGCCGCCCAAGTGCTAGGATTAAAGGCATGCGCCACCACCGCCCAGCTGGTGTATCTGAGTTCTATTAAAGCATGACACTACTTCATGAGACAAATAGATCACATGCTCTATATATTTTATTATGGGTAGTCAAATTAAAAGTTACTTATTCAAACAAAATACATTCTGCTGACAATCATAATGCAGTTTAAAATTTCCCATGCTATTAATATTTGATCTCTTTAACTCTCAAACCAAGGTTCAAATATAAACAATTTTACTAATCCATACTAATATTAACTTTCAAAATATTAAGGCAAATAATCCTTGAAAGCCAATATATAGACACTATTTCTTCTTCTTGTGTGTGTGTGTGTGGTATGTGTGCAGTGCACTGTAAGTGTGTGTGCCTGCACATGTGTAGGTCAGAAGAAGACAATATGTACCTGTACAGATCTGTACAGATCTGTACGATTCTGCTTCCTAACAATGAGAGCACAGGCGTGCACGTCCACACCCAGCTCCTTACAATATTTGTTTTTATGAATTCTGTTCCTTCATACACAGAAAAAAATGTTCTTACCCACCCAGTCATCTCAGTTCCATGGTTTTATTACTATTTATTATCTATTATTATTGATATTGAGGCTCACTAGGTAGCCCTAGCTGGCCTGGAACTTACTATGTAGATAGTAAGGGCTGGCCTCAAACTCACAGATCTGCCCTCCTCTCACCCCTCAATACTGGGATCCAAAGCGTGAGATATCATGTCCAGCTGCATGGTTTTAATGTTCACATTAAGAAATGATTGCTCAATCTAAACGTCAGAATGTTCACCTCGACTGTATGCATCTTCGTTTGTAGGCTGCATGTAATAGTCCATCTGTTTGACTGACAGCTGTCTGATTTCTTTATTGTCTCTTCGCGAAGTGCACAGCTAGTTCATAAGTGAGTGGGTCTCTGCTGTGGACATTCACTCATGATCAGCTACTGCAGACCACGGAAGGGGTGACATGGTTTCCAAGGCACAGTCCTTTCTCTTAAGCTACAGGATATGCCTGCTCTGTGTGTCACAATTCTAAAAACTAAAACTGATGTAGTAAACAAACCTCTAATTTTCCTTCCCAGCTTTGATTTCAGATCAAGAATGCACAGTACCAGGGCTGGAGAGATGGCTGCCAGGGAGGCGGGCCTGCTGCTCCTGGAGAGGACCTGGGTTTGTTCTCGGCACCCACATGGCGGCTCACAGCTATCTATACCTCTAGTTCCAGGGGATTGGATGCTCTCTCCTGGCCTCCTCAGGCACCAGGCATACTCATGTTGTGCAGACATACATGAACCACGCACACAGACATGTAAAGAATATATTCTATTACCTCATACGGTAGGCTAATACTTAATAAGATGCATATTATACATAGTTCACAATATCAGTTAAATATCCACTACTTCCTCCATAATTCTAGATTCTTCATTAATTAGTACTTTCTGAGTTAAAGAAAATACTGCAATATCTTTTACTAAAACAGCACATGCTTCAACGTAAGCAGCAGAAGAACAAGTCTTTAGCAGTCTGTGGAATGACTGTACTCAACCATAGCCTGAGATGGCTATGAGTGTGGGGGACACGGGCAGCTCGTAGGTCAAGTGTCTGCTGTGCACACATGAGGACCCATGTTTGATCTCCAGCACCACGTAAAAGCCAGGCTTGAGGACAAGGTTTGTAATTCTCGCACCGTGTGTGGGCAGAGGGGCCTTGACATGAGGGAGGACCGAGGACAAGCAGACCCCTGGGTCTTGCTATTGCTCTAGAAAGCCTTGAATCTAGTGAGAAGCTGTCTCAGAAAACATGGTGGTGGCTGGAGAGATGGCTCAGCAGCTATGGGCACATACTTTCTCCCAAGGAACCAAGTTGGGTTCAAAGCCCCTATGTAAGGGCTCCCAGTTCTGGGGGATCTGATGTCTTTGGCCTCTCAGAGTACTACATTCAAATTTACAATAACTGCACTCCCCACATAAGCACAAAGCTAAGAATCAAGGCCTTTTTTGAGAAAAGGTAGCTAGCTCCTGAAGAACAACACCCAAGGCTGATCTCTGACGTCCAGATACACACAAATCCACATACTTGGGTACACACATGAACAAGCATCTCTCTGCACACACAGAAGACAGCTATGTCCTTAAGTATGGTTCTCCTTACTCAAGTAGAAAGCATCATCAAGTGCTTTTCAAAGGGCTGTGACGAAGGACAATACAGTTATGACGAAGAAACAGGGGAGTTACAAAGCTTTCATCCTCAAATACATTCAGGATTTGGCCTGCTTGATCTATATATGAGTTCCAGGGCAGGCATGTCTGTGTGTTATGTGTGCGCATGTGTGTGTACGTGTGTCTGTACGCATGTTTAATTGAAAATCCACTTTTTTCCTTTTGCATACATTTATGCCAAAAATAGCCGCTATCCATGTCTCAAACATAACTTTATTTAGTTCAATGCGTTCATATTTTTTTTTTATGTGACTCGGATATTTTGGAAACAACTTTAACACAGAATGGTAAGAATTTAACATGTGCTGGGCATGGTGGTGCACACCTTGAGTACCAGCACTGCTGAGACAGAGGCAAGCTTATTTCCAAGTTCCAGGCTAGCCAAACGAACACAGGGAGACACTGCTATCTAACTTATAAAGTTGATCTCATGTACTTCAAATTAGACATGTGGTGAATGACTTGTCTAATCATGTCACCTTCATTATCTAACTAATCTATTTTTGCTACGTCCATTTTAAAGGTGGCATAACTCAGAGTGGAGACGATTACTCAACTCGTGGACACAGAAAGTCTACACTGACTTTATTTAAATCTATACACATAGATGCCATGCTTTTGGAAATGTACATCCTGAAGGTTAGTTCACACCAGCTGTGCTTGTCCTCGCACTGTGCGTCCTGTCCTGGTTTAGAAGCTGGTGGTTTGGAGCCCACCTGATGATAGCTCGCTCGCCCTGATGGCTGGATCTCATCCACAGTTTCTCAGCACCAGGAGTCTCCAAAGAGACAGCACATACTCGGCCAGACCCTTGAGGAGCTCAGATTTAAAAGTGAACTGGGAGATGCCTGGGGTTCTGTAGCACCCTTTTGAAGAGTTTTAATCAGAGAGTGAACAGAAATGAGCAGGTGTCAATGTGACCCAGATGCAAAGGCCTAGCCATGGAAATCAGACTGGTGGAATGGTTTAATATTTTAATTCATTTATCTCTCAGACAAACAGAGAATTACTAACCTTCTACATTCATGGCTTCTCTCAGAACCTGAAGTTTCTTTTGTCTCTCTCGAATCCGGTCCAAAGCACTTGATACCGCGGAGGAGGTCGGCGGGTCTCGGGTGTGGGTCACTGGTTCCACCTTTGGAGGGCCGAAGACATCCAAGGCAATGCTTCCGTCAGAGTACCTTCCTTCTTTCTTTCTAGGCGTGATCGACGTTCGTCCTGTTACCGTCTCAGGGTCACAGTGTTGGTACCGGCCAGTCTCTCCAGAAACGTCTCTGTCAGCTGCACAGAGCAAGTCCATGGACGAAGCCCAGGTCTTCTTCTTCTTCTTCTTAGAAAGCACATCAATCTGTGGACTACTAGTTTTGTACTGGTAAGGGGAAGAGAACGTCTCAGAATCTTCAAGCCTGGAATTATTATCAGATGGAGTATCCTTGAAATAATCTTCCTCATCTTGTGTGTCTCTGATGGACAGAAATCCCATCGACTTACTAAGCCCTTTGTTAAGAAAGGTCTGCTGGGAGAGTGGAGACTTGTGCATATCTAGTGCGTCAGAGGTGGGGCTTCTTCCTGGAATGATAAGAATCTATCATGTATGCACAGAATCGTTAGAAAATCAGCTAGTGTGCAACCCGCTGCTGGTAATGGAGGTGCTGTCGGCTCCCCAAAGACACAGGAGGATGGGAGAGAGACAACCTTAGGGATGCAGGAGGCGGAGACACGGCTGCAAAGCACGTAAGTTCCCGAGGCTAGCGCCTCTTCCTGCTGTGCTCTGCGTGAAGCTGGGGATCGAACCCAAGCCCCTGTACAGCAAGAACTGAGCCACTGAGCTATGCCTGCATCACAAAGTCTCCTAGGAGACAATGCAAGCGATATTGAAATAGTTTCTTTATGGGTAGTAGTATTATTTGTATCACCAAAGGGAAACGATTTGGTTTTAAAAGGAAGTTAAGTTGTTAATGGCAGGGGCTTTTGTAAAACAGCAATTACCTACGGAATGATTTTAGGATAATATAATGCCTAAAGTACGCTCTTAACTTCTAAATACTTAAACTTGTGTTTCCAAAGTAAGAAGCCCTGGTGTATTCTGATCTTTTAAATAGATATGTTTACTGGAAAACAGAATTGTTCCTTTTCTGCATAGGAAGAAAACTGTAATGCATGGAATCATTAAGTTCAAGATTAGACTATAACTAGGTATGCTTTTAGAAAACTTTACTATGTCTAAAACCCAGATCATTTCCATTGAAATTGTTACAGAAATCCAGTATTTCACGACAGATTATTGTACAGACTAAAAACTAGCTGTGATACTAAATTTAGCTTCATATTTATAGTTCAATGGAGTTAAAACCAGGTCTTTATCCTGTTTAAGACATACCAAAAATGTCCATCCAGCTATATCAGTTATATAAATCCACACATTCAGCACCCAAAATGGCATTTTCCCAAGCTGGTACTGGAAAAAAATGTAAAAAATATTTTGAAGTTACAACCTCAATAGTCCTAAGACCCTGACAACTGTCTCTGGTATATTCTATGATTTGAAAACAAATATGCTATATAATATGACTAGATCTTCCTGAGTAACAAGAAGTTACTTGCAAATTCATTTGAAGCAAGCAGTTACCTCTTCACAGTAATAATTGTAAGCTTTAATTATCTAATAACAAATTTACCCTAAAAAATGAGGAAAAGGACACTGGTATCAGTGGATGCAACAAATAACAGAAACATGCTGTTGTTTCATATTTCTGTGAACGTGGATCTAATTAAATGCAACTGTGGTCAGCGTCCATATTTGAGGTGCTCGAACTACAGGACATCAGGAAACATACTGCACCTCACCCAGGAAGGTTACTACAAAATCTAGCTTCTAATCTACGTTGGGAAAGCTCGAAGTATGGTCGTGACGCAGTCCTTTAGGGATAAGTGAAATTCCTACACAAACCACATCTTGAAACTACCCAATTTAAAATTGTATGGACTGCAAAACAAGCATTCTCGAAAGCTGACAAAATACATAAGCTAAAAACATAAAAGAACTGAGAGGATTCGGGGATCCTGCGCCACACGTGAACGCAGCCATCCTCTCTCTCTGGTCCCGTGACTCTAGGCAAGCAAACAAACTTTGGAAAATTCAAGCAGGGTAAAGACATCACAGATTCATGCTCAGCCACTCTGTTCCCTTGATAACATGTTAACAGTAAACTCACTTTCTACAATGAATTCGCTTTTGCTCTTCTTCAAATTCCCACCTTCGCTGTCGTTTAGTGGGTGATCCCACCTCACTCCCTTCCCGTGGGTCCGTGCCTCCGCACCTTCCCGTGGCTCAGGCTACCCCACCACCCACGGACAGATACTTTCCTTGTTGTCTCAAAGCACGATGCTTCCGAGCAGTGGAGACCAGACCCCACATGAAATCTGAGTTTCCCTCACTGTTTACTTTACCCAAAGTGTTTGTTTTTGCTTAATTTCTCTGCTGTGCACACACAGGGCCAGTATCTCTCCCCTTTTACTGAGCTATTCCCACTAACACAGAAATATCATCTAAAACAGCCTCCTCCCTTCACCACATCTCCCTTTGACCACTGTCTTCCAGTGCCTTCCTTTTCGCTCACTAGTTCCCATTGATTGCAAGGGTAAGCGTCCAGCCGCTCTGCTGGGCAGTGCTCATTATGCATCACTAGTGGCTTCCCTGCTTACACTGTTCAACCTGCTCTTGACTGCTCCTCATCCTTTAATGGGTTTGCAAAGCTTGGGTTTCCTTGAGTATTAGGTTCAGAACTAGGCCCTCACCCCACTTATTTTTTTGTGTTTTCCTTATAAATTTTTATTAATAATCCTTTAAATAATGCCTTTTTGATAAGTGGGATTTAAAAACTCCCAAACTTAATTTCTTAAGGTGTAAGGTGGGGGTGTGCTTGTGAGGTGTCCAGCCCCAAGCTGACACATCAACAGTGCAACTCTTAAATCTAAGGCTCAAGGAACTTCACAGCAATGGCGCAGAGGTACTGTAAGTGCCAAGACCAGGGTGCTCACTGCTCAACTAGACAGTGCCCCTAGACGGCATAAGAAAACACTCCCATGGACTCCCAACTAAGTGGTTGCTTGACCAATATTGGCCTCCTGACAATACTGGTTGACCTGCCAACATGGACAGAAGGAAATTCCACAAATCCTGTCGGGAGATGAAGAACTCTAGGCTGTCGATGGCTGACAAGAGAGGGAGGATCAGTTTCCTCCAGTGATGGGATCACCAATAAACTGTCCAAATACACATGGTCAGTCCTGGACACACAAGAAGATGGCCAATACTAAAGAGACTCGGTAGACTGTGTGTGCGCGCATACACGCATAGCTGGATACATGTAACAGTAGTTACAACAGAGAAGAGGTCAGGAATGTGGGGTGGAAAGGCAGGAGTGACATAGATGAGATGGTCACGTGTGAAGTTCTCAAATTAAACCAGACACACATTCAAACAAATAAAATACAAATAAATATTAAGAAAACAAGAAAATATACAGGGAAGATAAAGCAATCTACTTTATCACAATTTTGTTTTGTTTTGTTTCTAGAAACATGTCAAATTTAACTCTGGTACAATTCGTTCTTCAAGTTTTCAAATCCTATCTGCTGATAATCGTAAACGAAACATCTCACACAACAATTACTTATAAAATATGATCTCAATTCATAATTGAAGTCTATCTGGTGACCAATGGGACCACAGAAAAGGCTGTGGGACAGAAAGACGGTCTGAGAAGGAGGAAAGATGAGAGGGGCATCAGACCCGAGGAAGCTGGGTAAACAGGAGTGAACCAGAGGGAGATCCGCGTCACAATTGACCTAATGCAAAAAGACTGAGTTATAAAGTTTCAAAAATGTTAATGTGGGGAGATCCAGGTCAAAATGATATAGTGAAAAAGTCTAAGAGTTATAGAGTTGTAAGTTACAAAAATGTTAGAGGAAGAAACCATTGTGGATAAAAGAAGAAAAACAAAGCTAAGTGGGTGTTGTTGCAATGCTTTGCCTGAAACTGATTTTATTTGCATTTTGGAATAATAAGGATACATGTCCTTAGGTAGGGGTGGAAACAGCACATTGGTAAAAGCAGATGTCGGCTAGCCCAAACACATCATCTTTTAAACCAAAATTTTAAACCAAATACTCCTATCTGGGCAGACTATCATCACACTGTCACATCCTGTCACACTCTGTCATGCTAAGGATGCTCTGGCCGTCTTCACAACAACACAACCAGACACAGAAGTGCCTAATTTACCCATTACAGGATGAAAAGTTACTTTTCATAAAAGAGGGTTCTTTATGTACAAGACGTAGTATAAAGTTATAATTCTGAAAAGCTGCAAATCTTACTAAATAAAGGACGTAAGATAGCAGCATAATTGCTTCATGTTGTTAAGGCAGTAGGAAAAAATTCACTTATCTAGTAGCTTAAAATGTGAGCTCAAATATAGAACCTAGCCATATGGGTGAGAAGAAACATGGCGTGCTAGGCTTCTTAGATGCTGAAGTCTGCTGGTCAGAGAGCATGTACTGATAATAGCGTTTGATAATCTGTACTTGAAACTGAACAAAATGTACACCAGTTGCCTGTTTTCCCAATACTTCTAAACATGTGTGCATGCTACTGATTTTACACAGTTAGCAATAAACACCATGCAGTCACCAAGGAAGCATGGGAGCTGTGCCACTGGGGCACAGTTCCTCAGCCGGACGCAGTTACCCCTTCCACTATAGCAGAAGAGCACAGCAGACCTGCCTGTATTAGCACACTGTCTCACTAGAAAGATGATCCCTTACACTACATATCTGTACATATGTGTACTCCTGAGCAGAACAATACAACACTGCCTTATTTATTTTGTATTTACAATTTCTTGTAAAATAGCTTCCAAGATAGTGATGGGAGAGCGAACTGATTTCAAAACTTCAGAGTCCAGCTCACGTGGCATCGTTTAGCAGAAAGACTACTATCAGGAGACTGATTTTTAAATCAATCCATAAGCCATTCAATTTCTGTGTTTCTCCTTTCCTCCCTCTACAACACGTGGGTATAATTTAACATTTTCTGTTTTAGAGATGACAGATCAGTGAGCTAACCAATCTGAACTCTTTTGAGCTCTTCTCAACAACAGTAGAATAAATTAAATTTTCTTTCTCCTTCTGTTTCTGCTTTGTTCCCCTGGGTGTAGGATTACCCACCAAGAGGGGATTTATAACTTCTTTTGAGAGAAATGATAAAACCAGAGATCAGAAGGTTCCCATAAAAGTCTTAGACCTGTTCTTTAATAGAGTATTGCCTGGAGAGATGGCTCAGTGGTTAAGAGCACGGACTGCTCTTCTGGAGGTCATGAGTTCAAATCCCAACAACCACACGGTGGTTCACAACCATCTGTAATGGGAAACAAATAAAAAAACCAAGATTACAAATAAAAAAGAGCAAGTGCGGTTGGGAAGGGAAAAAAAACAACAGAGAGCCAAGCTTTTCCCAGTAGGATAAGAGGCGACTGCTAGATTTTCCGGTCTGTTCGGGAGGCTCTGAGCTCCGTTCATAGACATGGATCACCACCAATCATAAGCATCCAGGTTTTACAATGAAGACACAAACGCTCTCCTTCTGGAGACGGCACAGTTTGCTCAAATCCAAACTGGGAGGAATGAACATCAAGTGAAGAGCTACAAATAAAAGACTTAAGAAAATCAGGGCAGGCTGGGCAGTGGTGGCACACGCCTTTAATCCCAGCACTTGGGAGGCAGAGGCAGGTGGATCTCTGAGTTTGAGGCCAGCCTGGTCTACAGAGTGAGTTCCAGGACATCCAGGGCTACACAGAGAAACCCTGTCTCGAAAAACCAAAAGAAAAAGAAAAAGAAAATCAGAGCAGAAGTGGCACGCCCTTTAATCCAGAACACAGGAGGCTATCCACCTGAGTTAGAGAAGCCAGCCTGGTCTACAGAGTGAGATCCAGGACAAACAGGGCTACCCAGAGAAACCATGTCTTGGAAAAGAAACAAAAAAATATTTAAAACTATAAAAAGTCTTCATGGAGTATACCCCGTTTATTTCAACTAAACTGGAAAAAAAATTCCGTGTGAAGCACATGTTTTAGCTAATTTTATTATATCTGAGTTAATATGTGATAGGTACCACCAGTCTCTTTTCCCATTCACACACACCATCTCTGGGAAGGAAACTCTCAAACAGCATCTCAGTATTAATTAACTAGGCTCCTCAGTTCCCTGGGTCTCCTTAAAAATGTGCTCAAGTATACAGAACGAGGAAACAGGACAGTATCCACACTCCTGGGTTTCTGAAGCCAATAATGCTGACCTACCTGATGGTGTAGGTGTCCCTTAAAATTAAACTTGGCAAGGTGTGTGTGTGTGTGTGTGTGTGTGTGTATGTAAACAACGCTATCAGTAATGGCAGCATTAAGTACCATAGGGGATGACAGCCCACCAGAGTTTAGACCTTCACTTTTGTGACATATCTCAGAAGATGCAAGACCCACCTTCCAAGGTCATCTACTCATACATGGCACAGTGAATGGTGGTGGCTTAGCAATCACACAACAGATGCTGGCATTATCCCTGAACTGGCTGGCTTCTTTCAACACGACTCTCTCTCTCTGCTCGTCTGTCTTACTGCATTCTTTACTGAACACTGTGATCAAGAGCCTAATACACTGAAGCTACCTGCCCATGGACACTGTTAATGGGTTAATATTGAAAAGAATGCTTCACTAGCAATGAGTGGCTCAGGCTACTTGACTCCTAGTAACCAGAGAGTGAGCTAGCCTGCCCCAGTGCAACATCAGCATCCTAAAGAAGATCTATGCTGACTACTTATTTAATGTATATGAATGCTCTCTCTGCATGTACACCTGCATATCAGAAGAGATCATGTTACAGATGGTCACAAGTCACCATGCAGGTGCTGGGAACTGAACTCAGGACCTCTGAAAGAACAGTTGGTGTGTTCTTAATCACTGAGCCATCTATCCAGCCCCAGAGTAACTATTCTTTAACAGCTAATTTTTTTCTAGTCTTAAGCTTCTCAATTAGTATATGCTACTGACAACTGGCTGCTAACTGCTTCTCCGCATGGAGGCCTTAATTAGCATAGCTTCCTTGCTTCAATTTGTTGAGCTTTTGTACAAATGAAAAAGAAACTTAAAAGAGCTCCTGTACAATATTATTACTACCACGCAAACACTGGCTAGGAACACAGGATTCCTCCTCCATTATACTTAACCAAAAAAGAGTGCAATTTCTACTCCAAATATAACTGGAGGAAATGCTTGGTTCTTTTACTACTCCAAAATATAAATAGAAAAAATTTCACCTGCACATTGTTAATTCTTTACAAAATCTTTTCAGTTTAGAGAAAGAGAGATTATTTTATGATCCAACTATAAACGATTTCTATTAGTTTATAAAATCGTGATCATTCCTTCATCACCTGGATTGAAATAGCCCACGAATCCAATCCTAAAGAACTATTAGAAACTATTAAGCAATGCCACTGCGTCGTTTCAGAATAAAATTAAAGCCATAAATTAAAAGGGATTAAAATTTATTCTCAAACAACTTCCAATGCTTTTACTGTTACAGTTAGAAAAGGGTCAGAGTGTGGAGAGATGACTTAGTGGTTAAGAGCACTGGCTGCTCTCCCAGAGGTCCTGAGTTCAAATCCCAGCACCTACATGGCAGCTCACAACCATCTGTAACTCTAGTTCCAGGGATCTGACTCCATCACACAGACAGACATGCAGACAAAACACAAATGCACATAAGGATGATAAAAAATAACATCATTAAAGAAAAAGTCAGGTAACACAGGCCACGACAGCGAAGAGATCTGCCTTGCTTTTGTTCATATCCTACCCGAGGTTTAAAATCAGTCAACTAATAGCAGCCCTATATTTATGGGAACATTAAAAAGCTGTGTCATAAAACAGGATTCTACTATATTTCACTGTCTAACATTTTGATAAAATTCTTTCTCATGCTCATAGAATCGAAAGATACTCACTGAACAGTTAAACAACCAATTGTACTTAATATATCAGTGGGTTTTTTCCTATGTTCAGAAAACTAAACTTATATAATTTCTTATTTAAAAACATATAATTAGCAATTTATTAATTGCTAATTAGGATATGCCTGCAGAGTAGGCATAGATTCAATTCAGTCTCTAGTTGTTACTTCTAAAATGATCATATGACAGCTATTGCCTGAAACACTAAAATTCTGAACCACCGAAAGTAATTAAATGTATTATGTTAACATTTCACAGCCTTTAAGACTTCACACACTAAACATGGCAGGACAGGTGATTTTTTTTTTCTCCCTAGTAGATCCTTGATTGGTATGGACTAGAACAAAAATGTCACATTATTCTTCGGAAGTCTTGTAAAAACTCAAACCATCTAAAAGAATTAACTATTAATATATAAAATGATATTTATTAATTGAACTAGTAAGACACAGACATTAATTATACAGCATGGCCATGTAACTGGCAGGAGGGGTGGACAGTGGGACACTCCGGGAGGGCTGGGGACTGATGAGGACACAGAAGGGAAGAAGTGTAGAAGGTAGGAGGAGGGAGAGAACCACAGGAGGAGAACATGCAAGGGGGAGAGTGGGGGAGAGAGGGAAGGGGAGTAGGAAGACAGAGAGAAAACAAAGTTGCCAGTCTCAAGTCTTATTATTTAAATGCTCAGTGTGAGTCCTGGAAAATCAGGCTACTACAGATTGCTACTGACATTCGTAAATAATTCCCTGTGATTATTCTGTCCTGAAAAGGAGGGGGGCTGAAACTGATGGATTCTTTGCACCGATGAACATACATGATCACAGTTCAAATCCTGGTACAGTACAGAGAAGCAGACTTTTACCCACAGTGTGTCACATATCCAAGGGACATGAGGATTTGCAAGAAGAGATTAAAAATAACTGCTACCAAAACATTCTAAAAACTTACTTAGACAAACCTCACTTTGTACTTGTATCTGCATATAAATAATATATATTGGGAAAGAATCCTCTAGTATCCCTTGAAATGAAAGCTAAGATACTTTTTCAGAAACAATAATCATCTTTATTGTTTTTTGAAAGGAAAATTTAAAAAACACGCAATTTGTAAGTTTCAGTTTATTGTTATAATTGTTTCATTTTCTTATTGTCATCGCTGATCAAATTTCATTGCAGGTTATTTGTGTCCAGTGCTTGTGTTCAGGTGCCTGCTTGAGAACTTTGAACAGGTCTCCAAAGTACCAAGTACAGCAAAACACTGAAAGGGCCATTTAACCAACCAGAGCACGACACAGAATCCCCACAAAAAACACAGACATCTAACCAGTCATAGCACGGCACAGAATCCCCACAAAACACATGGAACATCTAACCAACCAAAGCATGACACAGAATCCCCACAAAAAACACAGACATCTAACCAGTGAGAGCACAACACAGAATCCCCACAAAAAACACAGACATCTAACCAGTCAGAGCACAGCACAGAATCCCCACAAAACACATGGACATCTAACCAGTCAGAGCACGACACAGAATCCCCACAAAAAACACAGACATCTAACCAGTCAGAGCACGACACAGAATCCCCACAAAAAACACGTGGACATCTAACCAAACAGAGCACAACACAGAATCCCCACAAAATACACAGACATCTACCCAGTCAGAGCACAGCACAGAATCCCCACAAAACACATGGACATCTAACCAATCAGAGTACAACACAGAGTCCCTACAAAACACAGGGACATCTTACCAATCAGAGCACAACACAGAATCCCCACAAAACACATATACTCCTCTTCTTGACTTCAGGAGAAACAGGGTTTGCTTAAGAGGTTTCTGAACTCTGCAAACTGTACAGATAATTAAGAGTCTACGCTTCAATTTTACAAAAAAGGTTTATCACCTCTTTGCTGTTGTTTGTTTTTGAAATAAGATAGCTCAAACAAAGAACTCAGTGAGAACAATGCTACCTTCTGGAGCTTTCCCTTCGGGGCTCTTGATGCTTATAAATACATGTGTGTGCTCATCTGGTCACACTGTAAAGTCTAATCTTAATATAAATGGCCTTGATGAAGTAAATGGTGGTCCTGATAAATGAGCCTTGGAAAGGAGAGTAGCTTGTACGGGAGTTGTGGCAGTGAACATTTTAAGTAAGTGCGATGTTTGTTTATTGTTGTGCCTGATGTGTTGCTCCATCCCCCGGCTTCCCCTTTGTATCCTTGAATCCTCAGAACCGCAGTCACAATTGATCCGGTTTTTATGCCAGGCGCACACCCACTCTGCCCACTCCCTCTTACCTGTGGGTAAGCCTTTTCCTCTCAGTCGGTCTCGAATGGCCTGGTTCCGGTCAGGCTTTTGCTCACTGCTTCGGGAAAGCGAATCCGCCTGTACACAAGTGACCAAAAATCAAGTTTGACAAAACAATCTTTTTTGGGGGTGGGGGTCAGTGACTGTCCACAGAATAGCACATCACCCAACCTTGAGGATTTCATACCAAGTAAGGAGATGCCATGCCTGACTGTAATCTTTATGGCTTGGGTAAGACTTATATGCACCAAAACTGGCCAGTCTATCTTCAGAGAGTCAAAAGGCAGCAAAACACAGAGCTAGGGCTGGAGAGATGGCTCAGTGATTAAGAGCACTGACTGTTCTTCCGAAGGTCCTGAGTTCAAATCCCAGCAACCACATGGTGGCTCACAACCATCCGTAATGAGATCTGATGCCCTCTTCTGGTATGTCTGAAGACAACTACAGTGTACTTACATATTTAAAAAAAAAAAAAAGAAAACACAGAGCTAGCTCTACCTGGGGACTCAGGGTTTAAAGTGGCTCCATTTGAAAGCAGTAACTTGAGGCCTTCTGTTTTCCTCATTCTGATAACTACTTTCATCTCTCAAATTAGACTTACACAATTTAAGGCTAGAATAGTTTTGAATAATCAAACTTCCTCCTGGTTGAAGCTATACATTGAGAATATTAGTTTAAATTATTTCAGAAGTCATTTCCTAGATACTGCTTGCAGAATTACATAGTCTGCTATATTTTTAAACCAGATATGTTGGCAAGTGACAATCTAAATTGATGCATTATGGAATCCTCTTTATAACATGTTTCAGGGGTCTGAAATTTCAATGACTTTAACCATACTTATATAAAATAAGCCATGTCAAATTAGGTCAAATTCTGTATTATATAGGGTAAAAGTTATAACACTGGCTTACTTAGATGAGAACAATATGATAAAAACAGATTAAAGTTGACGAGAACAATGATGCTAAGTGTAGTTCAAAAGGCATGTGCCCACACCTGCATCTTTGCATGCACATCTTAATATTTATGACTGAAGTTTGCATATAGATGAAAATTCTGTCTCAGTATATCATGGTTCACGGCAATTTATTTTTTATTAAAAAGAAGTTTTAAAAGAAGTATTTCTGAAATGATGCTGCCCTTGAACTGCATGATGGTATCAGTCATACTACAACTGATGGTAACAGGAAAATAGTGAATATTATAGATAATGCGAATGCCTGTTTTGAGGCCGCTGTCAGTAACAACTGCCGTTTAGCAAACAGTTATGCCAGGCCCTGTACAGTACATTAACCATGCCATACCTAATTCTCATAGCAACCTGGTGTACTACACGCCATTCTTACTGCCGTAACTCTTACAGACACTCTGAAATGGCAAAATCGTGTGGAATGCCTGAAAGCAGCTCTGTTACCTTCACAACTGCCTGGTGACGTGGATGGATGGATGCTATGTAATAATAACCATAGTTCTTACAGTTAGTCAAAATTCAGGTAAAAGCACTGTAAGACTAGAAGATCCAAGGGACTTGAGCTGGCTTGCTGACCGGTGCACGGCTGACTAACCTTACGTAAGTGCTTTGACCATCACAGTGACCACTGGAGGCAGGAACAGCAAGGCCTGTGGTCAGAGACCTGCAGCTCTGACTGTGTCTCTACTATATAACAGTTTAGTAGCTTTCGTTTTGCTTTCCAAAAGGACACATGGGCAAGAAATGGAGGCAGCCAGAGCAAGAGAAATCCATCATTCCCATTACCCACACGCCCGCCATCACAGCATCACAAGGGTTAATGAAAGACAGTTCACGTTTTGACTATGAGACCTTTGAGCCTACTTCTCACCATACAGCAAAGTGTGCGGATTACGTGACAGCACAAGACTGTGGCCCACACGGAGAAGGGACAAGCATTGAATGTAGGCCGTCACACAGCAAGTGTGTGTGTGTGTGTGTGTGTGTGTGTGTGTATGGATGGATGGATGGATGGATGGATGGATGGATGGATGAACTGATGGATGGATGGATGGATGGACGGATGGACGGATGGATGGATGGATGGATGGACGGACTGACTGATGGACAGATGGATGTATAGATTGATCGATTTTATTCTTGAGTCCTTTACATCGTAGACGAGAGAGAATGGAGGCATGGGAGTCAGGGAGCCACAGAGCTTTGGATGCCTTCACACAGGAGAACATGAGGAAGGTTGAGAAGTTCACAGGGGATCCTGACAAATGAGGGCAAGAAAGAAGTCTAGAAGTAAGAGCAGGGAAAGTATTTCCGAAATCACTCTCTGTGAATGCATTTCCTCAGGGTGCTTACTGTGGTCTGCTCAGAGATCTCTAGGAAGGACCAGAGGAGGAAAGTATGCGTGGGCAGACAGTTACAGCTCCGAGCTGTTACTGTTCTATGATCTTTTCTAGAATAAAGTTCTTTAAAAAGTGGTTTTCGTAAAATGTGGAGGTCTACTTACCTGCACAGAATTCTAAATTTTAAAGTTGTTGTTTGTAGTAAACAATCAACATTGAAACAATAAACCCCATTTTTCATTCTTTGAAAAACCATCCTGTACGTTTAAAGAGAGGTTGTGATTACCGCTGATTTTCGAACTGTGACTATGCTTCCGAGTCAGAGCTGTAGCTTACCCCAGAAATGTTTCCCAGAACCAGCTTAACCAACTGTTTCACATAGGAGAAGGAAGGCACACAGCTACTGTTCCTGATGTGGGCACTGCAGGCATCCAGGACGGTCCGGACCGACACCCGCGCGTAAACAACGTCCTCACACATGCCCAGCAGGATGCTGTTGAGATGATCCCCCAGTTTGATGGGCTGACAGGAAAGGAGAGGAAGGCCACGTTAATAATCGGAGATAAAGGGCCTTTATGGGATCTCAGGAATATAGCGAGTGTTCATGAATCATTTCCTATTAGTAATTGCGTCTCACTGATGTATCTGATTCAGAAACCATAACAGAAGGAAGTTAACATGTCTCCCTGGATATAAAATGTAACAACAACAAAAAAAGAAGAGGTTGATTCCATAATGAAGAAGTATGGGGTTTTTGTTTGCTTGTTTCAGGGTCTCACTGAACAGCCCTGGCTGACCTAGAACTCTCTATATAGACCACGCTAGTCTTGAACTCACAGAGATTCCTGCCTCACCTCCCCCATGTGCTAGGATTGAAGGAATTCTTCAAATACATTGAGAAATGGGGACAGTATTTCAATACTCACTGTTCAATAAGATCTTCTCTATAATTTGGGATTTGTGTGATAAGGTGGAAGATTCCAGATGTTGAAATAACTCGAGAGTAGTTAAATGCAATGCTCAGAAATCTGATGAAACAAATCAGTGTGTGACATCACTTGTTAGTTAAAATAGACTTTTAAATGATGGCCCATACGCAAAAGAAGGATGGTGCGCATCACTGTTCATTAAGAAATACAAAACTGGGCTGGAGAGATGGCTCAGCGGTTAAGAGCGCCGACTGCTCTTCCAGAGGTCCTGAGTTCAAATCCCAGCAACCACATGGTGGCTCACAACCATCTGTAATGGGATCTGATGCCCTCTTCTGGTGTGTCTGAAGACAGCTACTGTGTGCTTATATATATATTTTCTTAAAAAAAGAAAAAAGATATACAAAACAGAGACAGGAAAGGGCTTGTGGGTTGGAGTGCAGTTCGCTGGCAGGATGCTTCCTCAGCAAGTGTGAGGTCCTAGGCTCAATTCTCCAGTATCCCGAGAACACATTTAACAAATTAAAAGTCTAATAACATCACATATTGGCCAGCCACTGCGGATGTGTAAGCTCTAACATGCATTTGGTCTAAACAACAGCTTCACGTGGTACCTCATCCACTGAGGTATCCCTTTCCCCTCGTGTCGCAGTAAATGCAATTTCCTTTAAAATCCTACTCTTGAGCTCTAATCACACATCCAACCTTAGTTTTTCCATTTCCCCTAACAAAGCATTCATTACATTATACTTTCATTATCTACTTAGCTATCTGTATCTTCCAGAAGATTTCAGAGGTATGGCCTATCAGCAGGTCTAAAGTCTAGTGTTTTGTCTGATACAAGATATGCTTATTAAATACTTTTAAATCAATGTTAAACTATTTCTAAAATGGTAAGGTTTTATGATCATAAAGCATAACTTTATACTACTCCTCTAATCTTTGCATTATTTATATTGACTTTATTTCTAGTCATAAGAAAAGAATATAAAATGTAATTGTAGACTGCTCCATTTTACATGATCATTATGTTGCATGACAAATAACATCAATTTCTCCAGTAAAAACTGATTTTCTCATTTATATTTACAGAACTAAAACTAAGGAAAGAAAGGAAATATACGAAAATTTCCAAGAGGTAAATTAGATTGAGCTGTGCTGAATGACATCAGTCATCTCAGGAATTTTAAAATGTATAAATTTTGGATTAAAAGCTATTTAAATACTAAATACTAAAAGAATTAAAATTAATTAAAAGTATTTAATTCTTCTGATATTCAATAAAATACAACTGCTTTTGTTTTTTTTTTAAAGATTTATTTATTGTTATATCTAAGTACACTGTAGCTGTCTTCAGACACACCAGAAGAGGGCGTCAGATTTTTATTATAGATGGTTGTGAGCCACCATGTGGTTGCTGGGATTTGAACTCAGGTCCTTCAGAAGAGCAGTCAGTGCTCTTATCTGCTGAGCCATCTCTCCAGTCCTGTTTTTGATTTCTAAATGACTAAAATAAACCCATTTTTTCATTCCTCCTCTTCTTCATCCTTTTATTCGTGTGTGTGTGTGTGTGTGTGTGTGTGTGTGTGTGTGTGCGCGCACACATGCTCATATATGTGCATGCGTGGAGGCTGGAGGCTGACACTGGGTTCTTCCACTATCCTTTTCCACGGGGCCATTTGAGGTAGTGTCTCTCACTAGAACGCCCATCAGTCATCCACTGACATGCCAGTGAGCTGTGACCGTGAGCTCTATTAGTCTATGTCTCTTTTTTTTTGTTTTGTTTTTTGTTTTTTTTTTTTTTTTTTTTTTGGTTTTTCGAGGCAGGGTTTCTCTGTGTAGCCCTGGCTATCCTGGAACTCACTCTGTAGACCAGGCTAGCCTCGAACTCAGAAATCCGCCTGCCTCTGCCTCCCAAGCGCTGGGATTAAAGGCGTGCGCCACCACTGCCCGGCGACCGTGAGCTCTAGGACTGCCTCTCTCCAGCCCCCAGGCACCAGCGTTACAAACATGATTGACCATGCCCTGCTTTTGTGTGTGACAGAGATCCCAAGACAGGTTGCCGTGCTCATGGGGCTTGCGACTTACTGTCTGAGCCACTCCCCAGGCTTAACTGACATGCTAAATGTTATAAAGTCGTTCTGAATGCTTTCACTCCTGTTTTCTATTATGTTTATAGTGAGATTCCGGGAAGCAGAATTATTTTAGAACAGAAATGCTAAAACTGGCCTAATGACTTCCCCAGAGTGCAGGGTCTGAGAGCTGACCTCAGGTGTGTACCAGCTATCGCGGGAGCATGGAAATAGGATTCTGACATTCCATGTGCACAAAACTATCAAATTCCCACAGTCTTAGAGGGCTGGAACAGGAACAGAGCCCCCTGCTTTCCCTACCACAGGCTGAGTGGGACAGAGGCGCTCATCTCTGCTGAGTCGATGGGGGCGCTATCTCCCTCACGGCAGGCTGACTCGGGTAGAGGTCATCTCCCTAACATACTGGTACAGAACTGCCACAGCCCTACTGTCAGTGCGAGACTGACTCATCGGACGTTTAAATCCTCTATCAGTAGTTGGTGAGAAACAAGGTATTCTAACATCAGCACGCCATCCTTCCAGCAGAGCCCAGCTCCATCTCACGGACAGTGACCTGGGCAGTGACTGCCCCAGTCCTTAGGACATTTTTTTTAAATGTTACTTATAAAGTTTATTCATAAAAGTTCTTACAGGAAATTTTACCCCTGGATTACTGTCACACACAGGAAGTTCTCAATGCTGTGTGGGGCAGTGTGTTCTGTAAGTGCTGCAAGACTGGAGAAGCACAGACAGAACCCATTCTTTATTTAAAAAAAAGAAAACAAACTACTCCAATGTAGAATATTCAACCCTTCTGTCTCCTGGAATAAAATGGAGTACTGGGATCTATCACTGAGATCTGTTTGTTTTGTTTTGTTTTTAATCTTTAGTCTTTTCTTTACAGTTCAGTCTTTATTCCCCTCCAGGTCCCCCCTCTGACAGTTCCTTATCCCATTCTTCTTTCCCTGCTTCAAGAGGATGCCCCCACTCCCTGGGGTCTCAAGTGTCTCAGGGTTAGGTGCGTCTTCTCTCAGGATCGCCTCAGTCAGACTGAGTTTGAAGAGGCCCATCCACTCCTTCCTCTGTTTCTTACCTTCATGCTCATGTTCCTTGGGGCGACTGCTAGAAGAGCGTCTGTCAGAGCCATGGTGCTGTTTTGCTTCTTCTAAATAAAACCTTGTCCAAAGCAAAAGTATCTTCCTCAAACTGAACTGATCCTTCAAAGCTTCTCTGTCTATGGTCTGAACCAGACCTGGTCAGGAACGAATCTGTCCGTCTTCATCCTGGTTTTGAGGTCATCACCATACATGTCCTTGTCCAGTTTTTTACTGGGCCTGTAGATACTCTGAGCCATATCTTTGCCACCTTTCCAGGCCTGATCATAAACACTGTAAATTTCATCTTCTTCACCTGCAAATCCACTGCCCATACCCTTGGACTGGTTGAAGAGCCTTCGGTCATACTGGACTCCATTGGAAGTTCGAGGGTTGGGCACAACAAGAGCAGTGACTTCACTGATATCTCCATTTTCAATTCTCTGTGGTTTTGACGTCTTCTCAGGCGCTGCCCTGGAAAGGTTCCGGTCCTGCTGCCTCTCCTTTCTCCTGTCATGGCGGATTTCATCCCTTTCACGTGGGGTTTTATCCCAGCTCTCCTTTCTCTGGTTTTCTGGGCCATTTCTCTAAGTTTCTCCTTTTCTCTTTGAGTCATCTTTCTCTCTACTAGGGCTCACATTTCCACACCTTCACGAGCCTTCTGTTCAGCATGTATAGGGCTTCAGCCAGTTTGGAAAAATTTTCATTTATGTGGACAGTCTGAAGTCCTCTTCCATCAGCAGCCAGCTGTCTATCCAGCGGAACTGTATGACCCTTCGAGCTCTTCAACTTGGATATACAAGGCAGGATCTTCCACTCCTACTGTTCTTTTACAGTCTTCTTCTGAGAGTAATGAGAGTGCATTACGGGTACAGGAGGAGATGGTAGTCTTGGAGAATCTGAGTCTTAGAGGCTCCATTGGGTCTTTCTGCCTTTCTTCAATCTGAAGAACCCTCTGTTTAGGTCCAGAATTGAATGCTGCTCCTGGCTGAGAAGGCGTGTAGGGATCTACTGAGCAGGATGCAGCTTCTCAGCTGCATGGACAGGCTTGGTCATAGCAATCTTCCTTGATACAATCTTCTCCAAGGCTATTCTTGTCCTTTCTGTTATCTCTTTAGTCGTCTCTTCTTCGGGACTTTGCAGGTCCAGGTCATCTGGACTCATAACCTCCTTTGGAACCAGGTCAGTATATTTGCTATAAATGATCTTATCTTTGGAATGTCCCTGTCGAGCAGTTGTGTCATATTTAATTTTCCCTTCATGATCCAACTGAATGGCCAGAGCATTGGACAATTTTTTTCTGTCGGCCCATATCCAGAGGGAACTGGGCCACGTGGATTTCAGGGAAAGCACCTCCATCTCCAAACTCCTCCAGTGACCGCAGAATCCAGCCTTTCCTGTATCTGTATTGAGGGAGTCTCCCTTCGAGAGGAGACCAGAAAGGTCTGCAGTGATCTCTGAGATCTTGCCCTTCCTTCAGCTTCAGTTGGTCCTGAGATAGCTGAGTAGGCGCAGGTAAAAAGCTGGTGAGCGACACCTTCTGCTCCTTCAAGTGCAGCAGCTTCCGGAGGGGGAGTCTTGTCCGCGACAAGGAACACAATGGAAAAAACGCTCAGTGCACACGTGCCCTGACCGAACGGCCCTCTATGCTTTGCAGTTCTTTGAGCAGGAATTGTGGCAAGCACGCATCTGTAGTACAACTAACCCAACAGGTCAGCTGGGAATGGGAAGTCCAAGTCAGTAGTATCTCCATCCCATGAGGCTAGGTGTTTCAACTGGTCTTCTGCAGAAGGAGGTTCCAACAGATTTGCTGGCAAGTCAATGCAAGCAGTCGAAGGAAGAGTCCGTAAGACATCTTTAAAGTGATTTCATGAGCACTCACTATTAGTTCACTGACTCTGACAGTGCACATGTGAGCAAGCAGTATGAAACACCCGTGTGCCTGACAGCATGTGGTAGCACACGCATAATCATAACCAAGAGCTTTGCAAAAGGTATAGATATGTATCAGTATAAAAACATCAGACATGTGAAACGACTTACCTGGCTTTGAGGTACTTCATGATCTGCCCCCCAATACAATGTCATTCCAAGAGAATAAATATGGATCTGGGAAGAGAATTTTTATAAAAGTCACTTTATGGTAAAAAAAAAAAAAATTAACAAGTGTATTTTTTTTCCTCCAAGGAAGTATAATATGTAATTTGCTGGCAAGTCAATGCAAGCAGTTGAAGGAAGAGTCTGTAAGACATCTTTAAAGTGATTTCATGAGCACTCACTCTTAGTTCACTGACTCTGACAGTGCACATATGAGCAAGCAGTATGATATGCCCTTGTGCCTGACAGCATGTGGTAAAAATCATTTCACACATCTTACATAACAGCATAGAGAGAGATTAAAATAAAAAATCAGAGTGGTGCTGATTAGACCAGATGCACCATTCCCACCAGCAATCCACTCTCCTTACAGTGAGTAATCGTTCTGAGGTCTTTATGCAAGCTTAAGAAAATGTGAACATATGTTCCTAATCCTTCTTCTTCATGACATTTACCATGCGCTCTAGCCTTGCTTCCTTAATTTACCAGCATAGATGTCCATGCTAACTGTTGGAGAACTCATCCTTTATTTTATTGTCTACTGCAGTTTTAATAACAGTTTATCTGTTATTAATAGACAACTAAGTTTTTCCCAAACTTTATGATGTTTCGGCAAACATTTTTTTATATGCAGACATTTCTCGAGTTGATTCCAAAATTATGTGAAAGCTACACCTGTAGACAAACTTCAACATACCCACACACACCCCATACATACATGCACACACACATGCACACATGCGTGCACACACACTGACCAAATGAGAGAATGGCATCTCCCTATACATTAGTTTTGTCACTGTCACTTTAACTAGTGACACAGAAGTTTCCACATAGAATTTTGATTTCTGCCAGTATGAAAACTGAGGAGGAAATCTAACTGGAGGATTGATTAGCTTATTTGTGGGTTTGTGAGAGGGGAGAGAAGGAGGATCAAAGAACTATTATGTCATTGGTTTTAAAATAACCTTGTGTGATGTTGGCAGATGCTCCACGGGGAATCCTAGAAAGGCTGGAGAGGAAGGGGCACTGCGATCATGTAAATCAATTTACACAGGTCTAGGGTATTGCTGTAATAGGCTTGTCCATGCTTTCATTTGGAGGAATGTGGATTTGGGGATTTGGGGTTAGGGAAGCGGTAGATCGCTTTAAGCACTGCTTAATGGGTCATACAAGTAGAAACATGGAAGGCAGTGGTCCTGAGGGTGATTAGAACTGGGGGGGCCTGGTTCAAGAGGTTTCAGAGAAGAAGAATTTTAATAAGTTACCTATATAAATATGCCATTCTTGTGACATTTTGGTGAAGAATGTGGCTGCTTTTTGCCCTTGTCCCAAGAGTCTGCCTGAGACTAAAGTGGAGAGATTTAGACTAATTACACTGGCAAAAATCTCAAAACAGACTAACTAGCACAGACTCTGTCCTGTGGTTCACTCTTATGAAGTGTGTTTTCATGAAAGAGAGCAAGCTGAGCAAGAAAAAATACAAAATGCATGATTGAAGGAGAAAGGGGGCACCAGGAAGTATAATGAAACTAAATCCAGCATTCAAAGAGATAAACAGATGAGAGGTGGGGCGTGGTGTCCCAGCTAAGCTTCTATCTTGTGAAAAGGAATTAAAGAAGAGCTTAGGCCCAGGTGTGGTGGTAGGAGACAGAGGCATGCAGAGCAAGTTCCAGGCCACCAAGCTTAAGCAGTGAAGGAAACCGTTAAAACCGTAGCTGGTAAAGACATAACTGCACTAGGGGCAATATTCTAGCCCCAGCAAGCAGCAGGGCCTAGCAGCCACCTTCAGTCACCTGATTCTGGCTTTAGAGTCAAGGACAGAAGAAAGGGGTTCTCTACACTCTCCCTCCATAACTAAGGAAAGCCAATGAGACCAGGCATGTTGTAGATGTGTCCCTGCGTGGAAGCCCAAAGAGGCCATTGTGTGATGTTGTGAAAGTGAAGCCTGGAGACCCAGTGTGTTGGAGATGTGAGTCATGGGATATCTGCTTGTGAAAGCTGCTAACAGAAAGTGGAACCATCCCAAGAGAAGGAAGTGTGTTGCAGTCAAAAGAGATGGAAGGCATTGGAGATCTGAAGAGTGTTTGACGTGAAACATGGAGATTCAGGGTTTGGAGAATCCCAGCTGGTTTTGGTTTTTCTTTGGTCCAGTGTCCCTTCATAATCTCCCTGCAATCCATTTTGGAATTGTTTATACATACATACATACATACATACATACATACATACGTACATACGTATATATATCCTGCGCCATTTTATATTGGAAGTATGTGATCTGTTTTTTGACTTTGACTTTAGAGAGGATTACAGTTAAAAGATTGCATGAATCTCAAAATTTGAGAAACTTTGGACTTTTAAAACAAAAGTCTGGGCCTATTACAGACCCTAGAACTTCTGAAGTTGAACTGAAACATTTCTGGATTATATTATGGTCACAAGCCTATAAGGGATAGGAGTGGAATGTGGCGGCTTGAGTATGGGTGGCCCCCACAGACTCGGGTGTTTGAGTCTTGGCCCATAGGGAACAGGAACTATTAGGAGTCATGGCCCTTACTGGAGGAAGTGAGTCATTGTAAAATTTACACATATATAAATCTTAAAGCATATGGTTATTTTTAATTCAAAGGAATTTTCCATGGGCTGAGTAAGGGTAGCCCACTGTTTTGACCTGCCTTACTTCTATTAAAAATAAGAAACAATGAAAATACAAAAGAAGGCTGAACACTGACCTTTTCTACATCTGAGAGAGAGGTCAGTGAATGGCTCTGAAGAACCTCCGGTGCGGTGAACGCTCGCAGGTCCTGATTGGAGACATTCTCATCTGTAAAGGACACGCTGCCAGACGGCAGCAGCAGCAGCGACCACGGAGAGATGATGAATCCGAGAGCAGCAGGGTCAGCAATGCTCACTGGTATCCGAGGACCAAATCAAAGGAAGAAATGGTAATGCTTTAAGATGAGGGTTCGAAGAATCTACAATCACTCGACAGATATCCCAGCCTAAGTGTGCAGACATTCACACACAGTTCCACACACAAAGCTAATATGGCATGCGAGCAGATGTCACCTGCAATAGATGGCACCTACCCATAGCCACGGCCACTGTGCACAGTCATGCCCTTATTTTCCTTCTTCATTAACACCTGGAAGGCAGGTCTCAAGAGCTGCTCATACACGTTAACCCTGGTGTTGTACTGATATGCAGGCATGGAGAAGGCCCAGGACTTTCCCATCATGGATTCTTTTGAGTACTCAGTGGAAACGACAGTTTCCAGACACTGTCTGTACACGTACAGCTCTTAGGTATAAATTCCGAGTTCCCTGACCTTCCCGTCGCTTATTTATGGGCGGCACGTTGGAGGACTACAAACATTTGGTTTGGGTACGTGGTTAGGGTGCATGGGGACTGGAGCAGAAGCGGACCTCTTCCTTTGTGTCTCTTTCCACCGCTGAAAACAGTGTCTCTCCGTGAGCTTTGAGCTCACAGACTGGCTGGGCGAGCTGTCCAGCCCGCCCAAGGCTCTCCTGTCATGCTGGGATTACATGTGCATGCTGCATGCTTGTTCTCTCACACGGGTGCTGGGAAGCTAAACTCAGATTCTCAGGCTTCAGTGTTTCATAGGACCCAAACAACAGGGCGATCTGCAGACATAGTCGCCTTGTACAAATGTTTACATACAGTTAAACAAAAATGAAGATCAGTGAAATGGCTCACTGAGTAAAGACCCTTGCTGCCAAGCCTGACAAACTGAGGTGAATCCCTGGGATCCACCTGGTAGAAGGAGAGAATCAACTTCTACAAGTTATCCTCTGACCTCCTAACACGGGCTGTGACACATGCAAGCTCACATGTAAACACACAAATAAAATGTAATTTAAAAATAATACAAGCCGTTGTACACATTTTTGTTGAACAATCAGTACAGAGTCCAGCTAGAAGATGATTCAAACAAAGCCAAGCTGTTACTTAGAACCTTGAGGTGTTGGAGACACTAGCTATTAAAGCAGTCTAAGTAATTCTCTTCAGATCACCCGCTCAGGGAACAATCCACCAGTGGCTGAAGCCAATGCACCACTGCTATGTGCAAGGAGCCCTGCAGCCAGGCTGGCGGCAGCAGGCCACAGGCATGGAATGTATTTCAGGTTGTGATAACGGAAATTCCTGCAAAACTAGAGAGAAGGAACAGAGTCTGGGTGGCGCTACGGTTTGGATTTGAGAGACTGAGAAATGGCGTTGCTCAACCTTAATAGAGGAGACGGGTAAGAGGCTGAGCAGCCGGGCCTGGAAGGTGGTGGTGGAAATGAGAGCTCTCCTGTGGCCTTACTAACTTCAAGGCTAATGTGATACATTCAAATGGAGACTTCAGGTAGGCAGCTGGATTTGGAGCGTGAGACAGAGTCGGGGCTGGATTGGCGTTTCTTGGGAATTGCTGGGATAAAGGGCGGAACTGAAAGTCATGAGATTTGATCAGGGATTCGATACATTAAGACAGAAACTGAAGATCCAGGGCCGAGTCTCGGGGTCTTCGTCCTTCTCCACTCTTCCCCAGCAGTTCCTGGACGGGTGCTGTCGCACTCCTAACACCATTCGTTACAAACACCATTCGTTACAACCGCCTCTCATTCTCAATGCTGCCGCCATCCTTCGCAGCGGCCATTCTGTCCAGCTCCACAGAACCCGGGCCAGAGTGTGAATTGGGAGACTGGGAGTCTAATCCTCGGGGCCAACTCTATTCTAAAATAATACTGTTATTTACTCTCTGAAGTTCTCATACATGTAAACAATGTGTTGTGTTCTTACCTAAGCCCACTCCCCAGTTTCACCCATTGCTCTGTGGAACCCCCCCAACCTGTCCCCCCCTTACTTCATGCCCTCTGTCCATTACTACCATTCTTCTCATTATTATTATTATTACAATCAATAGTAGCCTCAGCTAATGCTGACCATATGTGAACAGGTGTGGGGCCATCCACTGAGGCATGAGTCACTACCTACCTGCAGCACAGGGCCAGTTCTCGACGGCCCTTAGTTTAGAGACAGTCCTTATAATTTCTGGATGCCTGCTACCATTTTGAACTTACCAATCAGAACCAACACAGACGCATGAATGCTACCCAGAAGTCCCTGTGCTGTCTTGTTATGCTGACGCTAGGTACCACACACAGCAGAAGAGGGCTTGTTCTCCTGGTTCTCTGCATCTCTGACCACAGGCCAGCTCTGCTCTGTCTTCAGTACTAAACTCAAAAGGACTGAAGATGAAGCAAGCCACGGCCAGCGCAGGGCTGGGGGTGGATGGGAGGGGCCGAGGCAGGAAAATGCAATTTTGAAAGTCCATTACTGAGCAGGCGGGACAGCCAGCAGGTAAAGGCGCTTGTTACCAAGCCTGAGGAGCTGGGCTCGATCTCAGTCCCATGGCGGAAAGAGAGAGAACAGACTCCTGAATGCTGTCCTCTGACCTCCACACCTGTGTTTCTGCATGCACACGTCCGCACACATTAAATAAAAACTAAGTAAATAAACACATAATGTAATAATTTTTAAAAATTCTTTATGGCTTATCACGCTGAAATGAAATTTTTCAGTACAGCCAAGGTCACTATAACTATTACTTTGGGAAAAAAAAGTAAGTATTTGAACTTCTGCCTTATACAATTGCTGTTTTTCACGTGTTTATAAAATAGCTAATGTACATTAATGACTTGACTCCAAAGTACTACCAGGGAGCCAGAATAGATACATAAACAAACAGAAGACAGAATACATAAAGCACCTAAGAAACAGATGATACAAAAGATTTCTCTGTGGATTTAAAAAAAAAAAACAACTATAATACAGACAAAATGTCTCTTTCTTAACTACATGTGGCCCTTTAAAAGGAAAATGACCACTTGAACATGGAGAATGACTGGCTTCCAGAGAGAAAGCCAACTCAAAGGCAGTCAGGAAATTAAGTCTGGAGAGGGAATAGCAAGAATTTGGCAGAGAAATAGTACCGAATATGGAGAAATTGAATTATAGGGGAGGGGCATGATTCTTCTCCTTCAAAAACACACAGAAATGCCACAAACATTTTCGAAGTGGTTCTAACGTGCCATGTAATAAATCTGGAGCAACTGTGACCACAGAATGCATTGCTTTCAATTTCCAAAACATATACATGACATTTAAGCCCTGGATTCTTGAGGTAATGTAGTCAAACCACAGAATATATTTTTAAATAATTATAAAGGCTTATGCAAACCTACAAGTGAGGGGATTTTAGAGTTGCGGCTGGAATCAGTCTTTAATTCCCACTTTCTGACAACCGAACGGAAGGAACTCAAAGCAAATGTTTTCAAAATCCTTCAAAGAATGCTGGCCAAAGAATATTTTAAAAGTGGGTTCCAGAAGCTTAGAGTGAGTGGTAAGGCTGTGCACTGACCACACTCCAAGAACGCTATTATCATGACAAAGTAAACCTGATATGAACCAACTCCAGCACTCGGTTCTTTCTGGTTCTTTCTGGAGACTTGACTAACATTCCGTGGGAGGAGCTGCTGGTCGGTCTCAAGCTAGGGGTGAAGTTAGAAACTTGATCTGTAAAGAAACAACTTCAGGCACATTTATTTCCAGGGTTCTCTCAAACTAAAACTCCGAGCACTATTTAACAGCCTTTCTTTCTTCTTGGGTTCTTCCATTTCCTTTAGAGTTCCATCTTGGACTATGCAATTACAATCCCAGCACTCAGGATGCTGAGGCAGGAGGGCGGACAGGTTATGAGCCTGAAGACAATCTGGGCTATTTAGTAGTTTAAGGACATCGTGGGTTACATAGCAAGACTCTTGTCCTCCAAAAAATTTAATAAATAAAATAAAAAGCTAAATGATTATAACTGGGTTAAAAACATGGTATAAGGAAACTGTCAGCCAAAGCAGCAGGGACTAATTTAGAAATTCAGAATAAAACCATTTCACGTACAAGCTCCTGTTTGAGTTCAAGTAGTTCATACTGAGAATTTATAGACCTCTTGGTTCTATGTTATACTCGGGTAGCTGACAAAATCTATGCAGAGCTTACTGTCCAAAACTTGGAAGAATTTGATAAAGCTACTCATAATACAGAATTCTCTAAATACTGAGTTCTTTTCCTATGTGCATCAGAATCCATATACTGATAAATCAGTCACGTGATGTAGCTTCACACTGAAACAAAAGCTACTCGGGACAGCTAGGCTCCATTTTGGCTTCTCCTGTCATCCTCTACTGTCTCGACCTCTTCCTTTCTCCCTTCCCCTCCCTCCGTTGCCTTATCTCCCCTCCTCTTTCCTCATAGTAGTATTTTGCAATAAATTATGATCTTCTAAAATTATAGTACATACTACAGGGTGATTAATTATAAATCGAGAACTTATTTTCTCCTAAGTTTTGTTCCTACTTTTAAATTGTCACTTTCTCTAACATGAAACAGGATAGAAAAAACATTCCTGTTCTGTAAATGAAACTGGACAAATGCTCTCAGTGTACCTGTGACAGCGCAAACCACACAGATGCGCTCAGTGTACCTGTGACAAGGCAAACTCGTAATGATGACCTGCTACAAGACATCTGATATGGTTTTAAGTTAGCTGAGATAGCCAGTCACTAAAAAGCATTTCATTTAAGCTCCCATAAGCCTGGGAGTCTGCAGCATTTGCACTGTGGTATAGCTGGTCTCAGATCAAAGGCATCACCCAAATCCACAAGCTTATCCATGAGAGTACAAGACACCAGAGAAACTGCCTGCTTCTTTTCATTCTTTCAAAATTCCACCTTCATTAGCATAGTGCATACTTCCCATACAGTACTACCTAGTCAAGAGTCAGACCGAAGCAAAAGTCGCCTCCAAGTCCTCTGCCTGATGTTCAGACCTGACAGATATGGTCTCAAGAGAAAACAGATCCATGTCCTTCCTTCCACATCTGCAAACCAGTCCTGAGCCTATAAAGCTGTTGTGAGGATGACTGGGGATGGAACAGTTCCATCCTTACCACAGAACCTCTCCTCAAAGGCAGACACCTCACCTCTGGTTCACTCCTGATCAGATGTTGACTTGCGTTCTCCCCCAAGGGAAGCAGCAAACGCCCCACAGATAAGCCCTGCAGTTTCAAAACCAGATCACACTGCTATGTTCTCAGTGTTTGGGAACAGTTTTGAGTTCACTTTTTTATTTTTGCATCTTTTATCTATAAGTCATATTAGAAATACAATTAGAAGAATGAAGTTTTGTGATATGTGAATTTCTTTTTTTTTGTTTTTTAAGATTTATTTATTTTATGTATGTGAGCACATTGTCACTGTCTTCAGACACACCAGAAGAGGGCATCAGATCCCATTACAGATAGTTGTGAGCCACCATGTGGTTGCTGGAAATTGAACTCAGGACCTCTGGAAGAGCAGCCGGTGCTCTTAACCGCTGAGCCATCTCTCCAGCCCCAGTGAATCTGCTCTTTAATTAGAACTAAATTCCTTGGAGAGCGTCTCTTCTCTCGGTAGTCTACTTAAGGCACAGCATTCCTAGTTAGCAAAGTCCTCAAGTTAGAGCACTTGATTTAAGGTATGACAATCAAGCCAATTAGTACATGAGCAGTTAATTATACTGCCTTCCAAATTGATGTTTTACTGTACCTAGCAATTAGCTTGAACTACAACATGATTTAGTTCGTGAAAATATTTGAATATAGATCACCATGGTATAGGCTTTAGAATTTGTTTTACTTATTATAGAAGTTGTAGAAGTCTGGTATCAAATTACAGAAAATTGTTGCTCCAATCTGATAGATCTACTTTGTGGGGTTTTTTTCCCCCACTAGAGGAGGATAAAATATTTACTTCTTTTTTGTTTATTTGGTTGTCTTGTTCTGTTTGTTCCAGACAGGGTCGCTCTTGTAGCCCTAGTTGTCCTGGCATGCACTCTGTAGACCAGGCTGGCTTTGAACTCAGCCTGCCTCTGTCTCCCGAGTTTATTTCTTAGCAATGGCAGTCACATCATCCATCTCGGTTCCCTTCTGCCCCTTCCCGTCTCTTTGTCCCCATCAAACAAGCAAGTTGCAGCCTATGTCACAGTCACTGCAGCCCCGGTTTGGCTTCTGATCAATTAGGCATCTGTTAGTTTGTGTTCAAGTATTTACAAGATTCTTCAGGGGGGCCAGAATCATTTGGTAATATAGAAGTAGGGAAATCCGAGTTATTATTGTTCATCCTCAGGTTACTTTTGGTCATGGTGTTTTATCAACCACAGAAATCAAACTATGACACCAACAATCTTCATTACCAATAAAATTACACCTCCAAAAGTTATGACAAGTTATAAATAAAATGCTTTGCAACTCTAGTCCACACATTTCTTCCACACTCATTAAATGGTTAAGGATAGAAACTGAATTCTCTAACCATCAGGTACAACATCACTACATATTAAAAGTGTTGTCTGTCAGTATCCCTGGGTGATTGGTTACAGAACCCTCCATGGACACCAACATCTGGAACTACTCAAATCCTATACAAACACTGTCATGCTATTTACATATATGGCATGTGCATCTTTTATAATGACTAATACTGCATGCTCTGTGAACAGTTGTTGCACTGCATTGTTCAAGGACTCATGACAAGATAACCCTCTGTTCAGTGTAGACACAGCCATAGCCACCAGCCTAGTTACGCTTTCAATTCAAGGTTGGCTGAATTCAAGGGGTGAAACTCTCACTTGTGGAGAGTAGGTTGCACTTGACAGAAACCAGTATGTCTTCAGTTTCAGTTCTACTCCACAGGCCAACAAGCTTTTAAAGACCTCCTGCATCCCTGCTCTGTGATGCCCTGCATCCCTGCTCTGTGAAGTCCTGCATCCCTGCTCTGTGACACCTGCATCCCTGCTCTGTGATGCCGTGCATCCCTGCTCTGTGAAGTCCTGCATCCCTGCTCTGTGACACCTGCATCCCTGCTCTGTGATGCCATGCATCCCTGCTCTGTGAAGTCCTGCATCCCTGCTCTGTGACACCTGCATCCCTGCTCTGTGATGCCGTGCATCCCTGCTCTGTGAAGTCCTGCATCCCTGCTCTGTGACGCCCTGCATCCCTGCTCTGTGATGCCGTGCATCCCTGCTCTGTTTAGTCCTGCATCCCTGCTCTGTGATGCCCTGCATCCCTGCTCTGAGACACCTGCATCCCTTCTCTGTGATGCCCTGCATCCCTGCTCTGTGAAGCCCTGCATCCCTGCTCTGTGAAGCCCTGCATCCCTGCTCTGTGAAGCCCTGCATCCCTGCTCTGTGACACCTGCATCCCTGCTCTGTGAAGTCCTGCATCCCTGCTCTGTGACACCTGCATCCCTGCTCTGTGACACCTGCATCCCTGCTCTGTGACACCTGCATCCCTGCTCTGTGAAGCCCTGCATCCCTGCTCTGTGACACCTGCATCCCTGCTCTGTGAAGCCCTGCATCCCTGCTCTGTGACACCTGCATCCCTGCTCTGTGAAGTCCTGCATCCCTGCTCTGTGACACCTGCATCCCTGCTCTGTGAAGTCCTGCATCCCTGCTCTGTGAAGCCCTGCGTCCCTGCTCTGTGAAGCCCTGCATCCCTGCTCTGTGACACCTGCATCCCTGCTCTGTGAAGCCCTGCATCCCTGCTCTGTGACACCTGCATCCCTGCTCTGTGAAGCCCTGCATCCCTGCTCTGTGAAACCTGCATCCCTGCTCTGTGAAGCCCTGCATCCCTGCTCTGTGATGCCCTGCATCCCTGCTCTGTGAAGCCCTGCATCCCTGCTCTGTGAAGCCCTGCATCCCTGCTCTGTGAAGTCCTGCATCCCTGCTCTGTGACACCTGCATCCCTGCTCTGTGACACCTGCATCCCTGCTCTGTGACACCTGCATCCCTGCTCTGTGAAGCCCTGCATCCCTGCTCTGTGAAGCCCTGCATCCCTGCTCTGTGATGCCCTGCATCCCTGCTCTGTGAAGTCCTGCATCCCTGCTCTGTGACACCTGCATCCCTGCTCTGTGAAGTCCTGCATCCCTGCTCTGTGAAGCCCTGCATCCCTGCTCTGTGAAGCCCTGCATCCCTGCTCTGTGACACCTGCATCCCTGCTCTGTGAAGCCCTGCATCCCTGCTCTGTGAAGCCCTGCATCCCTGCTCTGTGATGCCCTGCATCCCTGCTCTGTGAAGTCCTGCATCCCTGCTCTGTGAAGTCCTGCATCCCTGCTCTGTGAAGTCCTGCATCCCTGCTCTGTGAAGTCCTGCATCCCTGCTCTGTGACACCTGCATCCCTGCTCTGTGAAGTCCTGCATCCCTGCTCTGTGACACCTGCATCCCTGCTCTGTGAAGTCCTGCATCCCTGCTCTGTGACACCTGCATCCCTGCTCTGTGAAGCCCTGCATCTCTGCTCTGTGAAGTCCTGCATCCCTGCCCTGTGAAGCCCTGCGTCCCTGCTCTGTGAAGCCCTGCGTCCCTGCTCTGTGAAGCCCTGCATCCCTGCTCTGTGACACCTGCATCCCTGCTCTGTGAAGCCCTGCATCCCTGCCCTGTGAAGCCCTGCATCCCTGCTCTGTGACCCTTGGCTCCTTTGAACTTGAACACCAATACACTAAAAGGAATCAAGCAGAGAACACTGTCCGTGTCAAATGCTTCCATTTGGTAGGCTTGATGTTCAACTGTGACTCAAACACACTTATAAAAGGTCTGATTCTAGGAGCTCCCTGTCAATAAGAAATAACATGGGCCTGTGTTTCTGAGCACAGAGAGATTTCTTGCAAATTCAGGAGAAGGGGTACACTCACCGCACAGGATTTCACATGTTCACACCAGCCTACCCCCCAACACAAGTGGAAACTGCTGCTATATACATGCAGGATATCACTGTTATGAAAAGATGGCACCACAGCTCAACTGACTTGCTTTTTGTTCTTATCCTTATTTCGACTGTATGTCAATTGACAGATTCATCCTAGGATAGAGTATATATGGCTTTATGTCCCTCCATAATGTTTATGTGCTTTTGATGCAGCTTATAAAGCTACAAGTAAGACAAGAAGAAGAGCTTTGGCAAGTTAGAAAGTGTAACTAGTAACTACTTTACCCAAATTATAATTCAATCGTGGTGTAAGAAATAAGTTCAGGTGAGAGATGAGATATAAACTGTTCTTTCTTACAATTAAGAACAATACTACTTACTATACAAATTATGCAACATTTAAAAAATTCCCCTAACTGTAAAAGGTGATGCTGCATTTCTCACCAGGGATGGGACTTGAGAACAGCACCCTTCCCCTGTAAGCACTCTACATTTTTAAACTGCCTGGTTAGAAAGCATAAAGTCAAAATAATGTGAGAATACACGGAGTCCTGCTGGTATGTTTGCAAGGTATGGCCTGTTCTCTACAAGGGCTTCGTACACTTGTCAGACAACCTACACTATTTTTAGAATGTCAAATATTAAATTTAATTTCATGTTTTATGGTTTGTTTCCAGGGAACAAATAGGGCAATTTCATCTAGTTCAAACACATTTAACTTGAAGGACAAGTCTTACAAATCCAAGGCAAGATGTGGCATGACAAAGACAACTGATGAGTCCTCTCAGTCTACTGAATTATGATGGCAGA
Source organism: Tokudaia tokunoshimensis (assembly GCA_036184795.1). Classification (NCBI taxonomy): domain Eukaryota; kingdom Metazoa; phylum Chordata; class Mammalia; order Rodentia; family Muridae; genus Tokudaia; species Tokudaia tokunoshimensis. The sequence goes on from BTHU01000014.1 coordinate 5,837,706, forward strand.
TAAAAAGAGATACAATAAAAAAGTGAGCAGGTATGGCCAGGTCTTTTGAAAGCTGAACTACTATATAAAAATTTACTTGAAATTTTTCAGTCTATAAAACCTTCTTATATTTTACTATAAAGGCTTTGAAAAAGTCCCAAAAGACAAGTTCAAGTTCACTATCAATGAGAATCTATTTTTGGACTATTATGCTGATTGATCGACTTGCGATCTTCAATACTTATTTGTGTCTTTTCAAGTATGCTTTGGCTACTTTTAAGCACAGTGGATTTCTGTATGGATTTTAGGCCACTCTCACTTTGTACAAAACCACAGCCTGTCGAGACTACATTCACCATCAATTTAGAGAAATCTGCCAGCCTTTTAGTTACGCGTCTTCTCACCACAGATCAAGGCATAGCTCCATTTCCTCTGGCCTCTAATTTTATTACTAAGGTCTTTCACTTATTTTTCCTCAGGTTTATTTCTCATTTTTTTTATATTTTAAACTTTCTTATTTTAATTGTTACATTTCTATAAAATGGTAACTGAAGAATTCAATTTCTAAGTTTTCACTACTGCTATGCAGAGATACATTTTTTTGTATATCAGTGTGCAGGAGACATTGAGGGTTTCTTAAAAATATATTTATACGTTCCCCTGCACAGAGCCCTGCTTCCCACTTAGCTGAGTAAGATGGACCAAGAGGCGCATACAATTAGGAAGATACAATGTGCTGTGACCATAGATGAAATTCCTCCGAAAATTCATCTCAATTATCACGTTAGTTAAAGAATGACAACCACTCTTCTAGGCAAGAACGTAAAACTATGTTCCCTGTTACTTATTAAAACACACACACACAGACACACAGTTACAGCACAGACCACATAAAGACAGAGGAAGAGACACACTCACTGTAGCAAATGGCGAAGAAGAGAGTCACAGGTGGCAGCAGTCAGAACGGATCAGGACAGAGTGCAAAGAGTCGTCAGAAGGAAAGTTCCAGGCCGTTAATACCATTCACTATCCCGAAGAATTATAACAGTTCACACATCCAGAGTAAAAAGACTGCAAACCATTATTAAATCAATCATTAACAACCCAGAGGTATAGCTTGGAGGCTGAAAGAACTTGCTCTTTTCAAATCGCCAAAGACTAATTACAAAGCTGGGTTGTATGGCCACCACAAGAAATCCTCTACACTTTACCAGTAATCGCAGAGGGTATACACACCTGATGCAAGGTGCAAGGTGAGAAAACAGATAAAACCAAAGAGCAGACTACCGCCGCTGCCACCAAACCGCTGTCTGAAGTGAATGCTTACAGCTCCCTATGCTGCCGTCTCCAAGGAGACACTCTTCTGAGGATGCTCTTTCCCAAGGTCGAGTTTCAGCATCATTATCCTATGAATAACCGGCCAGAAGGGGGAAGGAGGGCTGGGCTACGCTCTGGGCCTAGGCTCAGCAATCCCCAGGCAAGCGCTCCTCCCACTCCAGTCGAGGGGACTTAGGAGCACGCTGCACCACGTGTGTCCTGAAAGGACACAGAGCAACAGGCTCAAGGGGACAGGGGCAAAGCAGCCACCAAGAACCAGAGAAAGGTTTATACAAGGTTTACACACAGGGAGATGAAGATGGCCAAGAAGGGCAGACATTATTTCAGAAAAACAAAAGGATGGAGGGCATTGGTTCCATCTGCTCCTCCTGCTCAGCCCCCAGAGCCACTCATACCATCTAAAGCATCAAATACAGTCCATCCTGAGCTAACCGACAGTGATCATTTTCCTTCAGCTCTCTGTACTGGGGTCAGGAGGAAAGCTTGTGGGAAAATGTCAAGCGTGCGGACAAGTGTAGCTCAAACAAACACTGGGCTCCTCCTAACAAGCGGAAATTCCCACCTGGCAACCATGATCACTGGCGATTGCCCCACCCCCCCACCCCACGGTCAACAAAGCCAAACTTAATTTGTTCCCATTACCGCTATTATTCTGCGACTCAGGCTGAGGGCCATCCAGTTAGCCACTCCCACTGGTATACGAGGCACAGTTGCCTCACAGTGCATTTTACAACACATCTAATACGGCTTTTATTGTAAAGTGCCAATATATTACGCAACAATCACTGCTTGGTGACGAGGGCTGTGAATACAAGCTTTCAATCTCTAACAGCATTATGAAATCTGAAAGAAGGAAACCCCCAGGGTACTTAGAGTGGGCAAGATGCTGAACACTCTGTGAGTCAGGACCAGCTGCTGTAGTAAGAGCTGCTGTCGCTCCCTCCTGGACATCTGCAGTGGGCACTGCCGGCCATGCCTCTGGCACCGTTTGGAAGCCATAAGCTTCTTATGTGCATCTGTCTGATCCGAATCAGTGCCCGGAGGGCATCAATCACACCTTCCACTCTTGGGCCCCTCCCACAGTACCTCACAAGGAGAGGTTTCTTAGCATTAATTGACTATTCTTAACTGCTAATTGAGTAAGACACTTTTGAAGAATGGCTGTATGTTCTATACTCTGGACTGTCTATAATTCTGAATTTTCTGAAAAAAAAATAAACAAGAGGAAACAACAGTGTCTGTCTAAGCTAGGTTTTGTAACTGATTTCAGGTAAGAAGAGTTCTGTTATTTAGACTAACCCTGGCTGTAAGCAAAGATCTTCATGCATCTCAGGACAGTACTCCAAGCCCCTGAATGACAAGCAGCCATAGCTGGGCCCAGGTACTTTTTGTTCAAGTCCTTCCCTGTACTGAAAATCATTAACAGTGGCAACAAGTGTCAGCCATTTGATCTGAGCCCTTGTCTCCAAACATTCTGTTCATCCGCTCTGCACTCTCCTTCCACCTGTGCTCATCCCAACATCTTCCTGAGAAGTTTCCATGGCAGTTGGCAATTCTCTCCTAAGACGGTTCTCAAACTGCAGCACGCATCAGTGTCCTCAAAGGCTCATCAAGGAACAAACTCCCTGACAGTCTCTTACTTTAGTGAGCCTGTGGCGTGGGCGTGGGCATTTGCATGCTAACAAGGCTCCACGGAGACTACTTAACAGTTCTACACTTTGAAGACTATTATTCCCCCCAATGTCACCTATTTCTGTCATGTTTGTTGTATCTGGTTTATTTATTCAAGTTTTAAAGGCTGGATTCTTCCGTTAGACAAAGCTCCTTGTCCACATAGGTGGCGACCCTGTGGGGTGAAGGGCATCTCGGCAAATCCTTTAGATAGCTGAAGGCTAACTTCGAGCTCCCAAGTGCAAGGCGACCTTCTGGGCCAAGACACCAGCTATGAGGGAAGCACGGAGCCACTTATTCAGTCAGCGTCGCCCGCACGGAGCCACTTATTCAGTCAGCGTCGCCCAGTGTCCAGCAACAGGAATGTGCCTGCTCCTGTCTCAGGCAGCAAAGTTTACTTCATTCCCTCTCACAAGGTCGACTCCTACTTTTCTTTCAAACATGAGCTCTGGGGAAACTTAACTGCACGGAAGCCTTTCTTTTCCTCCCTACACCAAGCCAGATCCTCCTGCCGCTGATCTCAGTCACTGAAGGCCCTGGCTTCACGGCCCTTGCCACAGTTGTATTTGCTTATATCAGTACTTTATTAATAGTTACTCTGTGCACTGAAACATAAGCTCCCAATGAACAGCAATTGCTTTTATCTTGAGATTCACTTTCTTCCCGGTGACTGGTATAGAAACAAGGCAGATGCGGTGTGTTCATATTAACACAAGCAAGTTAAATTTCTCCAACCCCGAGAAACACGGTAAAGCATTTTTTCTACACTCTATCAAAACCAGGAATACTGAAACAGAAATCTAATTTACTACCAGTTACTGGTTTTTCAGCTACTCTATAGGCAAATTAAGAAATGACTTACCTCTTCTGAATACTTCTTGCAGACTTTCTGCACTCTGATTTAATACAGCCCATATTTCCTCTTCTTGCAGAGGTCCACCCCGAACCTCCAGGGCCTCTGCCAGTGACACATGCATATTACCTGGGAAATAAAAGTAGGAGAAATTTTATTCATGAGCATCCTGACTCTGCGTTTATCAGTAAAAGCTCTATATCGGGGTGAGCTACATACTCCCATCTACCTAATATTTTAGTGTGGTCTTCAATCTAAGCATAACCCTACAGTTTTAAACTTGAAAAAGTGAAGGAACTGGACAAAAGCCCCTTAGGACAACATCTCGGTCTGCCTACCGATATTAAACCGCAGAGACTCTTGGGAAAAGTACTGGGGAGTACTACGTGAGGGAAGAAGGAAAGCGCAGGGGACACGGAGGAAGTCACGACCTGCGGACCAGATGATGAATCAGGCCCTGCAAGGTGTTCCAGTGCTCAGGTCAAGCTCACTCATTTCCGTCTCAAACACAGAGAGGAACAGAGAAGACCTCACAGCTACACAAGAGGAAGCTGGGGAAGGAAAAACCCATCGCTTGTGCTCATTAACTACAATTTTACCCTGTGGGAGCCAGCTATCCCTACACTCAGCCTTGCTGCGAATTCCCCGCCTGCTCCTAGGAAAGTCATTGCCCCTCAGCACCTGTTTCCCATCGGGGGCCTGGGAATGATGATGGTGGTGGCGGTGGTGATGCCCCTTTGAGTATCTATGACAAGAAAAGAGTGTATGCCTGAGACTGTGTTTTGTAATTTAACATCCTACAGAAACTAAATTAACAAAAGACCAGAAAAGTTTTCTCTGAGGCTATACTTTTATCACAATTTTCCTAGTGTTTCTCTATAGGCGATATATTGTTAAAATTTAAGATTTTCTATTGGGCTCAATAATTCTACTTTAATTTGGGAAGGAGAAAATATCACCTCTTAAACTCCTCCCATATGCATATTCCTAAGCTGATATATCTCAGAGAAATGGATCCTTTACAGTGATGGCTAAGATGTGTGCTTCCTCTAAATCCAATAAACTGTGATACTACTGTAGGAGACTATTTGTTGGTAGATGGAAGCCAGTGGTCCTGTAAACAGACTGCAGGAAAGTGCATATGTTAACAAGCATTGTAGTTACCTTCACCATAGTTGTTACAGTTTTAAAAATTAGCCCACAAAGACATCTGGTTTAGACAGTCAACTTGCATTTACCTAACCACCAAGAAAAAAGTCAGGTGATCTGAAAGAGCCAACGTGGAAGAACGGGGTGCTTCTAATTGTGGAAGGGAAGTTAAATACAGAAGGGAGGGAAAGGGTAAAATAACAGTAAGGATGTCCAAAAAAGCTGTAAGCAATCATATTATTACTAATCTACCTAAAATTATCTACAATGCATGTAAGTTGGTACACAAATACACATATATAGTTTAAATAAAACTTCTCCATCCGATCTGATAATGTTCCCCACAAAAGCCACACATTGGCTAGCAAAAACCTCCCACCGAGCATGAGAAGTCCTCATCTGAGCTATTGATCAGGGTTGTCCAAGAGGCTTCTGAAACAGGTTATTGCAATGCCATTGGTTTTCTCCCAGAGATGGAAGGCAAGTCCCTATTGCTGAAGGCACTGTGCACTCTGGATACAAGACCCAGAGACCCTTGGGTGGATCTGATGTGGATGCCTCCTCCCTGAGAACTAACTCTCGTGATACCAGAAGGTGCCCTGCAAGCTTCCAAAGGAGGGAGGCAACCAGCAGTCCTACCCAGCTGTGATGCCTGTGACCAATGACAACAGCCAGCGTGGCAGGGTACCCTGAGGGAGCAGCAGTGGCACACATGCCTTACAGGTAACCAGCGGCTCTCTCAGTGAAGTTAAGCCACATCCAACAAGAGGGAAAACATGCCTGGCACTGAAATCCTAGCCAAGTAAGCACTAGTGAAGTCATGGATAACAACGATCTATAAACGTTTGTCCCTGTACCCACAGATAAGTGGAGTCCTCACCCCTCATCAAGGAATCTTGTCTTGGCAACAGATAGAGATCATTATGTACCACCACAACTGATCAAAACGCAAGGCTGTGGAGTCAGTCCCAACTGATACATCTACAGCACAATGCCCGGACAAGAGTGGGCTCAGGATCACTGTCAAAGAGGTGGGAAGGGTCAAAGAGACAGAGAGGAACAGGGAGTCTGTGTGGGACTGTCTCTTATAAATGTCAAAAAACTACAGCCCAAAAGTCTCACCAACATTGACGCTTAAATGAGGCAAACAAGCACATCAAAAGACATGCTAACATGGGAGATCCCAAATTATTCAAAAATGTATACTTATAGTCTAGTCTGAAGAAAAGCAACTCTAGCTACAAGTGAGGCCAGCCTTGTCCTTTCACCTGTCTATGTGTATAATATGGAAATTAAAAGGGAGGATGGAAGAGTCTGCTGAGAAAGCTAGAGCTTATACAGCTTGTATAAGGAATGAGGTTGTTGGGGGCTGGAGAGACGGCTCAGTGGTTAAGAGCACTGACTGCTCTTCCTGAGGTCCTGAGTTCAATTCCCAGCAACCACATGGTGGCTCACAACCATCTGTAATGAGATCTGATGCCCTCTTCTGGTGTGTCTGAAGACAGCTACAGTGTACTTAGATATAATAATAAATAAATCTTGAAAGAAAGAAAGAAAAAGAGAAATCTTTAAAAAAAAAAATAAAAAGGAATGTGGTTGTTTACTCAGACGCTGTTTCTAGGTTTCCATGTGCTTCGTTTTAGCAGCAGCATATCATTAGAATAGGAGAAGCATTGCCAAGAGATATGTGAGTTATTATCGTCGTCATGAGATGTTTTAATAAACTGATGTTTCAACAGAGGCATGGAGATCCTATGAGCAATCAGACACTAGCGTGGCTTGTGAGAGGGGATGCCCTGCAGCAAGTTTCCAAAGTGTCTGAGAACCGGTTAGACGACTCGCAAGCCTACACAGCCCACAGAAAGACCTTGCACAAGCAGGGATTCTTTGAAGAGAGTGGTGCACGGTTTTCATGTCTCCTCTGGAGCTGAAGGGGTGTGGGAAGAGGCCTTCCTTTCAACCTGAAGGGAGTGAAAGAGGTTTCATTTGGACCACTTGAAGTGCTTGATGTATTCTTAGGAGCTAGATCAGTATCTGATAAAGATAGTGGTTATCACCCTGAGGTCCCCCAAGAGGGAGGGGGCATGTGGTATCAAAGCGGGGGCCGCAGCTCTCTGGGTGGGGGAGGTGAAAGGCAGGGCAGCAGGACTCAGGGAGCAAGCAAGACTGCACAGTGGACACAATGGACACCGTTCTTAGAGGGTATGGTGCCCCAGAATGTAGGCAGTGACTGTAGTTGCACAACTCTACAGTTGTACTACGCAGCCCTTAAAGGAACCAATGCCACTGACAAGGTACACTAAACACTCAACGGTGACTCGCAGGGTCTGTGAATCTCCTGTCAGAAAGCTGCTCCTCCCCAGGCACTGGGTCAAGGGTCAAGTACTTAGCCCAAGCACTAGCACAACGAGCATGCCGAGAAGAGTCAGAACTGGGTGAGAACGAGGAGAGGAACAAAGGGAGAAGAGAAGGAAAGAGAAGAACAGGAACTACAATCACTGCCGGAGACTGGCCTGAGAGAGAGAGAAAGCTGATGCCCTCCAGGGTCAGGAGACTGGCTAGCTGGAAGGAGAGGTGTTCTTTCTGTGCTGTCACAAGTAGTATAGTTCCAGTGAAAGACTCTTAAAAAGCCATTCAAAACAGTACCGGTCATCCCTAACCACATACCCAGCTCAAAATCAAGGAGTCAGAGGCAAGGCTGCCTGCCTTTCTCTAGCTTGGTTTTCAGTTTTAAGTGGGTTGTGGACAGACAGAGCAACCGACTAGTACAGACAACAGCCGCCGTGAGTACTGCCTGCCGGCACAGGCATATAACTAGGGAAAAAGAAAAACTCAAGCTTGAGTGCAAGTTTGAAACGTTGACCCGTGATACGCTGAGGAGGCACTTTAATTACGGACTCCACTGTGTCTTAACTGTAATTATTTCTGCTATCAAAAAGTAACGAGAGGAAGACGGATCTGGGGTTTCATATAGAGGGGCAGAGAAACAGCCTTTGAGAAACAAAGACAAAGAAATACTGTTATACAAAGTTGCCTATGATTCTACCTTAGTCATCCTATTTCCAATGCAATGCATTTGTGGTGTGTATGTATGTGCATGCGCACATATATCCACTAAAATTAAAATCTTCAAGTTTTTGTTTATACTTTTTAAAGAAACTGGTTTTCAAAACTTCACTAATTTAGTCCTTATATAGAAGAAAAAAATTTTTTAAAACAAAAGATATCTTTTCATGCAATAAAACTTTCTCACTGCTTGGTTTGATTTCATTGGGTTCTGAAATATATTAACTATCTGTTAAATTTTATTTGAAGGAATGTTTGTTTTTCCAGTATAAAGTTTCTAGGCATTCTTGTGGCTAAAATTTAAAACCACAAAAATATTTGATTTTCAAAATAGTACCATTAAGATAACACAATGGATTTTATTTAGTTTACATCTTTACTAGAAAAAAAAAAGATTTAAGATCTTTAATAACTACCTTACCTAGTCACCCAATCTGAGAATAAAGTGTTGTGGAAACTTTTAAGACAGCCAACAGATGAAGGGAAGAATTAGGAAAAATGTAAAGGTTGGTGTTTCAAGTGTCACCTTTAGAGATGGTGTTAGACACTGTGCATGGGACATGTAGGTGAGTGACTGTGGAAACATGTATGTTAGTGACTATGGGAACATGTAGGTGACTGTCACTATTTGCCTATGTTACTTTTTCCATAAACAATTTTATTTCATTTATGTTCTTGGTATATGGTATATGACAGCTATAAAGTTGGTGTTTATTTGTTTGCTGTTGCTTTAATTCTCTCCAGGCAGTACAGGAGAAGTAGTAGCTCTCACGAAAGGCTATAACTAAGAACAATCTTAAGAAACCTCAGAAATCTACTCTAACTCAACAACACAAATACCAACACAGAAGCACAAAATTCATGAATAATCTCTAAGTCCAAAACAAAGAAATGGTGAAAACTCCTAAGAATCCAAAACTATCTAGTTTTTACAATTCTCATTGACCCCACATGTGAGGTCACTCATTAAAAAAAGAAAAAGGTAATTCAAAGCAATAAGATAATCTCTTGCTTGATTTTTGTCAATTGAAGATTTTTGAGCAAAAAAAAAATGAACTAAGAAGCTTCAACAATAAAGAAACATCTATAAAAAAAAAATCTGTAAAACAAAAAGTTCAATAAACCAAATCAACAGAGGACAGCAGTCACCAACAAGATGGATCTAGATGGCAGCAGAGTCCCAGAGAATGAAGATAGAGTTGAGCAACAACATTAAGATAACAACACCCACCAAAGCAAGACACCCACACTAGCGCCCAAGCCCTCTGGGGGGCCCTGGGAATATGGCTCAGGTTGTAGAGTGCTTGTCTTGCATATGTCAAGTTCTGAATTTGATCCTCATAAAAACCAGAACTAGTGTGCATACAATCCTGTATGTGCGACAGAGGCTGAGACATCAGAACTTAAGCTCATCCTTAGTTATAGAACAAGTTGAGGCAAAAACTGAGTTAATAGCTGGTCGGTGGTGGTATAGACCTCCAGAGGCAGTCAGATCTCTGTGAGCTCCAGGTCAGCGAGGGCTACACAGAGAACCTGTCTTGAAAAACCAACAAACAAAAAAAAAAAACAGATAACAGAGACCCTGTCTCAAAAACAAACAACAAACAAAACCAAAAATTATTTTTTTAAAAGAATTACATATTTATTTTATGTATGTGAGTACATTGTAGCTATCTTCAGACACACCAGAAGAGGGCATCAGATACCATTACAGATGGTTGTGAGCCACCATGTGGTTGCTGGCAAATGAACTGAGGACCTCTGGAAGAGAAGTCAGTGGGTGGTTCTTAACTGTCGAGCCATGTCTCCAGCCCCCAAACCAAAAATTATTAAGAAGCTTAATCTACAACTTTGTGTGTTATAAGAGAGGGAACTAAAATATAAACTGAACGCATAGAAAACCTAATCATATCCACACAGACGTAAGTATCTGAGGGAGGAAGAAGTGAGTTCTGTGTCTGTGCTGAGTCAACACCTCAAAGTTTGTTAACAGAAAATAGTGTCTTCCTCCCAGCACTATGTGATCTATGAACCAGCCACCAGAATTCCTAACTCCTCCTAGTCATCAAATTCTTTGGCTCTTCACCAGTCTCTGCTCTCACAGAGGAATGTTAAGCAGGTGAAGACAAGATCAAAGTGTCCCTTAGGAGCCACGTTGTCACCTGATTGGTGGAGCACATGCCTGCCGTGCACTAAGCCCTGGGTACAACACCCAGTGCCACCTAAGTCAGGTGTAGTGTGTGCCTGTTTGCTGTGCACTCCAAGGATAGAGGATGAGACATTCAAGGTCATCCTGCATCTCTAGACTCTTCCTAGTAGACTTTTAATTTGTTTTAAATAACTAAAAGTCTCTAGGGTGTTTTGTTAGCTGTTTCCTCCATGAATAAACTTACTCTATTTTAAACTATAGATCTGTATCTGCCTTTGAGGATTGGTGTAGCAGGGATTCACTTTTTCCTCATTTTATGTGTTATATTGTTCATGCTATTGAAGTCTCTAGCTATTTCTCCCCTAAGTATTGTGTTGCGCAGAAACAATGTTCCTTGACCATCTAGTCACTGATGTCAAAAATACAATGTCATCTCCATGGGGGAATTTTGGTGCTCCTTTCTAGAAACTGGGTGTGCCTGTTAATTTGGGAGACAGGGACTAGCTGGAAACCACTATGCTGTCTGCTGCCTGCAGTGATTTGTTCAATTTCCATCTTTCTCTGCCCTGTCCCCCAACTCCCTTTATTTATCTGCACCTGATCATTGGGTTTGTGTGATAACAACAGGTGTGGTATTTTTTAAGAAGAAAAACAATTAATACAAATCCTTTATATAAGCTGAATTTTAAAATTAGTGCATGATAGGAAATTTTTATGTAACTCACCTTTGGGAAATATTCCTTAACTTTTCTTTGATAAAATTTCATTAAATTTGACCCACATGAAACCAAAAGAAAAAAAAAGAAAAAGAAAACCTAATCATAGAAACTAGCATAAAATTCCCCCAAATGTAGGAAAAGAAATGGACATCTAAGTACAGTAAGCATTTAGCATGGGCATACTATAAATGAAATGCCACCAAGAGCAAGGAATAAATAAAAATTAGGAGACAGTAGAGAACTGTCAATTTACTTACAAAATCTATCAAGGTAAAGCAATAACAGAAACATGAAGCCCAGAAGAACCCAGATAATATGCCCTGAAATAACTGCCAACTAAAATTATTATACCCAACAAAAATATCCCTTAAAAGTTAAAAGGGTGCTGGGCGGTGGTGGCGCACGCCTTTAATCCTAGCACTTGGGAGGCAGAGGCAGGTGGATTTCTGAGTTCGAGGCCAGCCTGGTCTACAGAGCGAGTTCCAGGACAGCCAGGGCTATACAGAGAAACCCTGTCTCAAAAAACCAAAAAAAAAAAAAAAAAAGTTAAAAGGGTAACGAAGACTTGATGATGATGAGCATAACCAAAGCAATAATGACCATTACCTGAGCACAGCAAATGACACATATGGGAAGCCTACAGAGAAGCTGAGAACAGACAAATGATATCAAAAGTTTGCTGAGGAGCAAATCTCACTAGTTGAAGAAATAAATGAATAAGAACTAAGAAAGAGCTAGACATTAATAACTCAGTAAAGCAACAAATCTCCAAAATGAAGAAAAGAGAAATCATTACAGACCTTCCAATTAACTCTTCAGTTAAAAGACACATTATTTGAAAATATTCAAACACAAGATCCAACTATTAGCTGTTTTCTAGGAACTTATCTCCTGGGTAAAGATATGTATAAACTAAGAAGGAAAGGACAGAAAATTATATCTAAATAAGTAAATTCATAAAAGCAAGGAAGAGCAAACATATTGTCAAATCAAACTTCAAATCATAATTAAAATTGAAGGAGTTTACTGCATTATGATGAAGGCAACAAACTAACAAAATACTTGACTATCTAAGCTTCAAATATTGATGCACTAATTTTATGTGACAAACACTACCATACAGAGAGGTCCAAATATAGTGGTAACTGACAACTTCAAGAACAGGTTCTCATCACAGCTGAATTCTACCAGACTTAAAGAACTACCCTCAACACTTCTCAAACTACCTTGAGATATAAAAAAAAAAGGGGGGGGGGGACCATGGCTGAATCATTCTCGTCTCCATTACCTCCATCCCAAATTATATAAGGATACAATAAGGAAAAAACAATAGGTTGATTTTCTTCATGAATATAGGCATAAAATTCCTCAACAAAATGTTTGTGAACTGGAGCTAGAGAGTTAGCTCATCAGTTAGGAGCACTTGCTCAAAGACTTCCTGAAAAAGATCCAGGAACACAGAGAACAGCCACAAGAATCAACAAATGGTATTGCACGAACTTCAGCAGCTCCTGACAGTAAAGGAAACCACAATAGTTCCCAACTATTATGAGAAAAGATTAGGGGCTGGAGAGGTGGCTCAGCAGTTGACAATATATGTTGCTCTTGCAAAGGACTCACATGGTAGTTCACAACACTCTGTAATCCCAGTACTAGTGTATCTATCCAACAGACACACACAGTGCACATACATGCATGCAGGCAAAATATTCATACACATTTCAAAAAGTAAAAGGAAACAAAAAAAGTTTAAAAAAGAAAAATGGTTGGTATTTGGGTTCTAATTAAAATAAACAAACAAAAAACCTAAACACCAAACACACCACGAATTAGGCTACCAATAAAAGAAGAAAAAAGAAACAAAAATTTCTCAAAGGAAAACCAGCAAGACGGGTAGGGGTGCTTGCTACCTAGCCTGACAATCCCCAGAACCCACAGAGCAGGGGACCTTGTAGGTTGTCCTCTGACCTTCGTATACAAGCTGCTGAAGCATGTGTATAGCTACATACATGTACATGTGCACATATACAAAAAAAGTCAACATACTACAAATGACTGATATGCGATGGAAAAAGTTCAATAGTTTTAGTCACCAGAGCAATGCAATGCAAAACTACACTGAGGTTCCATCATCTCATCCATCAAGAATGAATGGAAAAGAAAATGTAAATATCACTTTTTTTTTTTTTTTTTTTTTTTGGTTTTTCAAGACAAGGTTTCTCTCTGTAGCCCTGGCTGTCCTGGAACTCACTCTGTAGACCAGGCTGGCTTCGAACTCAGAAATCTGCCTGCCTCTGCCTCCCAAGTGCTGGGATTAAAGGCGTGCGCCACCACCGCCCGGCTCACAGATATTTTTTAGCCATTTAAAAAAAAAATGGGGCTGGACAGATGGCTCAGTGGCTAAGAGCACTGGCTGCTTTTCCAGAGGACCCAGGATCAGTATTTAGCACCCACAGGGGCTCACAACTCTGTCCTCGTTCCAGAGGATCTGACGCCCTCTTCTGGCCACTCCAGGCACTGCATGCTCATGGTGCACTGATACTGTACAGGTCAAACATTCATACATATAAAAGAAAAACAATTTCAATTTGTTCAAAAAACAACAGTATGCTGTTTTCAAGAAAAAAGAAGTAGAGATCATCATGTAAATGAAATAAGCCAGACCAAAAACAAACAAACAAACAAAAAACAACAACAAAAAAAAACCCCCAAGTATCTCACATTTTGTTTGTGGAAATTCAATAATGAAAGTAGAAGAGGCAACTTGGGCAGAGAAGGTGATGAGGACGTAATGTACAAATATCGGCAGGAACCATTTACACACACGAGAAACAACGCACTATCCTGTACAATTAAAAGAACACTTTATAAAAGAACGAGAAAGAGAAAGGAAATGTAAGCAGTCTAATCCCAGACAAGACGGCACTACTAAAGGCAATCTCCAGACTGTCTGCGCTTCAGTAGTAACAGTTTCTCGGATTATAAAATTAGCACAAGCCCATCAGAGTTCTGGGCAGCATGCTATATTCCACCGTATCAACAATTCTGAAGGAAACGCAGTTCACACCCAGTGGGACAAACAGTTCCTTTCTATCAGTTTAGTCAGGCCTTATTACCCGTAAATAAATATTTTAAATGGTGCTCACGTGAACGACTAGCTGCTCTTGCTTCTTTTATTTAAGATTTATTTTATGTATATGAGCACACTGTAGCTGTCTTCAGACACACAAGAGGGCATCGGATCCCATTACAGATGGTTGTGAGGCACCATGTGGATGCTGGGATTTGAACTCAGGACCTCTGGGAGAGCAGTCAGTGCTCTTACCCGCTGAGCCATCTCTCCAGCCCCCAGTTGCTCTTACTTCTAACAGTGATCAGGAATACATATTTGGTAAGGCGGCATGCTGCCATTGCAGGAAATCTTATCGTACTTAAAGATATAAAACAACGATGAGGCCAGAACTGAACTCAGTGGATGTTTATATGGTAAAACAGATGATACTGAGAGGTTGTTTTTGAGACAGAAAATACAACTTCTAATTAAGCACTCAATTCCTTATAGTGAACACAAGAGTTTTTGATCCCAAAATTGTTACCACGACTACTTTCCCCCACAGGGGACTTTTTTCTGCCACAACCTTCCAGCCATGCAATCCAGCCTATGCTCTGCTTGCTGGGTGCCCAGAATTCAATAAGAGAGAAATTAGATATACACATCAGTTAGAGGTATCAATACAACACAGGTCTGTTATATGCGTTCTGGAGAAAGAGACAAGTTTCACAAGAAACACTCAATTCTTTAAAAAAGACAAGAAAAGAAGCTTTACCCTGGATTAATTAGCTATAAACACTGGGAACTTAGAAAGGACCAGAGCTGAGGCTAACAATGGTGACCATTATCGTTATATGGCATTTATTTCCAAGATCACCTCTAATGCAGTGATTTTTATCTAGGATCACCTGGGGTATCTGAAGGTTCTAGACTGTGAAAATAAACTTCGCCATAGGAATGTGATGAGTGAGCATGAAGAAATGTGGCCCAGTAATGTGAACTTCCCAGTAACCACATAACAGCAACAGGAGAGACAGAGCCTACGTGAAGGAAGCAGCCCAAGAAACACCTCTGTGTTCTCAACGAAGGACTTTATACCTAGATGCATGAAACATTGGGTCACGTTAACTTGTAGTTTGAGGAACCATGCAAAAGCAAAAGGGTGTCCACACAAGGATCTCTCCATTTCACTTAAGACCAAGTTTTAAGAAAGGGAGGCCTGATGCCCAAGGTTGATCCATACATGCGCCATTCATAAACAACATGTCTCCACATACAGGAATGCATTCACACATCATAGACAGACATACATACACATTAAAAAGGAAGAGGACGAGGAGGAGGAGGAGGAGGAGGAGGAGGAAGAAGAAGAAGAAGAAGAAGAAGAAATAATAATAAGAAGAATAATAATAAGAATAATAATAAGAATAATAATAATGGCATTTTGGTTAGTCTTAATTTTGTTAGTTGGTTTATCCAGGATCATATACAGAATTACTGACATTGGTTTTTGAAAATATATACTGGTATTACTATTATAAACTCATAAAATAACCACCACCAAACTTTAGATCTCTTTTCTCATGTTTGTGTGTGTTTGTGTGAGGAAGGGGGAAGAGATGGAGGGGGAGGGAGGGAGAGAGAGAGAGAAAGAGACAGAGGTAGAGACAGAGAACCAACTACACAAAAAGGCTTGAGGAATTATTTCCAGTACTGCCATGAACAAGGAAAGGAAGTAGTTATATTTCCTCTGTCCTGTTATAAGAACTTAATATGTTAGTTTGCTTGTTTGTTTCCCTAATGTCAAATTGTAATCAAGGCCTCAATCAAATCCTTTATCTTATAATAGTTGTCTTGGTCATGGTGTCTCTTCACACAACAGAACAGTGACTAAGACGCCATCAAGGTCCAACTTGGTGAACTATGGGGGTTTTCTTTGAGGAGGGGGCATTATTTACAGGAATATGGGTGAAAGGTTACTCACATTAATAGAAATGACTCAATCCAACTGAATCACCAGCATGGGTAACAGCTCACAAAGCTGGGAGCCTGGAGCACACTGTACAGCCTGCAAGCAGCTCACCAGGTTGGAGAGGGTCCCTTCCAACCTAAGAGGTGCCTTAGTTGGTCTACACCTCTTCCAGACAGCTCGGCAGGTTTCTGCTTCTCCCAGGCAGCTGGTCTGGTCTCAGAGTTTTTGTATCCTGACTTGTCTGAGAGAGACTGTCAACATTCACTGCTTACTCTGGCAGGAGAGGATGTAGTCAATCTGCTCAGTTTCAGGGACTTCCTGAAGCTGTTTTGAGTTGTTTACCTTTCTGCCTAAGCAGCTTCCCTGGAGAAGACTATTATGCAACAGACTGCAAAGTAGTCGAGGAAAGGGGAAAATCTAAATGTGAATTCTTATCACCACACTACATTTTTCTAACATGTATAATTATCACCTTTGGCTTAAACTACAGTTTTTCTTAAGAGTGATACTAATGATAAGAGAGATCATTTCTTACTAAATTCTAGACAAGCTTGCCAAGGATAAGCAAGCTACTCTCTTAATTCCCTCCTGGTTCTCCTGATTGGGTAATAGAGGAACTCCCGGTTTGGGGTTGCTGCTGCTAATCTCCTCTTTGAACAAATACAGACATGTCCCAGGTCCAAGTGTTGCTACATGGGCAGGCTTTCTTCCCGTAGCTTACATCTAACTACAGAACTGTATTTCATGGGTCATGTTCGTAGTGACTTTGTACTTACCTTCTACTTACAGAACATTTTACTTCTTTTCCATTCACAGTAATAATTAATATCTATGATATCCACTTATTAAAACAATCTCAAGTGTATACATGAGTCATTTCAAAAAATACCAGATACATATTATTTGTACATGAAATAAACTTAAGAAAACCCCACTCTTAAGACAAGATAAAGGCCCTATTTCCTGTGCTGCACTGCAGTCCTTTTTCTTTTCGGGTCCCAGGCGCTGCAGGAGCCGAGGGCTGCCGTGCAGACATGGCCAAGTCCAAGAACCACACCACACACAACCAGTCCCACAAATGGCATAGAAATGGCATAAAGAAACCCGGGTCACAAAGAAACGAATCTCTTAAGGGGGTTGACCCCAAGTTCCTGAGGAACATGCGCTTCGCCATGAAGCACAAGAAAGGTCTGAGGAAGATGCAGGCCAGCAATGCAAAGGCAGTGAGTGCACGCAGAGGCCATCAAGGCCCTTCTGAAGCCTCAGGCCATCAAGCCCAAGATGCCAAAGGGCCCCAGCCGCCTGGCTTTCATCGCTCACCCCAAGCTTGGGAAGTGGATTTGAAGCTACATGGCTAAAGGTCATAAGCTCTACCAGCCAAAGCCCAAGGTTCAAACCAAGGCAGAGGCCAAAGCTCCAGCTAAGGCCCAGGCTTCATCTCCAGCTCAGGCTCCCAAAGGTACCCAGGCCCCAGTGAAGGCCCCACAGAAAAGGCTCCTGCCAGTGTGAAGACAGATGGACTGCTGGGACACACCTACCCACACACTATTTGCAGATGACCAGTGTCCTATGCTGTTTCTACAAATAAACTTGAGGCTAGTGGGGGGTGGGGGGAGAGAGACAAAGATGGTAGGATGGCTCATTGGTGAAGGGCATACACGGATGCAGAGGAGTTCAGGGAATCCTTTCTCCACGAGTCACGATCCCAGAACTACGTCAAGACCTCACGTCCAAACAGCCCGTGCTGCTGATAGCAAGGACATATACTCCATACTCAACCACAGTTAAGTTTCAAGTCTCTTCACAAAGTCTGCTTTACCTACGAACATTTCTACCTCCTTACTTAACAAATGAAATAGTATATTAAGATGCATTTTTCACTAAGTCTCCCTGCTTCCTAGTGGTCCCAAACAGTTGGATTTGGGGCTATCCTGCTCTACCACTGGGAATTAAAGAAAAAAATAAAGAAAAAAAAGAGAGAGAGATGATGAATTATAATGGATTTTCTATGTGGTACAAAGGGCAATTCCTTAAGAAGTAGTAGAGGAAAATCTTGGAAACAATTTGATTTTTAATATTTCATGGTAATTTCCTCTAACCATAATTCTCCCAATTACTTGGGGTGTTTTAGTTTGGCTCCTGTTGGTGTAATAAAGGCTGTGACCAAAAGCGCAATGGGAGGAGAGGGTGTGTTTGGTTTACACAGCCACATCGCAGCCCATCACTGAGGAAGTCAGGGCAGGACTCAGGCCGTAACCCGGAGGCTGGAGCTGAAGCAGAGTCCACGGAGGAACGCTGCTTACTGGCTCGCCTGACAGGCTTGCACAGTCTGCTCTTAGATCTCACAGGACCACCTGCCCAGGGCGGTACCACCCCCACATCCACCGTTAATCAAGAAAAGGCCCCGGGGGCTGGAGAGATGGCTCAGTGGTTAAGACTGACTGCTCTTCCAAAGGTCCTGAGTTCAAATCCCAGCAACCACATGGTGGCTCACAACCATCTGTAATGAGATCTGATGCCCTCTTCTGGTGTGTCTGAAGACAGCTACAGTGTATAATAATACAGTGTATGATAGTAAATAAATCTTTAAAATAAATAAATAAACAAATCTTTAAAAAAAAAAAGAAAAGAAAATGTCCCATAAAATGACCACAGGACAACCTTACTAAAGCAATTCTTCAGTTTAGATGTCCTCTTCAGATGTGTTGACCAAAGCTAACCAGCATAAACTGGGTCTCACTGTGTAGCTCTGGCTGGTCTAGAATACACCAGGCTGGCCTCAACATTAACAGTTATCCTCCAGCCTGAGTCTCCTGGGAACTGGGGCTACAGGCACTGGCTACCATGCCAGGCTTTCCAACAACATTCTCCGCTCGTGATGTCCCTCATGTCTAGCGCCGCTCATCATAACCTCTCCCGGCTTGTAAGCAAAGAAGTGTTGTGCTTCTGTGTTCTGTTTGGCTTTTCTCTCGTCCTGTATGCGTCAAGCATCTCACTCTGCATCTTCTACATCCATGTCCTCGGCTTTACCATGAGATTCTATATTACTTACAAACCTGCCTAACCTTCTTCAATGGTTGGAAGTCTGAGGACTTGTCTGGTGTATTTACAGACCAAATAGTTGTATCCTCGGCGACAGGGAAAATCCACAATGCACAGACCTGGCATGGTACAGTGGACAGAGTTAATGCAAAAGCCGTAAGTCAACGTTTTACAGCACTAAGTTCCATGTAGCTAAACCTAAAGATACTCATCTGATAATCAATCTAACAAATGTTATTTATCAAACCCAAAACTAGAGGTTTTTTAAAATTTATTCTTCTCTCATACATCAACCCTCAATGACACTCTCCCTCCCTCCACTCCTCCCAGCCCTGCCCCACCAGATCCCTCCTCCCTTCAGAAAAGAGCAGGCCTCCCAGAGACATCAAAGCAACACAGCATTAGATAAGCTGGAGACTTAACTCAGTGGCAAAGCATCTGTCTCATATGCAAAAGCGTCATTCTCCAGCACCACTCAAAACAGAACAAGACAAAAGCAAATCTCTGACGCCAACAACTACTCTTTACTCTGCTTTGAGTAGATTTATTTAGCATTGTTCAATTGCTATTTTCCCTTGTAATTCCATAAGCAATGTTAGAACTTTCTGTTGGCTCTACATCCAAATTATGTCTTAAATATTACTCCACTACCAAGTCATCAACTCTTTTCCTTTCTAGAACAGCTGCCTGACTGTATTTGAAATGTGACTATGGCCACTGAGAAAACGGAGGTTGGAATTTTATTGAGTTTGATTAACGTACATTTCAGTGACCATGTATGACTTCTGAGTACCACGCCACACAGTGTGGGTGCACACGTTATGGTAACAGGACTACCGCGGGTCTCTGCTCCTCTCAAGCACCTCACGCCCGTCGCACTGTGGGATCCTTTTTCAGTGATGGCTCTTCATGGCATCTCTCTGCTTCGGGACATCCTGTCACGCTAAAAACAGGATCCCCATCCCTGCTTTAGTTTACAGGTCCCTACGTGATTCTCTGCAGGCTTCTCTCCACTGCAACCACTCACTGGTTCTCTCTCTCCCCATTTTGGTCAAGGCACGCCCAACTCTAGCCATAGAGATCGGCTGGGCTCCTCACTTCATTCAGTAATGTGAGACCCGCTCTTCCCCACAAAGAGGCTCTTCAGCCTGAAGCGGTCGCACTATCCAATCCTCCCTCATGCAGTTATCCAATTACACAGGGCGTCACAGCATTTTCAATTCCTGACAATATGCTTCAGAGCTTTCGCTGAATGTTCTTCACACCAAAACGTAAAGCGCATCGAGTGTAGAGTTTGTTTCATTAAACGGTGACCCCTGTGCCTGGGACAGTTCGTCACAGAGATTTTTAGAATGTTTAATTTTTACTCTCACATTCATATAGCAAATATTCGGGCAGTGCTAACCCTCTGAAGGGCCCACGTTGGAGAACGGGTGGAACTGAGGCTGAAAACAGCTTAGACCTTACGGAGCAGATCAGCACTGAACTCCCCTGAAAGTTCTTCAAGCCATGAATTAATTCAGTTAAAACAGAAAAGCAGCCTTGAAATTGGCATGCTGATGTGTAAGCCCAGGCTGGCTTAAACTCCTGGGCTTCTTGCCTCAGTCTCTGAGTTTTATGGCCATGAGTATGTGGCACCCTGCCTGGCGGAGACAACGTCTGGCACCACGCCCGGTTGAGATGTGTCTTTTAGTGGTAAAGCATCTTCCATTTGGAAAGAGCAGCACGCCCCGTGTACTGACAGGCTGCAGAATGGAGCTGCACTGGTGTGTTCAGCTCGGCAAGGTTTTTTATGCCACAGAGAAACAAGAGCTGTTGTCCTGGAGAAGTAGAGGAGGGAGAAAACCATCGGCAGGAGCTATCTATCAGATGATGTTCTCCTGTCTTTCTGGGAGCCTTACAGGATACCTAACAGGCATTTCAAGACATAGATATCCACCTTGAGCATAAGTCTGCCCTTGACCGCAGGATGGATGGGGGAGTGCAAGAACTTGTATGTGCTATTAATGAAGAGTATTTCATCGTTCTTAAACCTAAGTCTACACACTTATGGCCTGATATTGCAGGTGTTTGCAAACACTATTATACCTTCCTAGAATCGGTAGCATTCCTTCAGCACTAAGGTTCTAAACTAAGGTTTTAGATAAGCAAATTCTACATTCCTTACAGAACCGTTCTGTTCTAACCCTGTACAATGTCGCACGGCTTTCCCATGAGGAACGAATTCTGATCACTTACGTTTCACTCTCAATGTCCATTTTAGACATACCTGACAAGCGCAACTGGTTTTTAGCTTAATTTAAACCGACTGCTTGTTTAACTGACTGCAACAAAAGTAATCTATCCCAGAACAGGTAATTCCTAAAAATCAAACCAAGAGACAGTGACTTAGAAATGAATGACAAATGTCCTTATGTTTTGAAGGATGATCACTTTAAAAGCAGTGCAGACAAGCGGTATACGCTCTTCTAGCCGGGCTGCCTTGTCAGGCCTCAGTAGGAGAGGAGGCACCTAGTTTCACAGAGATTTGACTGGGGGGGGGGGTGCCCCCCCAGAGGGGAGAAAGGAAGCTCAAGCCAAGACCCCAGGATACGGGGAAGGTTAAAAAAAAATATTGTCTTGTATATCTAAACAAACAAACACACACACACACACACTCACTTCCTAAGAGATATTCCCACCCCCACCCCCCATCCCCTGTATCCTTCTCTTGCTGGCCACATTTATCTTCAGAGAGTCTCCAGAGGAAGTGGCTGGACAGATGATTAAAGCAGATGAAAGCACTTACTCCCTTCCATAGGACCCAAGTTCAGTTCCCAGAATCCACTGTAACTCCCAGTACTATACGTCTGGCTTCATCTGGTATCTGCACACACACACACATGCATAACCCACACAGAGACAGTTTTTAACACACACACACACACACACACACACACACACATACACACACACACACACACATAAAAATAAGTCTGGCGCACACATATAATCCTCAGGGCAGATGTAGGCAGATCTTGGAGTTTGAGGCCAGTCTGGTCTACAGAGAGAGTTCCAGGACAGTTAAAGCAACACAGAGAAATCCTATCTCAAAAAAAAAAAAATAAGCAAATAAACATTCCACAGTCATTACCTCTAAGTTAATGGTGGTGAGATAGAATCTAGTAAAGGAAAAAATATGAAAAGCCTTCCTGCTAATAAGACATGTGAGAGGAAAAGTATTCATTATTCAAACAGCAACACTAAAAAAGAGCTGAAGCAGCAAACCTGGTCGCAATGGTGGCTTCTGGGAACTTAAGAGTTCAGAAGGGTCCTCACCACTTCCAGAACCCGATATGGGAACTTTTTTGAATGGTTTGCTATGTCTAAGTGGTTTGTGCAAACAAGGTGGTTTGCACTGGACGCCAGCTCTCCTGGGAATCTGGGACTTTAAACATGTGTCAGACCACGTGCGCCCATATAGTCAACTATGAGTAAAAACCTGGGGTCTGGTTCTCTTCCTGGGTTTGGGGTGAGATTCCCAGGAAGGCAACAGTTACACATACTGTCAACTCACTACTGGGAATTAAACATATCTGTGGGACTCCAGTGGGAGAGGATTCTTGAAGTTTGTGACTATTTCCTCCAGACTTTGCCCAATTGCTTTTTCTCTTTGCAGTCCCTTTGTGTTCTTTGTCATTTAAAATCTTGTTCTGAGTCCTCTTAGTAAATCATGGAACACAAGGTTAACTTTGGGGACCTTTAAAGCTAGCTAGAATAATATCTATAGGCAATGCCTGAAACCACCAGAGGATAAAACATAACAAATTCACAATAATGTTTTAGAGCAGCAGTGGAGCTGGGAAGCAAGTAAATTAGACTCTATTGTTTCTAATTCAATTCTCACAAGTTTCTCTCCTTTTCTTCTCTTTTTATTGATTGTGGGTCATGCCTGCATATCAATGTAATCATTTCTTCGTTTTGTTGCATATTATCTATCTGGGACCAATGTCTCCCTTCTGCCTGAACAACATGCTTAAGCTACTGTAATCTCCAGAAACAGTTTCTTGTAGCTTTGTTTATGGAAGCTATTTTTCTATGACTAGAAATTCTTCAGTACTGCAAAGGTTTTGCTGCACTGTCTTTTTTTTTTTTAAGATTTATTTATTTATTTATTTTTAAAAATTTATTTATTTATTATACGTAACTACACTGTAGCTGTCTTCAGACACTCCAGAAGAGGGCATCAGATCTCATTATGGATGGTTGTGAGCCACCATGTGGTTGCTGGGATTTGAACTCAGGACCTTTGGAAGAACAGTCAGTGCTCTTAACTGCTGAGCCATCCCTCCAGCCCCAAGATTTATTTATTATGTATACAGCTTTCGGTCTGCATGTATGCCTGCAGGCCAGAAGGAGGCACCAGATCTCACTATAAATGGTTGTGAACCACCAAGTGGTTGCTGAGAATTGAACTCAGGACCTCTGGAAGAACAATCAGTGCTCTTAACCTCTGAGCCATCTCTCCAGCCCCCTCACTGTCTTCTTGGATTTTTGTTTTTCCCAGCGGTATGTATCCTGTCATCCTTACCATTGCTCCTCTGACAATCAGTGCATCTCTTCTCTTTGGTGACTTCTGTTTTTCTAATCACAGATTTAGAACATTTATTTATGGATGTCCCTCAGTGACCCTTCCTTTTCCGTATGTTTGAGGATCATGAGGATGACAGCTATCCTTGGCTGTCAATCTGACTACATTTGGGACTAACTAAAACTGAAGCCGTTGGGTCTACCTGTGAGGGATTCTTTTTCTTAACTAAATCATGCAGAGACCCACTTTTAATCCGGACCTTCTGAGGAGGGAAGATCCACCTCTGAACTGGGCCACACCTTCTGTTGGCAGCCATTTGAAGGTCATGGGGTAGGAGGCTTTAGCCCTTTGCCTGCTTGCTCACACCCTGCAGGGACACATTCCTCCACTGGTGCTACAGCCCATTCCTCTGGGATTCCAGGTCACACAGAAGACTTATCTGTGACATCCAACCTCCCGTGATGAGCAGCTGCTAGACATCTGGACTTTTTGATGGCACACAGCCATTGCTGGAGTAGATAGACCCCAGCCTGTAAGCCATTCTAATAAATGCCCCCGATGGGCATGCATACAAACACGAATGTATATATGTACGTATACATTCATTCTATAAGTGGTGTTCCTCTAGAGAATCCTGACTAATACATGAAGATTCCTAATTTTTAACAATTTTTAGAAAATGTTAGGTCAGCCGGGCGGTGGTGGCGCACGCCTTTAATCCCAGCACTTGGGAGACAGAGGCAGGAGGATTTCTGAGTTCGAGGCCAGCCTGGTCTACAGAGTGATTTCCAGGACAGCCAGGGCTACACAGAGAAACCCTGTCTCGAAAAACCAAAAAAAAAAAAATCTTGTTAAAAAAAAAAGGAAACGTTAGGTCATATTTTCTCAAGTTTTTATTCCATGCCTCTTTGTCCTCTTCCTCGAGGATTCAAATCTCACAAGAATTACTAGGTCACGTACAGTTTTCATATTCAGTGATATCCTGTTCATTTCCGATCTTAGTAAATTTATTGCTCTGTTAAGTTTTTTGTTGCTATGGCGAAAATAGAAACACAACGACAACCAACAACGACAACCAAAAACGACAACATGAAGGAGGGATGGTTAACTTTGGCTCATGGGTTCAGCCCATGGTCATCTGGTTCCACTGACTGTGAGCTGTGGCGAGGCACAGCACAGGTGGGGAGCTGATACTGGGACAAAGGGACTCACCTCGCAATGGGCAGGAAGGAGAACTGAAGGGAAGAAAGAGGAGGAAAAGGAGAGGGGTGAGGGGAAGAGGGAAGGGAGACGGAGAGCTCCGGGACCTAGGCTCCCAGAGGCCCACCGCCCCACTAGGCCACACCCTCTAATAGCTAATTCTGCTAAGAATTTTTCGGTGGATTAGCCCACCACTGAACTTAGTACCCTCAAAATGTAGGCACCTCAATAGTATAATCAGTCGGTTCGGGACATTTATACCAAAACCCTAACGTCCCTAACAGTTGGGTCTCTGAACATTTATACAGTAACATAGTTGGTATACAGCGTAAAATTTATTTTGTTTTTCGAGACAGGGTTTCTTCTATGTAGCCCTGGCTGTCCTGGAACTCACTCTGTAGACCAGGCTGGCCTCCAACTCAGAAATCCTCCTGCCTCTGCCTCCCAAGTGCTGGGATTAAAGGCATGTGCCACCACCGCCCAGCTATAAAATTTATTTTAATCTATCTAACGATTTTAACATTTTTGCTATTTATAACTCAGTCTTGATTACTGATTTATCCTCTCGTTATTTTTCTGCTTATTTGACTCCCCGGGCATTTTTTTTTTAATGAATTTTATGTTGTTGAAATGTTCAGTTGCCAGTGAAATTATTTGAGGAATTGGAAGTTTGATTTTTTTTTTTAAGGTCTTGTTTTAAGATGACTTAAGCTTATTCAGGCCAATGCCCAGTGTGGGCGAACAACTGTTTCCTACTAGGGAACTTGCCCCTTGCATGCCCCAATACTTGGGTGTCTTGAGGTTTCCTAGTCTGCTTCTTGGAGGCAGGGGTATCACTGGCCTAATATGAGACAAATGCTATTTCTTCTAGTTCTTTTGTTTGGTTCAACCTTGGGTGGTTTCCTCGCACACATGAAATTCTGGTTACTTAGCTGGAAACTCAAAGGCTCCTCTGTGGGCCTCCAGCATCTTCCTCCTCACCCCACTATTCGGGCGCCTTGACACCCAGCTTCCTGAGCCCAGACAGTCATTTCTCTACCAGGTCTCTCCTCTCTGCTGCCACATCCTGGAAACTATCTCAATGTGATAAGCTGCGAGATCACACGGCCCAAGCTGTGTCCTCGCCGTGGGGATCGCTGCCTTGCACTGCCTGATGTTCACTGTGTAGAAAGTCTTTCGGAGAGTTTACCTATATTCTAGTTTTTGCGGGAAGTCGGGTAAAGTGCGTTCCTGTCATTCCATCTTTGCTAGAAGCAGAACTCTCACAAGATTATTCTATTTATTTCTCTAAACTAAGTCACAGTAAATGGCATCTCAGCCCAATCTCCCCTGATGGATTGGGGTCAGATCTTACACGGTTAAGAGGTTGGCCCTTTAGATTATTTCTGTGGGCCTTTTCATTAACTGCCTTAAAGCAGGCCATTCTTCTGTTTAAAAGGCACATTTGAAAGGAATAGTATTAAGGCTAAGGAATGTTAATGCTGTGAGGAAGAATGTCTGGAAGTTTGTGCTGCTAAAGTCAATTACAACGTGATTTTCCTTTTTCACAGTTTCTCTAAGAAGAAATTTTTTTTTTTAACAATTCTTGCCAGTGAAAAGAACATTCATAGAGACAGCACAGAGATACTGAATGCACGGACAGAAGAAGAATGGCTGGCCTTGAGGAAGACCGACCATAGAGAAATCCTGGAATCCAAGTCCCTGATACACAGACACTTGAGATTATCTTCCTTGTGTTTGAGGGCTATCCTGATCTTTCTACACAAAACCCAGTATTTACTTCAGTGATATGGAAGGAAGATATATTGAACAGCCATCTGGAATCATTACTATCACTTTTATCCTCCAATAAATGTCAAAAAATAGATACGTAGTGAGTTCATGTGAGAGAAGCCACCAGGACATGCGCTAGAACACAGGTCACCAAGCCATGGCCTTGGTCTGGCCTACAGGCCTGCCTTGGTAGGCATGCAGGACGTGACTGGCCACACAATATTTAACAGAGCTATATATTTTTAAGCCAATAGTTAGAAATTATAAGATTTCCATAAGTTAAGAGAGATTTCATACAAAAAATCCTGGGGAAGAGTTAGAGTTATGGTAACCCTCCACGTTTACTGTCATATCTCTTGTTACCATCGTCCTGCTCAGGGGCCAGGCTATTTATTTATTTATTTTTGCCGCTCCTGACATTTATGAGAAAAAATTTGGTAATTTCCCAACACGTTAAGCTATATGTTGTTAACTTAGAGAAATACATAAAAGCATAATCAAAATAGTCAATCCCTGAAAGGGAGGCTGCCTAGAAAGACACGCTGCGTGTGCGGCATTTCTACATGAAAAGGGAAGCCATGTTTGGCTTTAAAATGGCTTTTGTTTAACCCAGCGCTGGTCTCAGATAAGCCCAGCGGGTTCTACCCGCTGAGCCACAACACCAGCAAGCTTGGGAAGCCACTTTTGGAACACAGCTTCAAATGACAGAAATGCTTTCTGACTTCAGGAAGTATTCTAAAGTGTTTAAACAAAAAAAGGAAAGTTAGATATAGCTTATAGCTGGAAACCAGAAGGCTTGTTTGGAAGGTTCACAATGGAGAGTACTTAGAGCTGAAATGATGTTATCAGAAAATTACATTGAGATGTGTCCTTTTCAATCCACTGTTATTTAAGCAGGAAAAATAATCGAGGCATACAATAAGATAAGTGCATACTTAGTCTCCAGTATTGGTACTCAGGCTTAAACCAACAAAAGCAGAAAAACAAACATGGTTTTAGAAATTGCAGGGCGGGTGAGTTGACTCTGCTGTGCGTAAAGGTGATATTGTGCAAGCCCTGTGACCTGAGTTTGATCCCCAGAATCCACTGGGGAAGAAGGAGAGAATCAGCTACCCTAAGTTCCCATCTAATTTCAACATGCGCACGGTGGCAAGTAAGCACACGCGCACATACATGCATGCACATGCGCATCATACACACGCTAGTAATATAATTTTAATTCTTTAATTCAAAAATATAAAGCCTGGGTATGGCATGTACGCCTTTAGTCCCAGCACAGCAGCAGAGGCAGGTCGAGCTCTGCAAAACCGTGGCCTGGTCTATATAGCAAGCTACAGGCCAGCCAGGTGAGAATATGTATAAATAAATAAATAAATAAATAAATAAATAAATAAATAAATAGGAATTGCTAGTTTTTGCTCCCTAATCCTCTATAAGGAAATCCAGATAGATCAAAGCTCATCTTACAACCATAAAATGATCCAGCTTCAGTTTCATACAATATTTAGCAACGCCATTAAAAGGAAACTTCCAATTTAAATGCTGCAATGGGGGGGGGGAGTAACAGTTCAAAAGTGTCAGAAATTGACTAATTAGGTAATATGAGAAAAAAAGAAAAGAAAAATGTATGCTATTCCATGAAAAAACAAAAAGCAAGGAAGGCAGGCCTCCCTCCTATGCAGAAATTCTTCCCAGCAGCTGTATATTTCCTGTCAGGTGACACCAGCAATCATTCCTCCTGGCTTCTGACAACCAGGGGAAGGTCGGTTGCAGAGAGTCACCTCAGGGAGGGACCTAGGACTAAAGGAGAGATTCTCTGTTCCTCAGGGGGTACAGTACCCAGTCCTCTTGTTCTAGAGAAGCCTACAGATCAGATGCTGCAGAATAAACACCTGCTGCACTTACTTAAGTCTCCACGGCTGCTGTCTCTCTGCGGACAACAACCCGGTTGCTTTATGAGAGAGTCGTATGATCGTGTGAGCTAGCTGCCTGTGTACATGATTCCTAGGAACTGAAATGAAAGGTAGAAACAGACTCAAGGAAACGGTTAAGAGAGATTAGGGGCAAGAACTCTACATGCAAACTCCACGTCTCCATCCAACAAACAGCAAAGAAAGATCCCAAGCTCCCCCGAAAGAACTGACGGGAAAGGAAAGGAAAGGAAATGTGTTTGTAGTACAGCCAGTTATAGCTGCCAAACAGACCAAGGGACCATTTCAGATGCATGGAGTACTCAGTGCGGAGCTGACCAAAGCTACCAGGTGTGTCTTACTACGTTTATTATTTCCAGCCCCCAACCCAGTTAGAGACGGTTTTCCCTTGAAATACTTAGTGTGCAGTATTTATGTGTACAGGCTTGGAACCAGACTGTGTAGATACACAGTGTGGGCTTTCCTGCCTATTTTCTGTATTGCTTTGCATAAATTAATAGTGACATCTCAACGTCCACATCTGTAAGGAGGAGGACAATAGAACCACGTGCCATAAACTGCTCTGAGGGATGAAACTTTTACATCAAGCAGAATGTTTCAGGAGCCGATGACAATGTCACCATCTAAACTTCTCTGTAATACAGTCAAGTCAGCCTCAGGTGCTTCTTGTTTATGTAGTAAATGACTCTGCCTGAACTATACAATACACGGGAATCAATTAACCTACTTCACAATTAAAAGGAAATCTTCAGGCCAAATATCATAATCCATTTCTCAACTCAATAGATCCTTCTCAACTAATATTCTCTTACATAACCACCATTTTGGGCGTCTCCCCCAGTTTCTAACCTTTGTGTGAAACTTTTTATTTAAGCAAAGTTCCTTATTATTAATTCTTACTGATCACGGGAATTCACCTAAGAATTTAAAGACTCATCATTCCTTTCCTGTAAGCACACTATGTTGATCCTAGTTTTATATCACAATTGTAAAGTGATATAAGGCGCATCTGGATATCTACCATTTTCACAACGTCTTTATGAGCTTTTTTCTTTCCTAGCTGTGTAGGCACTCAATGCTGCAACCACATGTAACGTGTCAGTGGGTCAAGACCTTGAAAAGCACACAACAGACTGTTCTGAAAATGAGCTGTTGAAAGGTGGGTGAAATATTTCATAAAGGTAGGTTCTAAGTTAGAGTGCCCAGATCCCATCCATCTCTGCAAAGTTTGAGATCACTTCCTGACCCTATTCCATCACACTGCTCAATTCAAGATACTAATTACATGAGAAGTTGTGGTAAAGACATTTGGATGGGGAATCAGAGAGACCTGGGTTCAAATCTCTATCAACGGAGCAGTGTGACCGGTGGGGGGAAATTAAGTATTTCTGAGCCTATGTTCTCATCTATAAAATAGGATTAATGGCAGTATCTTAGTTTGGTTTCTATTGCTCTGATAAAATGCCAGGACCAAAAGCAACTTGGGTGGGGGTGGGGTGTGGTTTACAGATCTGTCAATCATCAGGAGAAGCCAAGTCAGGAACTTAAAACAGGAACTGAAACAGACCATGGCAGACTATGCCTACTGACTTTCTCCCTGTGGCTTGCTCAGCCTGCTTTCTTATACTGCCAATGACACCTGCTCAAGGGTGGTACCGCCTACAGGCTGAGCCCTCCCATGTCAATCATTAATCAAGAAAACGGCCTGCACACTTCCTTACAGGCAATCTGAAGAAGACACTTTCTCAATTGGGGTTCCTCTTCCTAGAAGACTTTAACCAGGCCAAGCAGCCACCTCACAAGATAGGTACAAAGACAATATAGTCTGTGTCCTTAGAGAGAGAGAGAGAGAGAGAGAGAGAGTTAGTTGACTGTCCTCAAACTCCCCATGTAACCCAGGTTAGAGATAGCTTCAGAATTGCTGCAATCCTCCTGCCTCTGCCCAAGTGCTGGGATCACATGCTTAGCTCAGATTCTCACAGATGTACTTGGCTCACAGTAACTACCCATAGTTTATCATAATCTTGTTGTAACCTTTTCTGTGTCCGTTTCAACAGCAGTAGTTTCAAAGGCAACAGATGTCGATTTATGGTGTGTGTGTGTGTGTATGTGTATGGTGTTACCAAATTATATTTATAGATTTGCTACATCTCACAGAGTTTTCAATACATTAAAGTTAATGGTAATAATATAGTAAGAGTATACGGCTGGTGACTTCATTCAATGGGACAGCTTACAGAAGAGAAAGAACTCAAGAGTGTTGTATTTTTTATGCTTCCCCAATATGCATAAAGCTTCTATTCCTACCACTGCAAAACAAATTTCTAAAAAATCTTAAACTAATTATTTAGATAAGTTTTATTCCTTGTGGTATATAGCATGGTAAATGTTTTTCTTGGGACAGAATAAAAAGATTCTTGCTTATCACCCTCTGAGGTGTAAATGTGGTTGCTGCACACACAGGTCAGGTAACCTGAGGTGACCCCTGAAACCTATATAAAAGTGAAGGACTGGATTCCACAGAGTCCTCAGACCTCTGCCCTCGGGAAGTGGCAGACAAGCCCCCATATCAATGAAAATAAATAATTTTTTTTGCCAAAGGAATCCATGGCTAAATTTTCATAGTTATGAAGTAACATATTTTCAAGTAAGTGAACCACGAGCTGATTAATTTAGGTGATAGACTATAACTTTATTCTCTCTGGAGTTTTTCTTAGAAACACTTTATTGGGCATTCCTTGCGTTGGAAAACGGTTCAGGTGGTAAGGGCACCCTGCATTCAATCTCTGGGTCCCATAAAATGGAAAAATAGAACCGACTTTCACAATTAACCTCTACAAATGGGCCATAAGGTGGGACACCACACACACACACACACACACACACACACACACACTAAATAAATGTAATTTTTCAAAACCTTAAAAAATAGCTTTGCCGGGCGGTGGTGGCGCACGCCTTTAATCCCAGCACTTGGGAGGCAGAGGCAGGCGGATTTCTGAGTTCGAGGCCAGCCTGGTCTACAGAGCGAGTTCCAGGACAGCCAGGGCTATACAGAGAAACCCTGTCTCGAAAAACCAAAAAAAAAAAAAAAAAGAAAAAAGAAAAAAAAAATAGCTTTGTTTAAAACTCAGAGCAAAGAAAATGCACTAGAACACTATTAGATACATTTTACTAATCAAGGCAAGTATGTGGTATGTGGACCCTTATTAGATACACCTTAATAATCAAGGCAAGTAATGTAGACCCATCATGACTTGGCTAGTTAGGATGATATTGTAGAATCTTATATCACATCTGCAGATTAAGTGAATCAACAAGGTCACCAGAAACAATCAATTAAGTATTGGTAGATAGTAGAAGGAATTCCATATGTTTTTGAAAATGAAAGGTGTAGCTCAAGGGCCTGCGAAAGGACTCAATGTAAAGGGGCTTGCTGCTAAGTCTCACGACCTGGGTTCAATCCCCAGAACACATATAAAGAATCAATCCATAAAGTTGTCCTCTGACTTCCACACATACTATGTCACACACATGAACATACACACACTCACACTCGTAATAAACCAAAAAGCTTTTTGAAAGTAAACAACAAGTATTTATTGAATCACATTTGATGATAATACCAGATAAAACATTCATCTGGATTTAGACTGAAAGTTAGGATTCACTTCAAAACTTTCAGAAGACACAGGCCAAGGACAATGTTAATCTTTAAGAGGGCGGAAAATTCTTTTGTAGTCAAAACAATTTTCAGAAAGCATTACCAATTGTTTTTAAGACTTGAATCCTAGAGATTGTCATCGTCAATAAATAAGCACACAGGCTGACAGTGCAACTGCTCTAATGGCAAATTAAACCCAGCTATGATAGCAGGGTGCTGGACAATAGAAAGGGATTTATTGGTCTTCGTTTAAACTGTTTCTGAATTTACAGCCTGTCTGGCTCATTTGAAACACAAGCTCCGGGCCTAGATTAAGTGAATTAAGCGGCAATTTATCACGAAGTATTTTCACCGAAGCAAATACCTCACACATTTTATCAGGAGTCAAGATCCTCTACCAGTCTGTTCGGACAACTGGCAGACAGAAGAACAGGGTAAATAAATGTAATCCAGTCAATAGCTGGCTTACTGTGTAAATTTACAAAGTGCTGGATAAAACACTTTCCACTTTGCTCAAAACACCTACTCGGCTTCCCTTCATTTCACAGGGGAAAACTGTCCTGATTCCAGGAACACCACCTAAATCTCACTCATTTCCTCCCAGACAGAGCCTGGGGGGGAAGGGGGGGAGGGGATGTGGAGGACAGGACAGGAGCCTTTCCTACTCTTTCTGCTCCTTGCAATCTCTCAGAATCCGTTCTAGCACTTCCTTGATAAGAAGGAACACCGTTCTTATCTTCTGCAACCTCCCAGATCATCCAACTCTCTCCTCGGGCACCCAGTGCACACGCCCCTTTCACAGCTTCCTCCCTCTTCCCCAGCAGCCCCTCAGCGCCGGGATGAGATTCTCCCTTTGTCTCCACTCTCTGACCTCACTGGCAGCCCGCTGGGGAATCACTGTCCCACCAGACTCCCCGCGGCACTGGCATTAGGCTTCCCGGTCTTTGAGCAGGGTCTGGCCTTTTCGGTCCTCTCCCTTTCTCCGCTTTCTCTCCCCCCCCCCCAGCACTTCCGGCCTGACACTTCCTTTCTCCCACATTCTCTTGCTTTGCTCTAGGACCCAGCAAGCTCATTCCCAGGCGGCTAGTGGTGTTTTCAAGGGCTCCACTTCCCACGTGAATCCGCTCTTCTCGTCAGCCCACGCTGTATTTGTGAGAACTTTTACTGTGCTTGCTACTGCACAATAAACAATGGTTTCCTAGCTTTTCTTTGCAAAAAACAAAGACAAAAACAAAAAAAAAAAAACAAAACCATGAGTTTTGGGGAAGAAGCCATCTTTTTCTTTTCTTCTCTCTCATTCTCCTCCCTCCCCCTCTCTATCCACCCTCTCTTTTTCCAGTATTTCTCAATATAAAGTAGTCTTAAACACAAAGCGGCCAATGGCAGTCTTCCGTCTTGTAAACTGATTACATAAGGAACAGACTGATTTACAGAAACAGTTACAACTGTTGCTGTGTTAGCTACAGTCAAATGATACTGGGAGCGGGTTTTCTCACGCCTCAAGGTCTTAGGTCACATTTTCAAAGGTTTACACATCTTGTCTCCTTTTTAATCCTGAAGTAGCTTAGGTACAGCAGGTACGCAGTAAAGAAACTCACAGGGAAAAAACAATCTGATAGCAAAAGCACAGGCAGGCCTCCTCAGAACAAGGTAAACCAGATCTAAACCCCGAGAGATAGAGTGATAACCTAGGCTCCCCATCAGCTCAGCCGCCATGTTCCTCAGGCACACAGAAGAACGAAACGCAAGCAGAGACGTCTTAACACACTCAACTGTAGGCCTGGCCAACCATTTATAAATGTGTCATTCAAAAATAAGGCTTACAGAACTTTATCAAGTAGATATTATGTTTTACCCTTTACAAAACAAGTTCAGAGACAACTATCCAAAGTCACTCGATTAAAAGCTAAAACTCAAACTGAGAACTACCTAAACTAAAACATGGAAACTCTGTCTGCTCCGCCGTGCTTCCTGACGTCCCTCCAACTTTGAATAAGCAAAGCATGATACTCCAACATTTATGAATGGCTACAAATAGACACTGACCTTAAAATGTTAGCACAAACTCATCTTAGTGGGTCAGTAGTAGGCCAAGGGCTGACTGATCAGCTACATGCATGAATGATACATTTTCAAGAATGAGATACCAAATAATGCAAAAGACAAAGATACCAAATGGCCTTACAGCCATAAGCTAGACTCCCCAAGGAACACGTGCAGGGTTCAAGCCCACCCCGTAAGTCCTGTGTGGTCCCACAGATGTAATCCTAGCTCTGGTAAGATAACAAAGATCAAAGAATTCAAGACAAGCCTAGACTACAAGATGATCTCTCTCAAAAACAAAACACAGACACAGACGCACAGGACGTTGCTTCCAGAGAGAACAGTAAATGGATTCCCAATATCTACTATAATTTATAATTTGTTTTATAAACCAAATGTTTACCAAAAAAAAAAAACTACAACTTTCAGTTTCCCTAACAAGTTGGGGGTCGCCAAAAGAAATGGAAGTCATTGGCTGAGGAAAGGCATGCTATGTAAGATTTCCCACTTCATTCGTACACTATCTGCCCTCAAGGTTAACATTCCCAACAGCATGCTGGCAGTCATTTTGCAGCCATGACGCCATTTTGAAGATGAAACGTTTGCGGTACAGAAATGGAGAAGGAAAGCAGATGTCTAAGAGAGTCGATGACATCTTCAGAAGCTGCCAGACCAGCCCCAAAGGATTACGCCCAGATTCTGTGATTAATAAAGAAAAATCCCAGCCTACCACAGCTCATTACTGCATTAGGCTTATTGCATTAGCTACCCACTGCAGTTTCTCACTGCCGGATGAAATAGCACAAGCAGTTCACACAAAAGGGTCTTGAGAAGAGTGAGCACAGTGTGACCTGGAGCGCTAAGAACATCCTTGTGTATCAGCAAACTGGCAGGGTACCTAACAGGAACGGTGGTCCACGAGCACAGGACCGTTCAACAGCGGGGCCCTGTGAGAACGCTGCATAACCTATCCCAGATGCACTTTATACAGCACAGCAACCGCTCTAGGGAACCCTGAGCTACCCATCCACAACAATGCTGTCTAGCACCCACTTGGGCAGATGGATGATGTCCCTATTCCAATGTAATCTTTATGAATTGCATTTGAACTGTGTCTTACTTAGATCCTAGAATTCCTTTGAAGTGGGAGGCTTGGTGTGCTCAAGTAAACTTCAAGAAACATTTACAGGAAATGTTATTTAAAACTGCCGCATTGGGCTGGAGAGATGGCTCAGCGGTTAAGAGCACTGACTGCTCTTCCAGAGGTCCTGAATTCAGTTCTCAACAACCACATGGAGGCTCACAATCATCTGTAATAGGATCGGATGCTCTCTTCTGATGTGTCTAAAGACAACGACAGTGTACTCATATAAATGAAACAAATAAATCCTTAAAATTGTTGCTGCATTTACTTCTTCATAGTTGTATATTGAGTGTGACAAACTATGTAACATTAAAATACTTTGTTTAAAAGTTTAAGTAGCTAGGAGTGGTAGAATACATGCCTGTAATTTAAGCACTCTGAAGGCAGCAGGATGGTATCAGTGAGTTCAAAGCCAACATGGTCTTCTACATATTTTGTTCCAGGGCAACCAGGCCTACAGAGACACAGTCTCAAAAAAAAAGTCCAAGTAAATTCCCATTTATATCTTATTATTTAGGATCTATTCGAAATCCCTGGGTGGACGTTTATTTACTGTGACTCTAGGAAGTCTGTGCTATAAGCATAAACACAGGAGAATACACTGGCCTGAGTTATAATGGCATTACTGGGAACTAACTATATGGTAACACCTGTCACTCATTTTTCATAGGATATCCACTTAGCTGGCTGAACACTCCAGGTGCAGTGTGGTTTGCTCCATTTAGATCTGAATCCCTGAACTAAGGTCTCCTTTACAGTTACTGAACTGCTTTGTTAATTTTTCTTTTAAGATTTAAAAAAGTTGCTATTTCCAATGTATTAGATGAATTACAGAAAAAGGGGGTTTTTAAGGCTTTGATAAATTTTTATAGTCTGAGAAAACAGATATATCACACATGAATTATTGCTGTAAACTTGTTTCTTGAGATAGACATAAAAAGCAGCATAAAAGTAAAGCAGCCTGTGCGAGAGCTGAGTTTAATCAATACCGTGTCAATGAGGCCATGATCACAATCAGCTCACACGTCAGGAATGAGAAAGAGACGGAGAGGATCATGGGTTACCCCAAGCTGAAATGCTTCTTGCAAGTTACTAATTATTCTCTTCCTTCAAAAGCTGGATTACATGGGACTGTTCAAGTAAATGTTTTAAACACTATTTACTTCAGTGGCTCGCTGAAGTATCTCCAAGTTATACTTCTGCAGAAGGGGAAACAACACAGACAAAGGGAACTAACTACCTTTCTTTAAAAAGTTCTCTTATTTTAAATAATTCTTATATCTTTTTTTTTCAACAAAATGCAATGCAAAATGAAACTTCAGGTGCCTGTTTTAACCTAGTTCAATAAAAATGATTCTTTTTTATTCAATGAACATAGTACATGTGGTGGTGTATGTACACTGTAGCCCCATCACTGAGGCAGGTGGATCAGGAGTTGAAGGTCAATCAGGGATATGTACTGAATCTGTAGCCATTGTGGGCTACGCTGTGGGACCCAATATTCTGTGTGCAACACTGTATCACCTGTGGAGCAGTGAAGAGCATATGAAAAAAGAATGGCCGACCAACCGACCAAAACAGCAGAGTTTTAGTTTATTTTCATTTATACTAAGATCACATTAAAACAATGAAACCTTGACAAAGGCCATCCTTCTAGGTGTTCCAAGTATATGTGCAGGAGGGTGAATGAAACTGCTTCTTTCAAGAGGGGCAGGGGACACATGGCAGTCACCATTAAACTCAAAGGTCTGGTGTCAGCTTCCAACTTCCTAAAATCCCTTGGGCATCTTTTCTGTCTAAAGGGAAGGCTTTGAGGGTGGAGCACAAAGTCATTCTTAAATCTGTGAATCTGTGTGCTCACGTTAATACCAAATTTGAGTTTTCCTTTTGAAAGTCTGATCATGTCATTTGATAACGAAGGGTAAGGGTCTCTCTGGGCATAATTAGAAACGAGAGAGAGAGAGAGACAGAGAGAGAGAGAGAGACAGAGACAGACACAGACAGACAGAGACAGACAGAGACCTTCAAAAGGAAAATCTCTAAACTGTTCCCTGTTCCCAACACTGGAGGCAGAATGATGACTGTGACGACTGTTTCTATTTTTGGTGTTTGGGACATTGCATTTCCACATGTGAAGCTTAGCATCTGAGAGGAATTAAGCTATTCGGCTGGATTTAGGGCACTCAGAACCCATGCTAGCACTAGGTACAGTGGAAAGAGGTTAATGCTAGTGTCCAACGTGTGTTGTGGAGAGTTGCCTTCAGGGAGAGTCACAGCAATAGTAGGCAAGAAGAGGGGAGAGAGAAAATGCTGGGGGAAGAGTCAGACAAGAAACTAAAGGATTGGGAGGGCTAATCAAAACAAAAGGGCATGAAAAACCGTTCAGTACCCACTGTCTGGAAACACAATTTAAAAACATGGTTAGGAGGCAACAGAAAGAATAAAGTCAACGCTAGTTCTAGGTAATAAGCCACTTAAACTACCCAGTGCCAAATGTAGGATACCTAGTGGGTCCCAAAGGCTCCCAAAAGCAATACAGATTCTTGCCATTCCTCTTGGTTACTGTGCTGGTTAATTTTTGTCAACTTAACCCAAGTTGGAGTCACCTAGGAAGAGTGTCTCTCTGTCAAAGATCTGACCTGTGGGCATGTCTTGGGGCATTTCATCATTAACAATTCTGTAGGGGGGTCCACTGTGGGTGGTACAGTCGTGGATAGGTGGCCTGAGTTGTATTAAAAAGCTGCTGACCAAGCAAATAAGCAGTATTCCTTTTCGGCCCCTGCTTCAGTCCTGCCTCTACGATGATGCAATGATGAGCTATGAAAGTCTAAGTCAAACGAACCCTTTCCTCCTACGTGGTTTTTGGGGTTGGCGTGTTATACAACAGCAAGAAAGGGCTCACTAGGTAAGTTACTCATCTGAACTTGTTCGTAAGAACCTATGGATGAGACAGGCACACACCTTGGATGTAAGATACAGAGACATCATCACGCTGGAACTGAGCTAGAAGCTTTCACCCTGCAGCTAGCTTTCCTAGAGCTGCATGGTGTTATACAGGCTACTGGGGAGGAAGAGCATCAGTGGTCTTATCCAGTTGGAAACTTAGGAAGTACAGTTCTGGCCTGGTAGGTAGCAGGCAAGATGGACCCACTGACGCAATAGTGGTACAACTGTTACAGAGTAGGCAACTGCTCAGTGACTGCACTGGAGGCCTGTCCCACAAGAGGGAATGCATGCCCTAATACTATATACACACCCAGTCCAACAACCAATAGTGATGGAGGCCTTAAGCCCTGGGTGGGAACCTTGTACTACTGCTTGGTTGAATTAATACCTTCAAATCACATCCTAAATATTATTAAATATTATTAAACATTATTGTTTATACCTACAAAGGCTATTTAGCCTTAATCAGAGAAATGTCCTATATCAGTGACTGTTCTATTGGTGTGGCAAAACACTGGGGGGGCCCCCCCCACAACTGCTTAAGAAGGAGTTTATTTTGGCTTACAGTTGCAGGAGAGGGAGTCCGTCAAGCCAAAGCCAGGAGGCACAGTGGCTGGAACAGGAAGCTGAGGGGTCACATCTTGAATCATAAGCAAGAGGCGGAGGGAAAGCCCTGGGAAGGGCACATGACTTTGAAACCTCAAAGGCTGCCCCCGGGGACATGCTTCCTCCATCAAGGTCACACCTCCGATACCTACCCAAAATGGTGGCTCCACCAAACAGAAAGTGACCATTCAAACATCTGAGCATACAAGGACATTCTCAGATGTTATTTCTTCTTGCAATGAAAAGAAAGAAATGCAGAAACCTATGGCTGCATGAGACGCTGATAATAAAGGCCACTTGAGGACTCAGCCTAAACAGTTACACCACCCTTCTAGGGCTCAATGAACATTGCATAATAGGGGACCAAGAATATGAAATCTAAAAGATAAGGAGAGGTACTACACAATGCTGTTTTCTGAGCATAATATGACATGGGGCCTAGACAAACTGCATGTACCAACAGTCAGTGGTGGGTGAGGAAGGAGTACCACAGAACTTACAGATGGGAAATATATACATACACATACACACACACACACACACACACACACACACACACACAGAGGAAGGATTTATTAGAATGGCTTACAGGCTGTGGTTCAGCTAATCCAACAATGACATCTACCAACGAACGATCTCAGAAGTTCCTCAGTCTATGAGGCTGAATGTCTCAGCTGGTCTTCAGTATACACCAGTCTAAAGAAATAGGTTCTGTTGCCCAGGGTCTCCACCTGGACTCCATGGACCAGACACAAACATGGTGCACACACACACATACATACATGCAGGCAAAACACTCATACACGCAGGTAAAATAAATGTTATGAAACAGCACTTCAAGGCTGGGAATGGAGTCAGTGGTAGCATGCTTCCTGACATGAGCAGGCCTCCGGGCTTATCCCCAGTGCTGGGAAGACAGTAAATAGGACTGCACACAGCTTAAATTATAAATCTGAGAAAAAGTGACTCAGAGGTGATACATGCACATGCAGGTGTTCTCATGAACAAGCACACAGGAAAGACTATGGCACTAAGATTCTGCAGCCTTTACGAGAATCAGATTTCCTATACTGTGTAAATAAGGCCAGAGCACTAGTCCCCAATGTATTGGTAAGGTGTAATCAAGTGCCTGGACCTGACCCTAAGGAATGTTTTATTTAATATGGGCAATATCTGAGAATGAGAAGTTTTAAAATCTAAGTGACTCTAAGGTACACCATGGCTGGATACCACTAAGCTAGAAATGAAACACGGGTGCTCATGGGGTAGACACTGCTGGCCTTCTGATTCAAGTAAAAACAAAACAAACAAAACTCTGCTGCTAAATGACTTACCGTCTAGACCAGCAGATCTCTCAACCTGTGGGTCTCGGCCCTTTGTATGTGTGGGGGTCACATATATGATATCCTGCTTATATTTACATTATAATGCAGAACAGTAGCAATATCAGTTATGAAGTAACAATGACATAATTTTATGGTTTAGAGTCACCACAACTGTCTTAAAGGGTCACGGCATTAGGAAGGTTGAGAAACACCTCTCTGGACATTCAGAGATGTCCCGAGGAGACAGTCACAAGCTTCTAAAGTTAAGAATGCTATTTCATTTAATCCCAGCACTTGGGAGGCAGAGGCAGGAGGATTTCTGAGTTCGAGGCCAGCCTGGTCTACAAAGTGAGGTCCAGGACAGCCAGGGCTACACAGAGAAACCCTGCCTCGAAAAACCAAAAAAAAAAAAAAAAAAAAAAAAAAAAGAATGCTATTTCATTCTGTAAGAGGGTAACAACAAGGAGGCAAACAGGGTAAACGAGACACTGTCAACTTGCACTTGACCACGTCTGCACATACTTAAATTTCATCTTGACTCTAAGCTGGTGGTAGACACTTATTGACAGCTGGCAGATGTAAACTTCAGGAGATCTCCAGCGTTTGGAGACCTCTGCCAGACAGGTAGGCACTGCAGATTCCCCACCCCCACCGCACCCTCCATCCCCCACCCCCCTCCACGGCTCCGCTGCAGTTCCTTTCATCCTGAAAACAAAACAATAGAGAAGCACTTCTTCAGTCAAGCATTTAAACAAAGTAACTATCCTCTTCCGGGAAAGTTCCTGTTTGTTAGACAGCAAATGAAGAGGGAAATACATCATGACTAAGGGCCACATCTACTCGATTTTTGGCTTATATGATATGGCTTAGGAGTTCCTGTTTTGTTTTGCTGGATTTTGTAAATAAACGATTGTTTTCCTACCCCTTCACGAGCTCTTGGTGATGACCAAGCATTCAGGAATGGGGTGGGCAGAAGAGAGTAGTTGCTCACAGACTCCAGAATAGAAAGATCTAGAGCAGGGCGTGGTGATGCACACCTTTAATCCCAGCACTCAGTAGACAGAGGCTGGCAAAAGCAGTCAATTCCAGGCAGGCCTGATCTAGACAGTGAGTCCCAGAACAGCAGGGGCTCTGCAAAGAACCGTCTCAACACAAGCAGGGGATCTTTAAAAAAACATTCACCTTCTCATAGAGTCAATAATTATTGTAAGGCCTCCTCTCCCCATGTAGGTTGCACACAGTTCTGGTATAATACACAAAACTTGTAACTTTAATTTAGTTCATTAAAAATCAGATATCCGAGCTGGAGAGATGGCTCAGTGGTTAAGTGCACTGACTGCTCTTCCAGAGGTCCTGAGTTCAAATCCCAGCAACCACATGGTGGCTCACAACCAACTGCAATGGGATCCGATCCGCTCTTCTGGTGTGTGTCTGAAGACAGCCACAGTGTACTCAGATAAACAAAAATAATAAATCTTTAAAAAAAAATCAGATATCCACTTATACTGATGAAAACTATCTTTTAAAAACACAGTTCCAGGCCGGGCAGTGGTGGCGCATGCCTTTAATCCTAGCACTTGGGAGGCAGAGGCAGGAGGATTTCTGAGTTCGAGGCCAACCTGGTCTACAGAGTGAGTTCCAGGACAGCCAGGGTACACAGGGAAACCCTGTCTCAAAAAACCAAAAAAAAAAAAAAAAAAAAAAACAAAACCACAGTTCCTGCATACAAGACCCACTTTAGGTTTTAAACGGAGAAAAAAACATGCAGGAAAGGAGGGGGGCCAGGGAGGGGAGGACCCAGAGCTGAGTTGCAAATACCTTTCCCAGTACTGAAGAGCCTGGACCCTCAGCTGAAACATTTTCCTCCTTTCCCAGGCTCCTGCCTTTTAAAGTGACAGGAGCTCAAAGGAGTCATCCGGTTGCATCAGGGGCCAGATAACAATACTTTCAGCTCACTATTCTAAAGAGAGGTAGAGACTTCCCAAAACACCCTCCAAAATAAGAGCTGACAACTGTACTGGGCTTTTGGTATGGTTGTGTTTCATTTCGATGTTAAATATGATTAATTATCATTTGATTGCACTATAAAAGTGATTCAACTTTTTTTTTTAATGGCAGAAAGAAATTGGGAAAGAAAAGAAAAGTCAAAGTTTCCCCAGATACTCCCTTTCTACATTAGGTTTGGGACTAGGCAAGAAGATGTCAAAGCAGCCAGCT
Source organism: Tokudaia tokunoshimensis (assembly GCA_036184795.1). Lineage (NCBI taxonomy): Eukaryota > Metazoa > Chordata > Mammalia > Rodentia > Muridae > Tokudaia > Tokudaia tokunoshimensis. The sequence goes on from BTHU01000014.1 coordinate 5,880,115, forward strand.
ACAGAAGTATAAAACACTGCTCACCCATCTGGTTCTTAATCAGTTAGAGGTGAAACATGGCTAGACTCATTTCTCTTAAATAAAAGATAAGCTCGGTGAGATAAAGACCTAGGGGCAGGTTATGCAGCTCTGCCAGTGGGAGCACCCACTTAGCCTGCAGAAGGCCCTGGTCTCCCCCCACCCACCCCCACCCCCGCCAACGCTTCCCTCCCACCATGTGAACACCTATTAAATACCCCCCAAACAAATGGCTAGCCAATTCTCCTGGTGAGATCCTGCATTTAAGAGGCATCTCTAAAACCAAACAAAAAGAAGATAAAACAAGTTTTACAACTTTTGACACCCTATTGTGGTATTCAAATCTGCCCTTCAAATTGACGCTGGTGGGGGTGTGTGTGTGTGTGTGTGTGTGTGTGTGTGTGTGTGTGTATGTGTGTGTTCACAAGCAACATGAAAACTCCCGTTTATTTTTGGATGTTGATAGTCATCCTCCAAAGGTGGGGAGGGGGTTTGGATACCAAGGAAAGTGTTGGTGGGACAATGTAAATCCAAGGATAAATCTATGTAATGGTAAAAAGGGGCCAAGGTTCTCTAACCTTGATGGTGAAAGACAGCATAAAATGTACCCTTCTTCTTAATGAAGTCTTGATAGTTCCTAATTTTAAATTCTAATAGCCGTCTCCCTTCTCCCCACAGGTACTCCCAGGAACCCTGGAGACCACCAAACTTAGAACATGACGTTCCAAAAACACTGCAAATGGCACTGGATGATATGGTACTTATCTATCAGTTTATGAATTTATTGAGTCACTATCTTCATGAACTTAGTAAAACAACAAAAAAAAATCCAAATGAAAAAAATAATTTGTACCTTGTCACCACTCCTGGCAGCCAGTGAGAATGAAGCAGGTTTTCACCCCGACCCTGCCAACCCAGTTCAAGAATCTGGGAAAATACCAACAACGCCTGTTTCATAATACAGGTACTTTTTTTCTTCCCGTCCTTTAATAAGCTCTCTAGATAGACCTTTTTAAATCTTCCTAATTAGTTAGCAGCGTCCTTCAACCCACAGATCAGGTGTCCCACATTTTCTGTAGGTCCCGCCTTGAAAACAAACCCGATTGCCCCATATTCGCAGAGGTAAACTCAGCTCCGGGAAGCTACCTATGAAGTCACCGCGTTTGTTATTTCAAAGATGCAATTAAGCGAAAATGACAGAAGGCTGTCGAAAAGATTAGTCGCAAATATGGGGAGGTGTCGATCTCACAGAGGTAAGGCCAAAGAAACCTGCGCTGCTGTAACCCGCTCCAGTCTGTCTCCCCATCCTCGCTTCTCCAATACACAACAGAAGGAAATTACATTTCCAAAGTTCCTTGACTTTAGCTTAACTTTTAACTTTGCAGCTATCGGCGCTCACGTTATCGAGCAAAGTGGAAAAAGAAAGGCTGGCCGGGAGCAAAGAAGAAGCAAACTAGTAAAAAGGGCCTGTCCCCGTTCCTACCCCCTTCTCCGAGCCCTTACACAGACACATTCTTCTGGGCGGCTTCTAACCACACCATGTCCACAATCATTTACAGAAATTAGAAACAGACTCCGGGAGCCCTTCCCACCGCGCGCTGGGTGCAGGGTCGTCCGCACCAGTTCCACGGGCCAGTGTCACTCGCTGTGACCCACAGCCCGTCGCTCCCACTCGGGGGGGTCTCAGCCAGGGTGAGACTGCTTGCAGCTCGTGCTCCCCACCCTCGGCGCACCAGGGATGCCACCACCCGAACCGAGGGGAGCCGAGGGGACGTCCCGGAGGCCCGCACATCCCACTGCCCGGGCCGGGCCACGCTCGCTTCTTACCGGCGCGTGGGGAGCCCCGGTGCGGCGACCGGAGCGCAGCGCGCGGGCGCCGAGAGCCGCCTCTTCGTCTTCCCCAAGCTGCTTTGGGCGTGCGCGGAGAGGGTCGGCGGCGACAGAAGCAGCATCGCCGGGCGGCGACCCCCGCCGAGCTCCCGCCGGCCCGCCGCGACTTCGCAGCGCCTCAACGACGGCCGCCCGCGCGCGGCGCTGCCCAGGAGGCTGAGGCGGACGGGAGAGCCGGGGAGCGCTGCTCGACAGCGGCGCGGAGTCCTCCGGGAACTGTGACCATGGTGTGTCACCCTCGCCGCGGCGCGCCCGGCCGAGCTCCTCGCGGCCCGCAGCTCCTCCTCGGCCCGACGCGCCGGCCCCGCCCCTTGCCCTGTCACTCAACCCCGCCCGCGCGCGGACAGGACAGCGGGTCCGGGACCGTGCGCTCCGCTCCTCCCCATTGGTCCGCCTGGAGCCCCGCCCCGCCTCCTCCCTAGGGACGGAGTCTCTAGGGGAGACCTGCGCCCTGGTTGCCGTGACAACCGGTGCCCTGGGCCCGGGCTGCTCGCTCTTCTTTTAGCTTAGCCCCGCGCTCGGGTCGATGGCGCCGCTGCAGGGTTCTGCCGTGTGCGCTCTCCACTGCGCCGACTGGAGGAGAAAGCCTCGAGGGCTCCCCCAACTTCAGACCCAGAACTTTCCGAGGCGCGCGAGGGAGAGCGACAGACCCGAGGCTGCCGGCCCCTCCCCCTCCCTCGCAGCCTCGCTCCCAGATTCTCTCCCGGCGACCGGGGCTTTGAAAGAAGGTGGAGAGAGGGGAGGGAGCGTCGCCCTGCCAGCTCCCCCAGTTACACAGCAACGGAGAAAATGGTGTGGGGCAGGCGAAACGGCCCCGCGAGGTTCCCACCGCTGTGAAGAGACTTTCAGAGGTGTGCTGCGACAGCACAGCCTCAAAAAGGTCCCCCCGGAAAACCCAAAATACTCGTGTGTCCGTGAAAAATAAGATTTTTGTCCTGTTATTTTGTGAAATTGGCAACCCCCGGCGTTTAAAGTTTTACCGTAAAAGCTTAAAATTAATAAACTTTCTCTAAACACACAACAACTTGGCGAAGGTGTATCCTCATAGCGATTTCTTCCCTGCAAACTAAAACATTCTAAGTTCAATTATTTGCAAGGAAGCCTTGCAGAATTCATGAGCAGAATAGCATCTTGTAAATTTGGGTTTTAAAGGCTTTTTGGTTGTCGTTCTCTAAGGTTACTAATACACTGAGTAGCACACACAGGGGTTTAATTTCGTCTGAGACCCTAAATGGATCTTTATTTACTTTAAGGATCTCCTCCAAACGGAGAGAAGAGGCTTATCTGGCTTCTCCAGGCAAGCTACAATCCAGGTTCCCCAGGCCCTGAGGCTTTGGTACAGGTGTGATGAATGAGGGAATTAATTAATGATTTACCTTTGGCTTACTATTTGAGTTTTCATTATCTCATTTACTAAATGAATAACTGTGATGGATGTCTTCAAATATGCCTTGCAAGTACGCATTGAATGGATTCCCTCTAACTCCATGGAAAATGACAGCAGAAATCCAAGTCCCCGTCCTCAGGGAGTCAAACATGGAGCCTGAGAGTGAAAGCTAGCACGCCAGGAAGAATCTGAAAACTGGGGCCAGAAGGTTTAGCCAGTTTTCGTACAACAGCAAAGGAAATACTAACCGAGGAAGGGACCTTAATCTGGACTTTAAGAATGGAGGAAAGGTTGGGGTGAGCAGCTAAGGGAGAAACACCACATAAAACTAGAGAGCAGCAGGAGGAGGATCGCGCAGGTCAGAAAAGCAGCCACGAGCAGGGTCAGCCTGTGGGAGTGGAGACAGGGAAGACTTGGAGCCCTTCCCCCAGTTTTGAATGTTCCGGTTCATTTATCAGGGAGGTAAGATAGGGAGAGGCCTGTTTGGAAGAACAGAAACAGAGAAACACTTGCCTGCTTGCGGCTGAGAGAAAATTGATACATTTATTGGAAAGAAAGAAACCATCCATAAAGTTTGAGATGGCTTGTGATCTGTCAGAAAGAAGATAGACAGTACAGAGAGGAAAGTGGCTCTAAACCTCCACAAAAAAATGGACAAGCTATACTGTTTCGAGCTGTTTTCTTTTTCTCTTTTGCATGAAGCCACTTCAGGAGGCTGCCTCTCGAGCTTCTTTCTACAGTAATCCCCTGTTTGGGAGAAGCTGAATGGCTTGCTTAAAAATAAAACCAGAAACACAAAAGAGAAACCTACAAGCTAATCTCTGTTTGAACATACTGTAGTTGGTATTTTTAAACAAAGAAAGAAAATTTTAACAAACAGGACCGTGAACCATCTTACAAGTGATAGGACACATTTAAGAGGAATTATTTCATGTATATAGAAAGAGTCCAGTAATAGAAAAAAAATTTATATAGTTGACTATGGTCCTAGGTCAAAGGAAAAAATAGTATACATCAAGGGATGCTGATAATTTTGTAACACCAAGCAGCACTCTTATAAAAAAATTTACTTTGGAAAAGGTAATTTAAAAAAAAAACAGCTGTTTTACAACAAAGCCAGCAATGTGCATTATAATGAAAACACTGTATTTATTCCCATCTGACCATCGGCAACAGTGAGACTGATAGCCAGTGCCCTTAGATAGGAAACGTGACTAAGAAATTAAATATAATAGTGCAAGTTAGTCAGAGTGATCTCAATTTCTTTTATGTGCTACAAGCTACTTTACTTCCTGTTACCAAAAAGTAGTCTCTCATGTTTTCTTCTAAAACTTTTGTGACTTTTTTAAATCATACTTTATTTTTTTTCCATTCAAAACTTTTTACTTGTTATTGCTATCATCAGCCGCTCCTGTGTGCACATACGTGTGGAAGTCCAGAGAAAGCTCTCAGGAAGTAGTTCTCTGTTTCCTTCATTAACATGAACATGGAATGTAGTGTTGGGGTCTGCTGTAGGGGTGGTCTTTCCATTCACATAAACTATTCTGAACTTTGGGTGTCCAAGCATGATCTCTGAGTGATAAACAACTCCAAGGCCCATATGACAGTTTGCACCCAATTAAATTTTGTTTCTACGGAAATCACCTACATGTTCCAGCAGATCCACGAAGTCGGTCTCGAGCTCTCTAAATTGTGAGGATTGTGTGATTTTAAAGGGTCGCTTTCAAATATCCTCCACTCTTTTTTTTCACCTTAAAGGCTGAAATGAATTCCAAGTTCATCCACATCTGTAAACAGCCCTGTTTTCCCAGCTGGCTTCTTGTGCTCTTCTCGGTGTGAACCATTTGTTTCTGGGGGGACTTCAACTAGCTATGTCCATGTTTTTCTCCCTGTTAAGCCCAGAACATATTGTTCCTTCTTGCTAAACAGACAACTGTGATGGGAACCCAGCCCAGGTGATCATCAGAGGCAAGATAAGTAATCCACCCAACATGAGCAGGTAATTGGAGCGCCACAGCTCAAGACAAACTTTGTGAGATGCAGGTACTCACACTTCCAAGGAATGAAGAATTACCTGAGGGGGTGGGGTGGTAATGGAAATCAGATAGGACCTAGGTACCCTCGGGGCCACTGAATACACAGGTTATTTCTTCTGGCGAGTAGCTGAACTCTCTAAAACACAAGAATCCCCTAGGATACCAAGAGTTTACGGGACAGCAAAGGCACAGAGAAATCTAAATTGCTGAGAAGCAACTGGCAGCTCAGAGGGTGAAGAGAGTACAGCCTGTGCTGAGATGGCAAATCCCTGGCCGGACGCCTGCCTTCTGTGACCCTCCTTCTCCAACCGGAACGTGAAGGAAATAAATCAACAACGTCGAGACTGAAAGGTACCACAGAATCAAATGGAGATACTCATCACTTGTCTGAGAACTGTTTGTAAACTTGAAAGGATGGTTTAAACCTCAGACAGCAGAAGCCAGATGCTTTGAGAATGAATGTTTTACATGAGACGGTTTTTGAAAGTAAGTTTTTGTTCTAAGGAGGAACGTCGGAAGATGCCTGGTATGCCCTATGACTGGCCAGCCCTGGTGTGAAAGAAAAATGTAAGCGTGGCACACATCAAATTCGACCTTCCTTTACCGCCAGGGCCTGCTTTCTGATACTTAAGTCTTCGGCTTGTCTCTCACTTGCCACCTTGATCAAGGATCGTTCATTTTCAGATCAGGGCTGCCCATATGTCTGGCTAATGTGGTTCCTCTGTTTCCACTTGTTCTGCCAGTACTGAGGCCTGTGCCTACCTACTCCCCATCATTTTCCTCACCCACATTCCTTGGCGGGAAATTCTCACTGCAAGCTGCTAATGAGTTCAACCGTAGAGGTGTTATCTTTAGGTCGTGGTTAAAATTTGCTTTAAGCTTCTAGCTTTCTCTTCCTATGTTAAAAGTGGATGGCATTATCAGATTAGGTTGGTGTCACTTTAAACCTGAGGGAGAGAGATACCAGAGCAGTAAATTTTAATGAGTGCAGAGGCAAGTGGGGAAGTCAGTTTCAGGGGATGAGAAGCTGGAGACAGGAGTTTGGTGTGTTGGGGGAGAGGCTTGTGGTATGCTGGTGACCCTCAGGGCTAATGATACCATGGGAAGGGATCAAGTCAAGGAGGTGTGTGTAGTTCTGTAGGTGTGGCACTGAAGTCAAACTGCCTAATTCACAATTTTTCTTGGGGTTGGTCCTGTCCTGACTCATTCTACAACTTGTCCTGGCAGGTTATGCAACCGCCTATTCAGTTTGGTTGGAGAAAGAAGGACAAGCCAACACAGCCCATCTACTTTTGTTTTAAACTCAGCCAGGCAAGAACAGACGCAAAGCAAAATAACGTGAATATTCTGTCGTCTCAGTGGGACCTATGGAGAAGAGCCTAGGGCTCAAGGTTACTAATCTTGAGTTTAGGTGTCCTCCCAAGAGGAGATGAGACACAGAGAAGCTTTCTAGTTTCTGATCTGTTTTTAAAGCAGACACTGTGAGGGGAGTAAGGCTTGGGCGGAGAGCTGATCATTAAAGGCTTTGTTGGGTGGAGTTTAATAAACCAAGGGATTGGTTTCTTTAAAAAAAAAATTAAAGCTGTTTGTCTTGGTTTTTATATTTTCCCCCATAATAATATCTAATAGAAAACTCAGAATGAAATTTGTCCCATATAGAGATGGGTTAACATTTCAGGGCCAACCTGGGCTTATCATATTCACCTAATGGAGAAAATTAATGTTTGTTGTGTGACAAAACGTTTCCTGGGGAGATGAAACACACAACTACACATCTACTCAGATAGGAAGCCCAAGACAAACCACCAAACTCTAAGCCTTTGATACCATCAATGTCCAACTTGGCAAACCATGTGGTGTTTTTTTTTTTTGGGGGGGGGGGAGTGGTTACTTACAGGAATATGGGTGAGGGATTACTTACATTAGCAGAAATGACTTAAGACAGCTGAATCCCTAAGGCTCATTCCAGCATGGGTGATAACTCACAAAGCTAAGAAACCTGGAGCACACTGCCCAGCCTGCAGTCAGCTCAACAGGCTGGAGAGTGTCTCTTCCAAGTGACTCAGGTCTGAGCCTCTTCTAGGCAGGCAGTAACCACTTACTGCTCAGGTCTCAAGAGTCGTCTTTGCATCTTGACTTCCTCATGCTCACTCAGACTTAGCTTTTCTTGCTTACTCTGGCAAGGAGGAGCCTAGTGGATCTCATCAGTTTCAGGGTCTTCCGGAAGCTATTTTGAGTTGTTTAAGTCTGTTTAAAGAGATTTCCTGCAGGTTGGAATGTTTCAATCTTCAGGAAACTCTAACACAACTTTGTTTATTTGAAACAAAGTAAGCATGGGAAATTGGGGTAGAGAGCTGAAACTGTTACCCCAGATGATCCTTTAGGTAAAAACAAACAGTAGAGAACTCTAAAATGTAATCAATGCACAGCTTCGCAATTTTTATTTTTGTTAAAAACCTATCATTACACTCATTAGGCAACATTCAGATTCTGACCCAGGCCGTAATGACCATGACCCTGTGCCGAAAAACCTAAACTGTCTTTCTTTCTAGAGTGCAGAATCTACTGTGTTGTGTTTTGGTTTTACTAAAGGGAATGGATAACCTTCCAGAACATAAGAGATTTAGAATGTTTCTTGTGGAATATGCCCCACTTTTCTTGCCCGTGGTAATTGATGGGAATCTTTCCACAGTGGTCAGCTTCTTGCAAGAAAATATGCAGGACATTTTTTTTTAAATCACTTTAACCATTTTTAGACCTTGATTCATTTATAATAAAAGTTATCTTTCCCACCAACATTTACTTAAGTACATACAAATCAAATTACCTGTTTACATTAGCAGAAAAACTTGTTTTGACTATGGGAAACGGGGGGGGGGGGCGGGGGGGGGAGGCCAGGGGTGGGAAAGGGGATAACTAGTCATAGGGATGTTTGAAAAGCCCTATGGAAAGCTGTTGTTTTACAAAAGTACACACATTCAAATGGAGTTCATCTATTTAGGGAATAACTCTCCCAGAAGCTGCAGGCTAGCCAAGAAGCTCAGTGCCAGGTGTGTGACACAGCTACTTCAGTTGTTGGTCAGGGGACCTCTGTTAGTTAGTTAGTTAGTTAGTTAGTAGTTAAGTTAGTTAGTTAGTTAGTAGTTAAGTTAGTTAGTTGTTAGTTTCAGGGACCTCTCCAAAACTCAATGCAGGCTTCTCCGGTTGTTCTGGGTTGCCTACCTGATGGTGAGATCCTATTGCCGAAGACATATGTTGGTGACAGAATTTGGAGGAACTAAACTGATACTAGCCTGGAAGCATCCTCTTTGCTCACTAACTTCTATGATAGAACACGCACACACACTTCTACCAGAGAAAAGTCCTTAACAGCCTCCATAGCCTCGGACCCTGCCAGCTACAATAGCTACTGTCCTGGCAAGAAACGACCATGGATTCAGTAGTGAGTGGCACAAATGTTAAAGGGGCAACTGGCGGCTTTTTATTGGCATTAAGGCCTGATGCACAGAAGGAAACTCATGCCTGGTTCCGTAAATCTGGCCAAGAGCCCACAACTCTAGGCTCTACATGCAAACCTACTGCTATTATTTTGCAAAGTGGACACAATATCAAACTGCTTTCTAAATACGCATAGATTAGGGGCAACTCTCAGACCTCGGCAGAGAACTTTCATTGTGCACTGGACAGTGGTTGACACAGAGACTCATAACTGTCCAAAGTTCAGAGAACAAAGTGCTATAGAGTACTCAACTATAAAAGGTACCTCCATATTAGACCCTCCCATAAGGTTCAGGAAACTCCCAGGGTGGGAAGACCTTAAGAGGAAGAGACTGAGGAAGACTGAGATGAAACCCTGCCTTCTAGACATAACAGGACCATTGTACTTCTGAGTTCCTGACAGCTGTGGTTACCTGCACAGGATCAAGCCAGTCTGCATTCCATCACAGATTGGGGAGGAGTGAAAAGTCCGTTTTCTTTAGGAGTGTAGTTCCAAAGGACAGCCCCACCCCATGTGTACATGGGAACCACTAATTGGATTCTGTGGGTTATTTAAAAAGAAAAAAAGAGGGGATAAAATTAGGAGAAGTTGGGCGGTTGGTCAGTCTGTGTATATGAAATTACCAAAGAGAAATCTAAAATATTATATTAGAAAAGAATATGGACTCAGGAGAAATGGCTCAAAAGTACTTGCTTCTCTTGAGGAAGGCACGGGTTCGGTTCCCACCTGAACCTGTAAAGTTGCTTACAACCTTCTGTAACTCCAGCTCCAGGGGATCTATAATCCTCTTTTGGCTTCCACAGGTACTAGGCACACATGTAGTGCACATACACACATGCAGGCAAAAGCACTTATACATGTAACATAAAATCAAAACAAATCTTTTTTTTTTTAGATGTGTTTGTTTTATGTTTATGAGTACACGGTCCCTGTCTTCAGACACACCAGAAGAGGGCATGGGATCCCATTTCTAGATGGATGTGAGCGATCATGTGGTGGATGGGAACTGAACTCAGAATCTCTAGAAGAACAGTCAGTGGTCTTAACCTCTGAGCCATCTCTCCAGCCCCCAAAACTAAACTTAAAAGAAAAACAGAATATGGGAGATTATGGCCAGTAAGATGCCTCAGTAGATGAAGGTACCTGCCACCAAGACTGACAAGCTGGATTCTGAATTTGATGCAAGACCCAAATCATTGACTGAAAGAACTGACTCCTGAAAATTGTCCTGTAACCTACATACTTACACACACAACACACACACACACACACACACACACACACACACACACACGTGATGGTGGGGAAGATAAAATGTA